>CM034542.1:6399285-6588712 GCA_020002185.1 Paraescarpia echinospica
CCTCCCTTCTCTTTCTGTCTCTGTCTGTCTGTCTCCCCCCTCTCTCTCTCTCTCTCTTGCCCTGTCGAGGTTACTGTCATTGTCTTTAACCAGCGTCCTCCCTCCCTTCTCTCCTGTGTACTGACCTTGGCGGGCGAGCGAGTGGTTCACGTCGTGGATGTATTGTTTCTCGGCGTTGCCCTGCGCGTCAGGCAGGAGCATCCAGCGCCTCGGCAACTCCTCGTCAGTGTCATCTCCGTGGCGACTGAGGCGACGTTTTCGTCCTCCTCCTCCGCCGAACATCCTCTGCTCGCTCCCGACGCTCTATATGACGTAGGGTGGAATCGAGCTAAGCAATAATTGTTTACTAAATGAATCTGTAACGAGATGAGTTTAAATCGAATTGAAAAAAATAAGCTTTAAATCAGCGGCTAATGTATCCATTGTTTTCAAAACACTGGTGCTATAAATAATACTGAGGTTGCAGTATACCCTGACTTTGATCTTACTCAGAGACTACATGTTATGCTTGAATGCTTGTTGTTTAAAATGTATAATATGATATTTTGCTATATGTGAAAGCACATATCTGGAATTTTTTTATTCGCTAAGTGTAGACATGCTCTTCTTACGTTTGAAGGAAAACGTTTTAGTGTTTCGTATAATGCAAGAACAAATTATTGTATTCCTGTATGTATATTGTAGCAACTCCCGAGCAAGCCTACAGCTGTTTCCAATAAATTATAATAACCGGTAGCAAGAACAGTTCTATGCAGCACCGTGTCAAACAATGAAACGCAATTGTTTAGCGGTGTGTTTCGAATGTGTTGTTTGTGGCACACTAGACACAGTGCAGACTAGCACGGGGATTTCACAATTGTTCATTTGGTTCATGGAGGTTTCTTAAAACAGGAATCCTTCTAGCGAGAGTCCACATTATAGGTAACTAGGCATTGTTTAACGGTCAAGGTTATTTGGCCGACTGGTTTCTTGAGCTTATTTCAATTACTGCATTCAATTGTTGGGCGTAAGTTCAGTTGGTAGCTATCGTTGAGTTGAATGATTATTTCACGGACCTGCTTACAAACTAACAGCTTTGTGCAAGCTTTGTCCAACGCCTGTTGAGACATGCTTATAGGTGCCCAGTTGGTCTGCAACATATTAACTATGTTTGTTAGTCACTTACTTATAAAGCTACTTCCCGCTACACCAGGTTTGCGACTTGTCGTTCCTCCATGACGCTATACGTTCAACTTGTTTTACGCAGCAAGTTCACGACTGGTAATTAGCGTGTGCGTTTGGTGTCTTGGAGTCGTGTCGGTTCAGCGGTTCGTTTGTAAAGACATTTTATTTCCGTTGGCTAACTGTGCAGTAGTAGCCTAGACAAGTCAGCCGGTTGACGAGGGGGGGGGTGAGGGGGGGGGACTAATACTAATCCATACACTGGCTTACTATGTGCGCATCGCAGTCGGTCATGTAGTTAGGATAGTCTATTTTATTAGATATAATTACATAGTTGTTAATGTGCTTAAATGTTCCCGGTGTGTTTATGAATGTGAAGAAGTGGGCTTATTGTTCAACACATTAATTAGTATGGATTTACAAACATTTTACCCCTTAAGATTTCTAAACTGAACGGCGTCTTAAAATTCCACGAGTAAAACCAGTAGTCAATACAATAAACTACCTGGGTACTTTTATTGGCCAAAACAGGTTGAGACCATGTAGATTATGTGTACTAGAAAGACAAATCGTGTTATGGACTTATAGAAAGTAGTTCCGATTTGACCAGTTGGACTCGATTGACTCCGGCATAAAATACAAAATTCATTCAAATTTACTAGCAATTAGCAAGTAAGATCACCATGGCGGAAGGGGAACTGGTACAGAATATACACGAAGCGGAAGAACAGAAAACCCCCGCCCCAAAATATAAAGAGTTTGATCATGAAGCAAACGGCCGCCTTGGCAGAGATCGGTTGCCCAGCGCAACAGGTAAAACATCGACTAACAGGTCAGGGCCGGGGTCACGGCAAACCAGTCACGACGACAACACATCTATAGAACTGAACGAATACCAGGAAAGTGACACGGAAATTGAAGAATTATTAGAGCATCATCACACCCCTTCCTCAACGAAACCTAAAGATCAGTACGTTCAATCCAATCGCAATTCTCAAAGACATTGTGCCAGTAATTCGACACCGGCGGCAACGTCGCTGTCGCCGGCGACCACATCCGCCGTCTTCGGGCCCGGGCCCGGCTCCGGTACCAGCCCGGTGACTGTCACAATAAATGAAGTCCCGTCTCAAAGAAACTTGCCATACAAAATAAACTACGCTGTTGGTCCACAATCTGCATATAATGATAAAGACAACCTGACATTTGATAAATCACAGGTACAGTCAAACAACCCAGTGACGTCGCCAGTACGTGCAAGCAACATAAACAGGAAATGCTAAAATGCGAAATATGCCTAGACATACTGTGTGCGAAATGCCAGCAGATGGACACAGTACTTATTCTGAAACAGTATGACGTCAGTTGGTTCTGCAACAAATATAAACCGAAGGCACTTAACGATATACATACAGACAAAGAAATAGAAGACCGCTTTGCAGAATACATAAATAACAAAACGCATCATCCGAGTAGAAACGTCACTTGAAGAACAAGCAACAAAAAAGGATTTAGAGAACAGCACACAGGCAATTAACACACAGATACGGACACTACAACAGGAGGTCAGCAAGCTGGTACAACATCAGACACACAGTACAGTCAATCATCCAACAATGACAACACAAGCCAACCAAGACCTGGCCACAGCAGTGAAAGAAGAAATAACAGAAAGTGAACAAATCTTGGCAAAAATACTCAATCTAATCATCCATGGAATGAAAGAGAAAGGCCAAGATTTACACGAAGTCAAACAGATGATGACAACATGCCTAAAGGTAGATGTCGCACCAGAATCAGTCACTCGAATTGGCCAGCCAGACCACAGCAAACCCAGAATGATCCTTGCCGTCCCCGTCATGAGAAACATAAACGACACAAAGAAGGTACTAAGTAAAGCCAAGGAAATTCGAAACAGCTCAGAAGAGAGGTACAAGACAGTGTTCATCAGACCAGACTTAACACCAAGACACAGAGCCGAGTCAACAAACCTACAGGCTCAGTTGATGCGGAGAAGAGAAAATCTACCGAAGCAAAATCATAGAGACCCAGTAGAAAACCGGAACCACAATGCACATGCACATAGAAACACAGCACCACAAAGAAACAGCAAAGCACGGCATGCACTAAGGACATACTACACCAACTTTGACAACTCGCTACTTAGCAAATATGATGAACTACACACCATTGCGCAAGAATACGATGTGATTGCCCTCAACGAGATAAAAACCTAAGAATGGAAATGCACCAAACCTGGCAATCCTCCACATACCAGGATTTGATCTTTTTACGAACGACCTACAACGACCAAATACAAGGGGTACATGCATATACATCAGGACTGAATACAAGGCATGCCGATATACCCAACCAAACATAGACCAGTTTGTAGATGCAGTGTGGATAACATTCAATGTAAAAGGCACATGTAATCTAATAGGATGCGTCTACAGAAGTGGCACACCAGAAACAGCAAGGCAAAGAGACAAGCAACTACATGCAGCCCTCAGACACAGCTCGGAAGCATCAGGAATTACACATGCTCTTGTAATGGGAGATTTAAACCTCAATAGGATAGTATGGGATCCTGAACCGTCTATCCCGCACACCTACAGGGATGGTTTTGATGAACAGCGGTTCATTGAAATAATTAGGGACACATACTACCATCAACAAGTGCACAAGCCAACAAGATACCGACAAGACCAACAACCAACACTGAACGACCTGATCTTCACAACAGAAGAAAACACAATAACAAATCTAAACTATGGTCCACATTTGGGAAATTGCACCCACATCAGTCTCACCATGAACTTTAACATATTTGTGGTGCAACTACCGAAGAAACGGATCATTTACAGCTATGACAAGATAGACTATGGAAAAATGAAGAGATGCTAAACCTAGACTGGCCAACAGTACTAGATGGAATTAACCCACAGGAGGCAACAGACAAACTGGAGACAATATTTAAAAAAACAGTTGATGAATACGTACCATACTATACCATCACCGAGATTGCCCGAGCCAAGCCAGTGTGGATGACTGAAGCTGCCCTGAGAAAGGTAAGAAGAAAACACAGCTCGTCGATCCGATATCTAGATACAAAGGAAGGGGAAGACTACAAGGTCTGCATCAGATGAAGGCGCACAGCTCAACGTGCAATCAGAAGAGCACGCAGACAGTTTGAACATAAACTATCCAGGGAATGTAGGACGAACAATAAAGGAATCTGAAAATACATCAGAAACAGAACAAACACAAGGGGTGGCATAGGCCAATTGTTCAAGCAGGACGGAACACTTACCCAAAGCGACCAAGAGACGACAGAGGTACTAAGCCAACACTTCTTCCAATCATTCACAAAAGAAGACACTGCCAATGTCCCACATGTCACACCAAAGAACCTAACTACTGAAGCATTCACAACATTCAAAGTTACCGAAGAACTGGTTAAGAAATGCCTTCTCCAACTGAAGACTGACAAATCATCAGGCATTGATGGCGTTAGCCTAAAAATCCTGAAGGAGATGGCAGAACAACTATGTGTGCCTCTCAACATAATCTTCAACTCAAGCATCAACACATAAATCCTGCCAAGACAATGGACATATGCTACCATCTACAAGAACTTTGAGAAGAGAAACCCAGCAAATTACAGACCGGTGTCTCTGACGTCAATCATCTGCAAGACTCTAGAGAGAGTGATTGTTGAACAGCTCATAGAACACATCAAAACCACCTCGAAAATGAGCAACAGCATGGCTTCACTGCCGGAAAACAATACAACCACAAACTTGTTGGAAGCGCTGAATGTCTGGACTGAGGCTTTGATGCACAACATACCTGTTGACGTAATCTACCTTGATTATGCAAAGGCTTTTGACACCGTCCTACACCAGCGCCTTCTCAAACAGTTGGAAAGTCTAGGAATCAAAGACAAAGCCATAGGATGGATAAGAGCATTCATGTGTGACCGGAAACAATCAGATTAGAGCAGTGTACTTAGCGGAGTTCCTCAGGGGGTCAGTCCTGGGACCAGCGATATCCCGGGACGCATAGACAATCTGACCTCCATGTTTGCAGACGACACCAAGCTCTACGCAGCACTGACAGACGACATCAACTCCTCCAACTCTTTACAAGAAGACCTGACAAAGTTACAAGAAGACCTGACAAAGCTAGCTGGATACGATGCAAATAAATTTACATCCTGACAAATGTCACGTTCTACACCTCGGACATTCAAACCCACGAAATGATTATCACCTGAGAAGGTACAGTGAAGGCAGTCACAAGCTTGATGCTGTGATCTCAGAAAAAGATGTCGGAGTCACCATCAACATACAACTCAAATTTTTCTGATCACATCGAGAATAGTGTCAAAAAGGCCAACCGAGTTCTGACATGTCTAGCTAGAACATTCCGACATCTCAATAAGGAGACACTCCTACTACTCTACAAGGCAATGGTCAGACCACACCTGGGATATGCATCCTGTGTCTGGTTCCCTCACCTAAGGAAAGATCAAGACCTCATCGAACAAGTCCAACGGCGTGCAACACGACTAGTGCGAGAAACAAAAGGACTACCCTACGGCAGCAGATTGAAAGAATTTAAACTCCCTACACTGCACTACAGAAGACAAAGAGCCGACATCATTCAAACTTTCAAAAATATCAAGGGACTCGATCAAATCGACCAGGACTGTAAGTGCCAACTCTGTCCACGAAAGCAGATGTACCTAAAAGCCACTGGAACCACAAGAGGTCACGGAGAAAAACTAGTTAATAAATACATGTATACACCTATATAATTGTATGTGTGTGTGTGTGCGTGTTCGTGTGGGTACGTGTGTTATGCATTTGGCATACTATATTTACCTGAATCTGAATTACCGCCTTCCACTGTTGTGTATCTGATGAGGAAGCCTCTTTTCCTGTTACTGACTCGTCGGAGGTGAACGTAACAAACAGCGAGTTGCCGGCGGACTCGATGACATTCGGGAGTTGGAAGCCGCAGTCTGTCAGTAGTACCGGGGCCGTGTTACTTGTGCCGTCGTAAGTCTTGACGCTGTCACATACACAACCTTCCGTGTTCTCGACGTCGAACTTCAGATACTCGAGGCGTACTTTCTGCACATGGAAAACATACTGAATTATTGAACTGTTGTTCATTTTACCAGGACATGTTGACGTGAAATCGAAACATGCCAGTGATTTAAATTATTGCCAACAAATGATTGGTTAAAAATAATTATTGTTTAGCAGATAATATGATAGTGTTATTTAAATCCCACCTATAAGGTAGTAGAGTGGCTTAAACGATCACAGTTGGCGAGTGATAATGTTGTTAGTTGGGGTTGTCGTTGAATGAAATATGTAGTAATCGTGGACTGCAAGTTCAATTAATATTACAGAAAAATAGAAAGTGGGTAAGTGTTAACAAAATCCCGCGAATGTGGAATTTTTTTAATTAATGGTAAGATAAAGTTGGTAGGTTTGAGGTAAAGCCAAAATAACATATAATAATGATGCAGTAATTGACCTTGAGCGAAAAATAATGTTGGGCAAAATCCAAGTTTAAAAGATTGTCGTTTGTTCGTACTGCTCGTTAGCAGTTAAGAGGTTTTTTGATGACGCCACTGAATCGTACGTAAGGAAAAGGAGACGATAGGTGTAGAAAAAGAACAACGCAATTACATAACAATAATCATAATCGATGCAACATAATATACGTTGATGTATTTGATACAATCTAAAATGTCATACTAATCGGTGACATGATTAATGATGAATCAGTCTAGAGTCTAGAATGACAGAGAAGGGTAGTTCGGTTTGGAATGATTGACAATAAGTGACACGATGTGACAGCGTGAATATAAGTTGTGTAAGAGGGGTTCGTCAACGTGACGTGCTCTACTAAGGATAGGGTCATTATCATTCGCGCGTGTATTAAAAATGCAGTGAGAAAATGGACAGTAGACACTGTTGAGAAATACAGGTAACCAACTGACATATTGTAGCAAAGGTTGACGTATTAAATATAAAAGGAATAATACCATGCAAACACGAATCACGCAATTTACTAGGTGAGTACAACACTGCATTGTCTGTCTCGTGACCGGAAGTTTGCCCGAACTACGTACCTTACCCGGCTGCACCTGGATCTTCCAAGCGCATAACAAGCTAGTTCCATATTCGGCTTCTGTGATGCCAATCAACCCATTGAGTCTTGAAAGAACAAGCAGACTGGCACCGCATGCTGCAAGAGGGAACAACTTATTGCACAGGTTACTACTGTGTACAAATAGCCCAATTAGTGAACGTAGTTTTTCATATGACGTAGCAATAACTAATATATAAAACGCTCCAATAAGTACTTTTCGACACCATACCGAGTTCATAAAGGTTTTTAATGAATTTTTCCGAGCAGTATGTTGTACTATAAAATAGCGTGGTTACTATAACATGTGTGTGAAGTGTCTAAGCTATAGACACTTGTTTCAACAGAGCAGACGTCGAGTCTGCAAAGTTAATAGGATTAATCAAGTTTGATGCACATACTGAGGTGTGTCCGTTTGCTTTGCGTGTTGTCTGTGTAATGCTTTCGCTCTGTCAGTATTATTTATATACGTTTTTCAGTAATCCTTTGGTGTCTCTTACGATTACGTGTTCAGACAAAGTTATTCACACGTTCTGTCAATTCGTGCTTACTGTACCTAACCTTACCCGTTTGTTGACACGCATATTGGTACCTACCCTTGTTCCTACAAAATAGAAACAACCACATTAATTTGTAAAGCGGCTGTATATAAGTATTCGTTTTTAATTTAATAGCCGTTCGCTCGTGGTATTTGTGCGTGCCATAACCAGCAGTAAAGAGGTCGAGTGGTTGCATTAATAACCGATTGACTGGATTATTGTGTGTTATAACCGAGTAAATTAACAACCTAACCTAGCAAACACTATGATGTCTTAAACACATCGTAATATATTAATGTTTTCTCAAATGTAATGAAAACGGTTTTTAAAATGTATGTTCTTAGAAACAATTAAAAAATTGATGTCAAAAATTAACAATTACTGACATTTAAAAAAATATGTTTTGTTTTTAAAATCTTGTTGCTTTCGTTGTATTCAGCGTAATGTCTTACGTCTATAAAATTTATTTAAACACGTTTTGCCATCCTGAGAAGAGAGTGATTGTGCAATTGAAAACGTGAGAGAGAAAATAAAATTAATGAGTGAATTTTATGTAAAAGTAAGTTGTCACCAAAGTAGAATTATTTTCATCTTCAGTTTATCTGATTTTATAATCAGCAACATATAGTATATATGAAATGATACTTTGACACCAGTATTTAGTAAATGTTATGATATCGCATCAACGCACCAGGCTGAGACACAACAGACGGTTGCCGTGGCAAAGATGGCCGATATCAGCAACGCCTTCATCTTGCCTGAAGAAATAGATGTCTTACATTATTGGTGTACCAAGATGAAATAGTTCCTTTCAATGGCGTCGTATACGGCAATATGAATTCAAATCCTAGTAAGTTAACGTTAAATACCTTTAGCAATTGAAAGTGATAACATATATAATTTACATGATACTCCATAGTGCTTACGCATGTACAGCACCGTATATTGACTCAGTTCCATGGCTGAGATGAACATTACCGTTCCATTCGAAAGTGTCGTTTGCATTATGTCAACTTCAAAATAACATAATATGTCAAAAACGTGTTTATAGTTGTTAGTCATTATTGTCACCAACCATAATTATCGAACAAAGAGCTCAATGGTGTTGAATGCAATATGTGCCTTGGTGCCAGCCGTATATGAAAGTTGAGATGTTTTGGGTGTGGAACTTTACTTGTAGATACCCTTCTATCTTGTGATTTCTTTTCTATATACACTGCATTATATAAGATTTGTTTTCTTTGAAATAAATATCCAACCGACTTTCTGTCAACGGTCTTTCATTTAACAATATCATTTTCAACTAATCGATATTTTAATCTGGTACACAATCGTCAGCAAACAGATTAAATTCATAGTTTTCCTAGGTTAAGCCGATATGGAATGACAAGTTAATCCCGTTTCTAATTACTTGCTATTGGTATCACTGTCCAAGAATAAGGGTTGCTCGATCAATGACATATAGTCACTTTTCAAGACGACAGTTAAAGATGACACGATACGCAGCCTAAGTTATAAAATTTAATTCCTTCCATTAGCTTAGACTCAGGTTTAGAACTCTAAGCCCAGTTTACAGACCAGTCATACTATAACCGTACGTACGTACATGAATACATGCACACAAACACATACTCACACGCAGGCACGCATGCCATACACGTAACCTATTTAGGTGTAATAATACTGCAATCTGATTTAAATAGCAATCATATTCATAATAAAAAGAAATAATGTGACCGCTGTTGCCGCTCCTCCAACACTTCTGTTACCCGTAACAGAAGCACACACGCACATGCACACGCACACGCACACGCACACGCACACGCACACGCACACGCACACGCACACGCACACGCACACGCACACGCAAACGAACGCGCACGCGCACGCGCACACGGCACACGGCACACGGCACACGGCACACGGCACACGGCACACGGCACACGGCACACGGCACACGGCACACGACACACCACCGCACCGCACACCGCACACCGCACACGCGCACGCGCACGCCCACGCACTCGAACACGCACACGCACACCGCACACCGCACACCGCACACCGCACACCCGCACACCGCACACCGCACACCGCACACCGCACACCGCACACCGCACCGCACCGCACACGCACACGCACACGCACACGCACACGCACACGCACACGCACACGCACACGCACACGCACACGCACGCACACGCACACGCACACGCACACGCACACGCACACGCTCACGCACACCGCACACCGCACACCGCACACGCACACGCACACGCACACGCACACGCACACGCACACGCACACGCACACGCACACGCACACGCACACGCACACGCACACGCACACGCACACGCACACGCACACGCACACGCACACGCACACACTACTAGGGTGAAGCTATATATATTCGCCGGATGCGCTACATGGAGTGTGAGCGTACAAATCCTATATGCCACCTGTCAAGATTGTGATTTTTAGAACTTAACATAGGTTGGTAGCGTCTGTGAAAGACTGCATTTAGGGTTATAATGTAAAGCTATGGTTGGCTGACTCGTGTTAGGGTTGCCCTGCAGGCCTTTGATGGCTGTCGAGTGGTTATGCAATACTGTGAAGGAACTGGAGTGGTAACCTAAGGTCAGATTTTAAAGAACCGGGCAAATATCGTTATAGTTAGGATAGACAGGGAGGATTGTCGAATACAACGTGTAATATTTATAACATGATTGGCCGTTCCATATGAATAGATTATGGTGATATGGACATCAGTTTAAATGGAATAATAATACGGCGTATAGTGATGTCGTTATAATGAAGATTTTATACTTGTTGATTTAGAGTATCACCTATTGGATGGTGTTGAAATTGTTACAATGACGTCAGCATCAGCAGGGATCACATGACTGATGCTAGGTATAGGGTGGAGGTACTGAGGTTTGAAGGTAGGATAGAACAGACGAGTCCAGAACCCGACAGAGCAAAGACATGTAATCTGGTCTCTTCTGTGGAGAGAAACCATTACGGTGCGGTTGGCAAACACGAAGTCTTTATACCCAGTGGTGGCTTTGACGTTGAATTTCTCAATGCATGTATAGAGTAGAAGAAATACCGGAGGTAGGTGGAATATATATATATTTATTATGAGTGAATGTTAGATTAGAGGTATTGGCTTAAACATCTGGTTTTTACATTGTTATAATTGTGCCAAAGGGTGTGGTCTATAATAAATAAATACGACGTGGTTATTCTTCCGGTCGCCGTAACCCGACTTCGCCCCGCTAATCTTCCGTGAGTTTAGTTGCGCACGCGCATAACTAGCAGGCGCCGCTACTCCTACGAGACGCATTATTTGCTACGGTCGCCGACTCGCCGTAACCCAACATGACTACGCTATTCTTCCGTGAGTTCTGCTCCGGTCGCCGTATCCCACCCGGGGTTATTTATTGTTTGTGTGTTTCCTCTAGCCTGAGTCTGATCGCCGTAACTGGAGTCTTGGCGGGATCAAATTATGAATCTTCCGAGTTCTATCAAGCATGCTATCACGCAAATTAGTTGTCCTATTATTCTAACCCTAGCTGTCACCCAAAACTAAATGGAACACCTAGACTAATAGGCGGGCGCTGCTACTAGTTATGCCAGTTAAGCAAAATATTACGCAATTAAAGTAGCCCGGCTAAATTTGCCTAAAAAGGCTAAAATAGGTTTGCTGAAAGACATGTAGGGACGTCAACCAATGGTCTCTATTTCGATAGGGAACGAACATTATTTTATCACTGGGCTAGTCCAGGACAGCAGAAAAACTTACTTTGTAGTCTTATATTTAAGTGTTAACGGCCACGTTAACACCAGCTAGGAATTTGTATCTTACTACTGTGACTAGGTTGTATGCACACTGAGAATAAATTTATATGAAATTTAAATGAAACTGTTAAGAAACAGGGACAACAATACACAATACAGTTATAAACACTTTACTGAATCTCTGCATCCAGAGTCTCTGCATCCAGACTCTCTGCATCCAGAGATGCATAGTCTGTACATCCAGAATCTCTGCATCCAGAATATCTGCATCCAGAGTCTCTGCATCCAGAGTCTCTGCATCCAGAGTCTCTGCATCCAGAGTCTCTGCATCCAGAGTCTCTGCAACCAGAGTCTCTGCAACCAGAGTCTCTGCATCCAGAGTCTCTCCAGAGTCTCTCCAGAGTCTCTCCAGAGTCTCTCCATCCAGAGTCTCTCCATCCAGAGTCTCTCCATCCAGAGTCTCTCCATCCAGAGTCTCTCCATACAGAGTCTCTCCATCCAGAGTCTCTCCATCCAGAGTCTCTCCAGAGTCTCTCCATCCAGAGTCTCTCCATCCAGAGTCTCTCCATCCAGAGCCTCTCCATCCAGAGCCTCTCCATCCAGAGTCTCTCCATCCAGAGTCTCTCCATCCAGAGTCTCTCCACCCAGAGTCTATCCATCCAGAGTCTCTCCAGAGTCTCTCCATCCAGAGTCTCTCCAGAGTCTCTCCATCCAGAGTCTCTCCAGAGTCTCTCCATCCAGAGTCTCTCCAGAGTCTCTCCGTCCAGAGTCTCTCCAGAGTCTCTCCGTCCAGAGTCTCTCCAGAGTGAATCTCTCCATCCAGAGTCTCTCCAGAGTCTCTCCATCCAGAGTCTCTCCAGAGTCTCTCCATCCAGAGTCTCTCCAGAGTCTCTCCATCCAGAGTCTCTCCAGAGTCTCTCCATCCCGAGTCTCTCCAGAGTCTCTCCGTCCAGAGTCTCTCCAGAGTCTCTACATCCAGAGTCTCTCCAGAGTCTCTCCGTCCAGAGTCTCTCCAGAGTGAATCTCTCCATCCAGAGTTTCTCCAGAGTCTCTCCATCCAGAGTCTCTCCAGAGTCTCTCCATCCAGAGTCTCTCCAGAGTCTCTCCATCCAGAGTCTCTCCATCCAGAGTCTCTCCAGAGTCTCTCCATCCTGAGTCTCTCCAGAGTCTCTCCATCCATAGTCTCTCCAGAGTCTCTCCGTCCAGAGTCTCTCCAGAGTCTCTCCGTCCAGAGTCTCTACAGAGTCTCTCCGTCCATAGTATCTACAGAGTCTCTCCGTCCAGAGTATCTACAAAGTCTCTCCGTCCAGAGTCTCTCCGTCCAGAGTCTCTCCGTCCAGAGTCTCTCCGTCCAGAGTGTCTCCCGAGTCTCTCCCGAGTGTCTCCCGAGTCTCTCCCGAGTCTCTCCCGAGTCTCTCCCGAGTCTCTCCCGAGTCTCTCCCGAGTCTCCCCAGGGTCTCCCCAGAGTCTCCCCAGAGTCTCCCTAGAGTCTCCCCAGAGTCTCCCCAGAGTCTCCCCAGAGTCTCCCCAGAGTCTCCCCAGAGTCTCTACAGAGTCTCTCCGAACAAAAACAAGAGTCAAAATCAATAGACAATGGAATACCACTACAGAGCTCAACTTGGGCAATTATTGACCGCTCTTATGGTAAGAACTTAAGGTAAGAACTTATTCTCTTGCAAAAGTTGAAAAGCTTTGATGACAGTCAACACATTCTTAAACTTTTTTTTATAGGTTGTTGATGGAAAGCATTGTATGTATATTAATATAACAACTTGGTTTTATAATGATACTACTGTAGTAAGAATACAACAACGATTACTCTTGCTCCATGGTAAAGTCGTGTAATCCATGGTAAGGCTGGCCTCGTTAAATGGATATTAAATGTGGTAGACACTTGAATCTTGAACATTTATATTAAATATTGTAAACTTAAATTTGGTGATGTGGGCCGGGGGCTGCTGGTTTAGCGTGTGGGGAGTGACACCCCTCGTGGATTCGTTCTGCTTAATTACACACGTACAAATAATCCTTTGTCCACTACATTACGATGTATGGACGCGAGGCGCGGTACGTTACAAATACTGTTATCAATACGGATAATCAGTACAGAATATAATAATCCGTTGACTGGTTTCCAGAACAGTACTCATTCGTGAACGTATTTATTAAGTCTGAGAAACCATGTGGACAATAAACTTAGTAATCAAAACATTAACCATAATAGCGATGGTCCAAACTAGTTTTCTCACTTCACGTTGTATACATAAGTCTTGGGCGATGATTTTCAAAAGATGCTTCAACAGGAGTGGGCTTTACGCCTACCTCTATTAAATACAACGTATATTTATTGTTCTTATGCTAATAATGTCTATGCTAATATTTTTGTTTTACTAGAAAAAACCGTCGAACAAAACCACGAAAGACTTTCAGAGTGGGTATAGCTGACACTGAGTTTGTGGAATTGACTTTGTGCATGCATGATTAAGATTGTATTGTATTTATTCAAGGATATAGCACCTTAGTTGTATAACTTGAGCTAAGTTCCTTCAGCGGCAGCAGCAGCAGCACATTTTACAATGCACATGTATTATGTTGTTGTTGTTGTTGAATAATTTTTCAGTCTTTAAGGCATATAGAGCATATGAAATATAGCTGTAGGGCATTACAAGCATTGCCTTCGCTGTAGGGCATTACAAGCATTGCCTTCACTGTAGGGCATTACAAGCATTGCCTTCACAAAAGATTTTGAAATTTAAATAAACCCTGTAAATCATAAATGTGCCAAAGAATATTTTCAAAATGTGCAACCGAATCCTAGATGTAGACAATTGAATTAAGACAGTGACACTATCCTATATGAAACATATTAAATATATAAAGTTATGTTTAATAGTATGTGTGTGTATGCGTGCGTGCGTGCGTGCGTGCGTGCGTGCGTACGTGGGTGAATTCTCCTCTTATAATGTAGTAGCGCTGCATTCAAATCTGTTGGTCTTCACATTACATTCATCAGCACCGCGTCGGCATGCATCAATACTGCTCAACGGATCAGCTTCCATGGACGTGCACCATGCGTTTTCATGGTCACGAACGACATATTAATTAGCTCTAGGACACCCAATACGGCGTGCGATGTTCCATATGTCCTCACCTTACCGTAACTAGATATGGGATTTTGACACCTCTGGTGTCAAAATTCTGATAATATTGGCTGTTATTTGCTGCCATTTGCTTTTCATGGAAATCAAGGCCTGTCCAATATTTGATGTTATAACTCAGTTCAAAACTGTCTGTTTGCCCCTCTTTCTTTTAACTGTCATTGTGCCTTGGGTGATAATTTTGCTAGGCTAGTGAATCTCTTATATCCACCTACCGCATCTTTATGATATGTTTGCTGCAGAGAGAATACTTGTGCCCGCTGGTTTGGCTGATGGTGTCGTGCGCAGTTCTTTGGTGGCGATACGGTCCGTGTATGAGAACGGTGGAGTTCTTTTAAGCTCAGCTATGTGGTCCGTATCTCGCGCGTAGACCAGAGCCAGTTTTATTTGAGTTTTCATGATGATTATAGTTGTCTCTCATTAATGGTTTGAATGTTACTAATGCAGCTGAGGTTTGTACAACTCTACGAATGAGTTTGGTTTTCATCCTATATCCGATACTGTTGCACCTAGTTATTTGAAAGAGGGCGACACTGTCCGGATAACCGTACATTAACAAATGCCACTTTAGTTGTAAGTCGTGAACTTTGTTTTATCTGCATTAATCGTCATGCTATAGTCGGACCTATTGGCACAACAAGTTATGTAGGAATAAATAAAACAAAATTGCAACATTAAAGAGGACTGTGGCCCAATCGCCATCCTAATATGCGCTACTGAGTACTCTGGTGTAGCTGCCTTTCGAGAATCGGTGAAATGCTGGGACCCAGTAGGCCTACACGAGTTGTATAACCGAATCACGCAAGCACAGCTGGCACAGCGTGCAGTGTACAGCCACGCGTAACGGCCCCTGTGGTCACGATGTAGTCATGCATAACGTCTAATTGGTAATCAACGATGACGCAGATGTCCATTCTGGAGCCTAGGCGTTAATTTATTTCCTCGAATGTGATTATGTATATTTGAAATGTGGGCCTAATGTAGCCTAATTCACTAAACAGAAACGGTACGTGAAGCTATAGGTGGCTCTTTTTCAGATCCAGTCAGATTCAAATTTTTTTTAAACTGTTGGCCATGGTCGATTATTCTTTTGAGCTTTAACTGTTAGTATATTATTAACATAGTCATGTTATCTCAAGTGTATTGTTAGCACTAATTGTACAAGTAGACCCAAAATAACATTATAATAATATAACACTAAATATCATTATAATAGTTCGATCAGTGGTGCCCTCTTGTGGTTACAATAAAAGCATTAACTTTTTAGAAAGACATAGCCGCTAGCGGCGCCACTATTCAAGAAGTTGTGATGACATGTTGTACGACATCTAAAATGTAGATTTATCAACAAACAATACCCTAAATAACTAATTTAAACAAACTATGTATTCAAAGTTATCAGTAAGAAGAGTTTAAGGAAAATAGGTGCACGCACATGGAGCCACTTTAATTAAGTAAGTAGCTTTCACCTAGCTAGGCCTAGGCTAATGCTAAGTCAACCAGAGCTCTATTATAGTCCCCGCCAGTTTGGAACGTATTATAGATAGGGTAGACAGGTAATAATTAAAAGTACTCGATTGATTATATCAGTACGATTTTCTACTTCGCTAGCCACATACGTCCGGCCCACACCAGAGACCTACAGTCCACATCGGAAACCGGGTGTCTGCATCGGAGGTATATGTGCGAACAAATAAAGAAATAGCTAAAGGAAACACTTTTTACGTGGTACTAGTTTTTGTATATGAATTGGAAACCCTTGCATTGCCAGAGAGAGGGGGGAGAGAGGGAGAGACAGGAAGAAAAGCCATAACTGTAATACAAAACAACAGTGTCCGAGCCGAGAATATGTAACGTGACACGAGAAGATAGAAAAATGGGGGGATGAGAAAAGAGATTGGCAAGAAGAAACACTTGAAATGAAATTTGTTCCAGCTAATATAGTTGTAAGACTGAATCTTTGCAGAGCATGTCCGTTAAAAAACACTCCTTTCAAATGTATAATAATTATGGAAATTCACGTGTACTTGTCTGTGTACACAAATAACTATCGTTGGTGGATGATAAACACGAAAAGAGCGTCTTTCAGGGAGCCACTGAAGACATCTCGCTGTCTACAATATTACATTATCGGCTATATTATATTGCTCGTGAATCAATATACGAGTTACGAGTATGATGGTTTTGCCAGCGTGTTTATGACATACGTACGTCGACTTTGTCTGAGCTACTGGTGACTGCCGAGTAATCGACCCGGTGTGTATGACTTGAAGTGAAACACGCAGGATTCGATAGCTAGAGGCATACATGTTAAGTTTCAGAAACGCCAACCCAGGAGATTTATACTAAATCAGAGGGTCTCAGAAAATCGGGCATTTATACGTAAATCGGATTAAAATATAACAAAAAAGAATACTATCCATAGACATTAATAAACATGTTTTAATAAAACGTTAAGTTTCAGAAATGCCAATGCATGATATTTATGTGTAAATTGGAGGGTCTGGTAATATCAGGAAATTGCGTGTAAATTGGGGATCTCAGGGTATTATGGATTGAGTATAAATCTGAGTAGGCCCTATTTCATGTTATGAAAATGGTCACAGATCAGCTTTATTTCCAAATGCATTGCACATGTGCTCTTAAATCAATGGCACATAACAGCATGTTAATATGTATTTAACGTGTTACATTAAATAAATTATATGTGGACATGAAATAATTAAATAAATTATATGCAAACTAAAATGCTGTGGTTTGTAGGTATGGTAGAAAGAAGAACAAGTTTACTAATTTGATGTTCTAGGCATACGTGTTCATACATTAAATATATACGTATGCATGTACATTTGGTTGTATGTATGTACGTACGTACGTACGTGTGTATGTGTGTGTGTATGATCTATATATATATATATATCACACTGATCTGCTACTTCCTCGCAAGCCACGGGTGGTAGTTGACTACTCTACTCATGATCTATATATATATATATATATATATATATAGATCATGAGTATATGTATATATATATATATATAGATCATGAGTAGAGTAGGCAACTACCACCCGTGGCTTGCGAGGAAGTAGCAAATCAGTGACATGACTTGCAACCATTTGTGTCATTGTGAAATAATCCGTATCGTTGTCTTGCGCACAACACTAAAAATCATAACATGATCTCGTAGCGCATGACCTTTCCCCACTCGATGAAGTGCAATCTTAGTGGTCAGTGACATAACTCAATTAGTTCCATTTCTTATGGCGTTGTCTCTTTCGCATATCTCTACAGACCTCTACCCTCACCAGTCACTCAAATTAATGTTCTGCCCATACTTCCTTTTCTCAACACGGCACATCACACACACACACACACACACACACCCGCACACTCACACACACACACACACACACACACACACACACACACACACACACACACACACACACACCCACCCACCCACACACACACGCACACGCACACGCACACGCACACGCACACGCACACGCACACGCACACGCACACGCACACGCACACGCACACGCACACGCACACGCACACACACACACACCCACGCACACGCACACGCACACGCACACGCACACGCACACACACACACACACGCACACACACACACACACACACATATATACACACACAATGCTATTGTGTTTAGCTTCCTTGTACTGGATCACAATGTTTCCAATCCTTGAAGTTTTTCATCGAACCTCTTTCTTATTTACGCCTTCATTAGTTTATTTTCGTGGATGTATTTCTAAATGAAGTAACATGGCATCGACAGACATCTTCATATGAGATCGCGTGGCAACAAAGGATGAATCAACTGAGCGCAGTGCGAGGAATCAATGGTGATTAGGTGTATCATATAACTATGCGCAGCGGCAAAACTGGGAATCGATACAGCCAGGGGAGTTCTTGTCTTTGTATTCGATAATTAGAGCATATTTATGTAGCTGGTATCATGGCGTGGGTCTCATTCCCAAGACGCAAATTACAGACCTGTGATTCTGCTGTATCCGTAACAGCTACTAAGCACACTTGTCATAAAAGACAAAGGAGTGGATGCAGCTTTAAGCACACCACACAAACACGTGTACACACATCACACACACACCACACACACAGCACACACACACCACACACACCACACACACACCACACACACCACACACACACACCACACACACCACACATACCACACACACCACACACACCACACACACCACACACCACACACCACACCACACACACACACCACACACACACCACACACACACACACCACACCACACACACCACACACACACCACACACACACCACACACACCTACACTGCTCCTTTGGTAATGTAACTTCATGTCCTCTAGTCTTTCTATCTTTCTTAACTGAGAAAAAAATATTTCTATCAATATTTTCATAACCATTCATTATTTTAAACACTTCCATCTGATCTCCTCTCAATCTCCTGGTCTCTAGTGTTGTTAAGCCGCATTTTTAGGCGTATTTCGTAACTAAGATCCCTCAGTTTTGGTATCATTGTAATTGCTCTCCTCTGTACACTTTCTAGCATATCTATGTCCTTCCTGCGATATGGTCTCCACGCTTGAATGCAATATTCTAAATGAGGCCTAACTATTGTTTTGTACAGCGGTATTATTAGTTCTTTTTCCTTATACGTTATGTTTCGCCTAATTAATCCAAGGATTTGATTTCCCTTTGAAGCAGCAATTCATCACTGTTTTGAAACCTTCATATCAGCACTAATGGTTAATCCTAAGTCCTTTTCTTTTACAGTAGTACTTAGTACAGTACCCCCCATTGTATATTCTACCTCTTCGTCCCCATGTCCTGCGTGGAGGCATTTACATTTCCCAAAATTGAACAGCATTTGCCACTTTTCAGACCATTTGATGAACTTGTCAAGATCATCTTGTAAATGCTGTCTATCTCCATCACTTTTAATCCTTTTAAACAATTTTGTATCATCTGCAAATTTCAACACCTTACTTGTTATTTCATCATCCAAATCGTTGATATATATTAAGAATAATATAGGTCCTAATAGTGATCCCTGTGGTACCCCACTCAATACCGATTTCCAGTTTGAAGCCTCCCCATCAACTACTACACGTTGTCTTCTGTCAATCAGCCATTTTTCTATCCAGTTTATTATAACATTTCCTATGCCATTGGCCTTTGGTTTAAGCAGTAATCTTTGATGTGGTACTTTGTCGAAAGCTTTTTGAAAATCTAAGCAGACGATATCTACTGGTAATCCCTCATCTACCCATTTAATGATGTCTTCCAAAAAACATAACATATTTGTTAAGCATGACCTCGTTTTAAAAAACCCATGTTGAGATGGGTTTATCAAGTTATGTTTAACAAGAAAATCCATCATGTGATCTTTAATTAGTCTTTCTAATAATTTGCAACTCACTGGTCTATAGTTCTCTGACTTGTTTCTCGAACCTTTTTTAAATAACGGTATAATGTTTGCCTCTTTCCATTCTAAAGGAACCACTCCCTCTTCTAATGACAAATTGAAAACTGTTGCAGGCGGTACACTGATTTGTTCTAAAATTTCCAATAGTAGTTTGGGCGGAATCCCATCCACTCCAGGTGATTTATTATCCTTCATAGCCCTTATTTTCTTAGCTACCATTTCTGGGGTTACAATTAATTGTCCTAAATAGTCTGAATCTGCCCCCTTGAACTTAGCCTCTGGTACTGGCAATGAACTAATATCTTGTCTGGTAAACACTGAACTAAGGTACTCGTTCAGGTCTTCTGCCATTAAGAATCCCTCTGATATTATATTTCCAGCACTATCTTCTAGAGGACCGACCTTATCTTGAACTTTCTGTTTGCTTCAAACATACGCATAAAAACTCTTGCTGTCATGTTTTATATTACTAGCTAATTGTTTTTCATAGCTTCTCTTTGAATTTCTAATTTCAGCTGTAGCTTGGTTAGGTGCTTCTTTATAACTGTTGTAGTCTTCATCATTTCTAGTATATCTATATGATTTCCTCATCATTTGTTTATACTTAATTTGTCTAATAGCTTCTTTCGATAAGTGTTTCTTTTTGGACCGTTTCCCTTGTTTTTGAACGGTACAAATTTATCGACTATGCAATTAATTTCACTCTTTAATATATTCCAAACATTCTGTTGCTGTCTTATTTTTCAGTGTGTTATTCCAATCTATCTTTGCTAAATATTCCCTCATGTCCTTATACCTTCCTTTGTGGAAATGTCTCCTATACTGCTTTTTACTATTCCTTTCTGATTTTATTTTGATGGTAAAATGTATCTGGTTGTGATCACTACTTCCCAGTGGCTCACATATATTGACATTGTCAACTAATTCATTCTGTGAGGACAAAACTATGTCTAACACATTCTCACCCCTGGTTGGTTCTAGCACATGTTGATAAAGGAAAGTATCTTGAACTAAAACTAAAAACTTGTGGTCCTCACTCCCCATACTCTTTAGAGATTTCCATTGTATATGCCCGTGGTTAAAATCCCCCATAATAATACAGTCCCGTTTGCTTACTTCCCTTATAGCGTTTTGTATTTTTTCATTCTTTTATATGCTTATGTTTGGACTTCGATAAACTAACCCAACTGTTAACGTTGAGTTTTCTGTAACTATATTACACCAAACAGCTTCTTCGCAATCTGCTTCTCTTCCTAATTTTATTTCATAAGCCTGGATAGATTCTTTAATATATAAAATAACTCCACCTCCCTTTCTTCCTGTTTTATCTTTCCTAAACATTACGTATCCTGTCAGTCCTAATTCGGCATCTGATATATCGGTGGTGGTCCAGGATTCGGTTATACCTATTATGTGAGGGTCAATATCTTCTTTGTTGTCTTTCTTGCACAAAGGCTGCAAAGTGTCCCCGGCCATTCGCCGACGAAAGGTTTTGCACAGTGCACGTTACCTGGTGACCCAGGCACCCAGGATTTGTATTCAGGCTTAGCAAAAGCCGCTGCTTAGTAGAAAAGTCAACAGCTTAATTGACATACATAATGCGAGTATACTGAGTGTCTTGGTACCGGTAAGTCTACTCTGCAGATTGATGGTTCCTAATGGTTATAACGACACAGGCATATTTCGAACCACGGAGTCGGGTGTTCATAATGAAATCATGCAAACATGCCATCATTTGTGTGCAGGGCCTACATATTAGATACAACACCCACAGTCACCTGCAATACACACACGCATATGCATGCACACGTACACACACGCATGCACATGCACGAGCGCACACGCGCCCACGCACGCACGCGCGCGCGCGCACACACACATAATATGAAACATAACTTTATATATTTAATCTCTCTCCCCCCTCTCTCTCTCTCTCTTTCACACGTACGCACTGTGAAACATCTGAAATGATCTCTTCAGGGGTTGATTGCTTCATTGCAGCATACAGAAAGATGTTTACTTTGTTGTGATGTAGCGAGACGTGTCTGACAGGGAGCCCTGGTAACTACTGCAGTTGCTATTCTTGTAGTGATCAGTATAGATGATAATGACGGTGGTGATATGATGATGATGGTGATGTTGTAGGTGGCGATATTGTGGTGGTGGAAGTGGTGACGATGGTGAAGGGGGCGGTATTGTGGTAGTGGTGGTGGTTGTAGCGGTGATGATGGTGGTTGTGGCGGTGGTAGTTGTGGTTGTGGCGGTGGTGGTGGTGGTGATAACGGTGGGAGTAGTGGTGATATGGTAGCGGTGATATAGTGATGATGGTGGAGGTTGTGTTGGTTGTGGTGGGGATGACTGTGTGCGTGTGGTGCGTGTGGTGCGTGTGGTGCGTGTGGTGCGTGTGGTGCGTGTGGTGCGTGTGGTGCGTGTGGTGCGTGTGGTGCGTGTGGTGTGTGTGATGTGTGATGTGTGTGTGTGGTGTGTGTATGGTGTGGTGCGTGTGGTGTGTGTGGTGCGTGTGGTGCGTGTGGTGCATGTGGTGCGTGGGATGTGTGAGCGTGTGTATGGTGTGTGTATGGTGTGTGTAGTGCGTGTGGTGCATGTGGTGCGTGTGATGTGTGAGGTGTGTGTGTGGTGTGTGTGTGTGCGTGTGTGCATGTGCGTGGTGGCATGGTGTGCGTGGTGGTATGCGTGGTGTGGTGTGGTGGTGGCAGGTGTTGCGGTGGTGTGGTGTGTGTGGTGTGGTGTGTGTGTGTGGTGTGGTGGTGTGGTGTGTGGTGTGCGGTGGCATGTGTGGTGTGTGGTGTGCGGTGGTGTGTGTGGTGCGTGGCGTGCGTGGTGTGGTGCTGCGTGGTGCGTGGTGCGTGGTGTGTTGGTGTGTGTGGTGTGTGTGGTGTGCGCGTGTGTGGTGTGTGTGTGGTGTGCGCGTGTGTGTGGTGTGTGTGTGTGGTGGTGTGTGTGGTGTGTGTGTGTGTGTGGTGTGCGTGTGTGTGTGTGTGTGTGTGTGTGTGTGTGTGTGTGTGTGTGTGTGTGTGTGTGTGTGTGTGTGTGTGTGTGTGTGTGTGTGTGTGTGTGTGTGTGTGTGTGTGTGTGTGTGGTGTGTGTGTGTTTATGTTGACTGCAGCAACAAGCGTGTTGCATTGTTAATAATATGATGCCGTTGCTGTCCTATTACTGCTACTACACTTGTCGCAGTTATTGTATGTTATATATTTGCCATTGCACATTTGTTTTTATCGTTATCGATAACAGCTGCTGACTTGTTTTGTCGCGTGCTCTCCCCCTGGCCAACCACATATCCCGTTCAACTGTTGTCGCAGACTTGACGAGGATCGATTTCACTCTACGATTCTACACAGATGATCAAACGACTTGTTAGCAGAGATCACCAGAGATGTCTTACTGAACAGCGACGAAGCCTCCCAGCAAAGAACGGTTACAAATGTCAGTGTCACGAGACATCGTCTTGCGTGTCAGATCCACTTTCGAACATGGCCAAACGCACGTAATTGGTCCCGTGACAAGCGCGGATCGATATGGGATCAACAGAAAAGGTCGTTGAAAGTTTAAGTGGTTTAACCAAGTCGATAATAACGAACCGTTTGTCAATCGTGTTTTTCTGTAAAGGGTAAACGAGTTTGTGCCAGGAATGGATCGCTTCGATCTGCACATGACGTATAAATCCGATTACTCTACTCTTGTTGAGTCATATGTGTGAACGATTAGTCTCCACGTGGCTGAATGCTTACATGAGAAGTCGATATTTTGTTCGAATGAACAGGTCTGTCTGGGATTGAAGTATAAAGCGCTTTGAGCTGTCCTGATTACTGGATACTGCGCTATTTAAGAACACACCGTTACCTTTTACCCTTTCAAACGAACACACACAAAAAGAGTAATATACGAGAAGCGAAAAGAATAGATCCTCCACCAATAAAGCAGTCCTCTCAGATCATAGTAAATATATCACCACGGAGAACCACATTGTTGATTAGGAGGGAATGAGTGCACTAGACAAGGAAACGAACAGACGAAAAAACGACATGTAAAATAAAATAAATATATATACGTGAAATAGAAACGCCTATCAACCGAGACGAGGCAAACCACGAGCTGTCACGTGTGTATGGTGACGTCACCCGACTCTGAAGTCTTACGCACAACAGGAGCAAGCTTAAAAAAGGTGAAAGCCTATACGAGGTAATTACATCTAATTTAAATGTGTTTGAAAGAACTTTATTTAAAAATAGGCTGGTGACAAACGTAATAAGAATTGTGTGTAATTGCAGAGGAAAACTTGCAGTAGCCATGAGCCTTGAAGAATGAGCCTATTGGAGTATATATATATATATACATATATATACACACATATATATATATACTCAAATAATTGCGTATATTTGAGTATATATATATACACATATGTATATATATATAATAATATATACTTAAATAATTGTTAGTGTAAATTGGGTGGTTACTATGAGAGTGACATTTTAAAATCTTAACAGGAGTCACCGAACCCAACTGAAAAGTTGATGATTTATTTACTTATTATTCGGAATTTATCTATATGCATATGCATGATGTATTATATGTGCATTTGTGTCATCGACGCATATTACTTGTATATAACCAAGAAGAAGAATGATAAATACTATGTACATGGAGCCAAATAAACTTAATTCCTTTCTTTCTTCCTAGAAACTGGAAAAAAAACTTTGGGGATACAACGGAGTAGATTTATTTGAAATGATACGAATATGGCTGTCATTATAGACCCCTGGTGCTACTTTTGTTTACACACATGTGCAGTGGGTCTATTTATAGTGCCATTTCGACGATGCAGGTATCCAGTACCCGCAGTGTTGTATGATCTGGACTCTGGAACACCAATCTTGGAGGAGTATTCCCCTTTGTGCTGCAGCAGTGCGAATCTGAGCATCTCGGTGGGAGCTGAAGCATCAATGTGGGAGTCGGAGAATCACAGCAGGAGTTTATCATTAATTTGGGAATTGGATAATTTATTTGGGAGTTGGATTCAATATAATAATGTTGTGTGCCAGTGTGAGCGATCATGTCGGTTGGCATACAGTGCGTACACGTATATGAAACACCAACTATGTGTCCCTCTCAGTCAGTTGTGCTGGTTCTAGTAAAGAATTAAACGTTTGCACGTGGCTTTTCTACATGTAATTAGACACTGTCTCAGCTTTTGTACGTTTTGTTTCTGTAACGTTACAAAGGCCAACCATATTATAAAACAAATTAGGAAATTAACCCTGGCAGCGGCGTTCTCGACCCCGTGAGTTGATAAAGGTACTACGGGCCACTTCCATTGTTGATCTACTTGTGTCCCTCACAAACAGAAACGTGGTTTTCTGTGTCTTGTGTTCAATTATTTTCGTTTCTAAACAATAGCTGCACCATAAACATCATTATGAAGTTGTAGTAAAAGGTAAGTTCTTATGCACTCCTCAAATGAGTCAATGCCGCTTCAACATCCCACGTACGCATCAACGTCTAAATAATTATAGCACCAATATTTTCTTTCGAATGCTAGTGTCGTGCTGGCCTGCTCTGTTCGACATCTTCTCCGCTGCTTGCTCATCGAATTCGCGAAAACGACTGCAATCCAATAAGTGCTCTCGGCCTGGAAAGCGGTGACATTGACCAACGTTTTCTGATCGATACCTACAGCTTGCAGTTCTCTGTGTATGCAGTTAAGCCGAATCCTCAAGCAAGTACATCGTGCCAGTCATGGTATAAGCTTCGTGTAGTGTTGGGTGTATCTACTCTCAATATTGTTATTGATCTCTCTATCGCAACGTGTTCGTCTGTGACCTTGTGGCCTCCGGCGGGTATAGTGCAGGGGGCACTGTTGGAGATTTGTCGCCGGAAATGTGACCTGCTTGTTTGTGTCGTGAAGAGTCGTCGTGGCTCAAGAATACGAACAACTGCGTAGTGCAAATGCAGCTCATGTGTCTAGTCAAGCAACATCTCAGAGAATGAACGTGACGGCTTGGTCACAAAGCCAGAGTTGATGGCACACTCTTCGTATGTCTCAGACGTGGACATTAAGATAATTGGCGTAGTGCATACGGGTGCAGCTTAAACAAAAGTAAGATTTTAAATTGCAATCCCCGAAAATGTTCATTTTGACATCAAAATTACGATCCAAGTGACATAATTCTTAACATATTTATGAATAAGTTCGTTTTTAACAATAACCGTAATAATATCGGAGGTCAATAATAAAACTTAGCCGTCCTAACAAAAACATGATATTTCGTTTAAACCTATTAGGTCTAAACTTGTCCAGCTTGATGATTTCTTTGTCTGTTCCAAGTTTTATTTAATTTATTATGTATTTATATAAAAATGCACGGTTTTCAGCTGTCTGCTGCACTATAAAATGCACGACTCGGGTTGCACTGAAGATTGAAGGTTAAAACGTGACGGTAACTTCTTACTTAGTGCTTTGTCAGGTCTAACAAAAGAATGTTCTAACCAGTGGACTGCTGTGCGCCATAATAGCCATTGTGTGTGTATTTGTGTGTGTGTGTGTGTGCATGCGTGCGTGTGACAATATTTATAGTTTAAATCTTGGGACAAAGAAATAGTGATACAATTTGAAATCTGTTTCGATAAACTTGTGTAACAAGTCTTGCAGAGAAATACTTTTAATACCATAACCAGGATAACAAGCACACATACATGACAGCAGTAGCCAGGCTCGAATGGAATGTTGGACAATAACTGGTCACTAAAAGTAACAGTCCAATGCTTAAACAAAGGCAAACAGCGATTTCATTGGTTCACTATATTTCCATATAAACTGCCACAAACACGACACACGTACAGTGTGCTTACAATTATTATTGTAAACATTGTTCACAATGATCCAAATGTAACAATGATGACAGTTTATGTAAACTGTTCAGATAGGTGGACCATGGCAAATTCACAAGGAACATGGTAATGTGGTTTCGATGCGAATAAATCCGTAACCAGACCACATATTTATGTATGTTCCCAGCTACAATAAATTATTAACTACACAAAGAATATAATCACACACAGTAAAGCAATATTAATAAAAAAGGTGAATTTATCCGACCCTATATTAAAAACTATCATGATTTCAGCTTTGAAATGTTATAAAATAAATGCACACAACTTCATAGTTTCTATTTAGATAAAAGCCACACCACAGCATCACTCTAGAAATTGCTATGACAAGAAACCACAAGATTTACTGTTACGTTAAAACAGTACATCAGATCCACACTTCATTTGCATAAGATAAACAAAATACATCACTCGCAACAATTTTTGTGTAGCAAACTTCACAACATAGCAGGTTCATATTATTGGTCACATGGCGGTACATAATGCCCATTGCTCTGCCCCCAGTGTCACAAAATCTGCCTAAGTAATACTGCAACAACTAGCCATTTGGCTGGCTATGGCATGTTCTGCCAATGCCACAAAAAAAGTAAATACATTGTAAAAGCCAAAAATATCGACATTACAATGCACCCCACCTACACAGCGCAACAGCTTTGCTTGCAGCCACAATGGTCACTAAGACTGATGGACATGTGACATCATTACTGCCCTAACCAGACACACAGGGCCAGCTAATCATGATTAATTTGGTCAGGTGAAGTAAAAGATGAAGTAAACTATTCCCACTACCAAGCCATAATAGACTTATCTATGGAGAACTGTAGAGCAGCACCATTGAATAGTTTGTGAAAAATTACATTCGGTTACCATCCTGTGAAAATAGATTGGTCTAAACAACGCATATGTTCAGCATACTCGATATGGTGCAGTGTAATGATATGTGCAACATGGACAGTACGCACATGCGACAATCTATCACATAGTTCAACAACAAACAACAACTCCATCAAAACCAGTTGCAACACTACAAAAACAATTCCATTTCCTAAGCATCCAGATCTACACCTCTGCCACAAAATACACTGACCGTTGACCACTTAACTACAACATTCACACAGAGCCAATGATCTGCGAGTGCATTTAAACAAGCACAGACAATCGTTTGTCTATTCTGGTGATTTCACAACCTGTAAAACTATACGCAATACAAAGCTTGCATAACAAGCCAACAACTACAAAGCAGTGTTTGTTGTGAACATGAATACTATCTCTTCCCCTCAACATGTGCAGCCAAAGTCAGGTCCAATTACATGTCTCAATCGCGATTTCAACAACCTGAATATGTTTACAGCGTCCAAAGCGGAACATAATTACGATTACATTAGCTTATAATTCAGCAACAACATTTAAAACCGAACTGGACTATGTTCTCGGCACAGAGATGTGGATCGAACAGATGCTTGGACGTTAAATGTTTTGTTTGTCATAACCATATTTACCCTAATCAATGAGGTCTCTATGAGTTCACCACACTGTCAACATAAGTGAGTTACAATTGATTACAATTGGTGGTGCAATCATGACTGAATCTCAGCCACAGCTGTGAAGATACAAAAACCAGTGTTAATGTCACAAACACATGTGCTCACAGGGCATTTACTAACTGACTTAGTAAATTATAAATGTGCTCGAACACAACTAATTTGTGGATGCCTCCTTTACAAAATAATGTTAGATTTACACCTAATCATGAACTTAATTACGCATGATCCTAGACAAGCAACCCATTTTCGATTCAAGTTTGGAATTTGAGAAGGCAGCATTAAGAGCTACTACAGCTGAAACAACCATAAATTGTGCAAATTTTAATAAATCTATCAGCCGAGACATCTACTTTCCATATTATTGCACAAACAAGGTCACCAAACACACGTTTTCCACTTTTGTCCAGCGTGCAAATACCCTGGATTTCCATGTAATCGAGAGCTAACCTCTATCATTACACATTTAGTACAATTACTATAAACGACTTCGCCAAATGTGATATATCGGATGACAACTGTAGCACCGGCTGCATGCAGTTCAGCCATATTCATGGGAATGCGGAGGAGATTGGTTCCAACTAGGTTCGCTTTGGCTGAGTCTGAGGTAGACCTTGACTGTATGTGTATCCACTCTTTGTGAAAGCCAGAAAATGGACAACCTTCAATAAATACTATCACGAAACACAACCTTGAAAAAACTATTGTGATTGTGGAAATAGTGAAGCGTGAATATTTAATAAATCCCAACAGCTGGATCATATGATGTGGATTGTGTAACGCAAAATTACGGATAAAAGAGTACCATGTCTATGTATATATATGCGTGTGTGTGTGAGAGAGAGGGAGGAAGAGAGAGAGAGGGAAGGATGGCGAGGGAGGGAGGGAGGGAAATAGAGGGGGGAACGAGGGACGGGGAATGGGACAGACAAAGAGGGTGTGCCTGTGTATGTACAGAGAAATCACTGTCGAGTCTAAAGACTGTGGACAGTTATCACCACGACAGGTTGTGCCCAATGAAAATGATCTAAACACACACCGTGAAACCGGACATATGAACCTGTACAGTGTGTACACCTTAACTTAAGTTGTCCCGACTTTTGCACATACGATTTTTTCGAAAAGTCCTCACCATGAGATATATGCCTAGCAGTTCAGATCTTTCCTAGAGTATCACAGCTCGTTTTTGAATTGCGTAACATCTCCCCATACGTAACTCAGCCGCTCCGATACTTGTACGCCGCACCGACTCTCTTCATGTGTGAGAGGGTCTTCTTGAGGGCGTCAACAAAGCTCAACTTCTCGTAATCGATGCCGTGTTTATCGCACACCGCCTTCACATATGGCCCAGCGGTGCGCAGATGCTTACGTGCCATTTTCGGGTACAGATGGTGCTCGATGTGGAAGTTCAACCCGCCGTAGTACCAGTCCATGAACTTGAACGTTTCCAGGTTCATGTTGGAGAGCACCTGGAACGCGTTCCAGCTGACCTGGTGGAACTCATCCATGGTGATGAATGCCTTGCAGTAGTGGCTGAGGATGAGTTGGAAATGGAAGAGCCCCTCGATGCATGCCATGATCACATAGAAGATTATGCGCTCGTGCCACGTTGGCAGCTGGCTGAGCAGCGCGATCATCCACGTCCAATGGAGAACGATGGCGAGCCACTCGTACCAGCGCCGCTCGACGCGGTAACTATCCGTGAGGATCTCGTAACGGCCGATCGCAACAACGAATGGCACGAACGTGATGTGCTGGATCTTGATGCACAGGTACTGGAAGACGCCACTGAAGAGCGGGAACAGCTTCTCGTTCTGCGCCCACGACAACTCCCACATCTGTGGGTCGACGAACTTGGTTGTCACATCAATGGCGTTCGTGACGATGTGGTGAATGATGTGTTCGTCGTGCCACCAGTGCGAGCTCATGCCGAAGCCGACGGTGCCGAACAATGTGCCAATGAATTGGTCCTTGAAGCGATCTCTCACCACGGTCTTGTGCATGCTGTCGTGCATGATGAAGCCGCTCTGCTGGAAGAAGAACGCGATGAGCACCGCGCCAAGCATGTGGATGTAGAAGTTGTCGAAGGCGAGCACCGTTGTGACGCCGGCAGCGAACCACAACATCGCCACGCACGCTTTCATCACGTACCACAGGTAGTCGGTCTCGAAGAATCCACGTTCAACGAAGTACTGCCGAAGCTTCTCAAAGTCCGCGTCACAAGGGTGCTGCACCGTCTTGTACCGGCCCACCTGCTTTACGCGCTTCAGGAAGGCTACGTCATGGTTGAACGCGCGGAACACGATCGTTGCGTCCTTCCCGATGTACTGGTCGATGATCGGACCGCCCGGGTGGATCTTCTTGAAGTGTGTCACGTCATACCACACGCCGTCGATGCCAACTGCATCATTCGTCATGTCACTGACGTCGATGGGGCTCACCATTGCCAGTCCGTCGCTGTTGATTATCGTGCACTTTCCGTTCCCCGTGGCACAGTTGCCATTCTCTGACACACAGTTGCCGTTCTCTGTAGTGCAGTCTTGTCGCACCATCGTGTTGTTGTGTCTTCACCTGCAAGCACAACACGACTGCGTTACGACGACTGACATGCTGCAACCCCATCGTCTTAATTAGCAACACACAACAGCATTAATCAATGTAACTGCAAAAGAAATTAAATGCCATTGTGCAGGAACTGTGTGCACACACATTTACAGCTCTTGTAGTCGAGAATGCCATTGATTCTCACGTCATGCTGTGAAGACTTGGACCACCTCACCCAGCTGGCCACACATATTACATACATGTATCCGCACTTACACAACTGTTTATAATGAACACGCCATGCTACATGGCCAAGGGATACTCTGGGTCTTGTTGCATGTAGAAATATTGTACTACAATATTTCTACATGCAACAAGACCCAGAGTGGCACAAGTGGCACCATGTGTTTGTAGGAACAAAACATATGTAATTGTAAATTTATAAGAGATGTTAAGGAATTAAAGTACATTTATAAACACTATTTAATACACATTAATTAGTATAAATACCAGTGTGACTGATTTTATCATATATAAATATATGCATTTTAGATGATTTAATAACATGAATATACATATTTATATAATATGGAAGTTGTTTTAGCATATGTACACAGGGATAATCTGTAATATCGTACACCAATATATTTACCCACTAAACAAATATTTGTCGGATTCTCCAAGCCCTGGCCACAGACAAACAGAATCTATTGGCAAACACCTATGGATATGTTTAATATTCTTCATACTGTTTATATACATGAAAGGATATATATATATGAATTTGTTAGCAGGCATGCCAGCTTTCTAGTTTAGATCAATGTGTAGCCTAAAATTGAAGATACTTTTGTAATAATTCCAGCTGTGACATTCAAACAAGTGGCACCATGTGTTTACCTCAGACACCGGTTCATCGATGGCCCAACAATTATTCATCTAAGTATGCCATACTGAGACATGTGTTAATTTTATTTTTAACATATAATAAAAACTAATAATACCACCCAATCCTAATATAATAACTACACAATAATACTACACCATAAAGTAGTACAGATGTTACCACAGCACCACACAGCAGCTCAATTATGGTTCCATGCAGCACCTTGATAATCTACAAGCATAATGTAGCCGCCAGTTCACAGGAAGGTCAGCACTTGTTTCTAACAGTGAATGTTGTGCACATAGTAACCACCAATGGAAACTTGTCTAATCAACATAAAAGGTTTAACACCTAGAGCCACTGTGGGCTGTAAGGCCTTTGCAACACACAAGAGTAGTGAGCCCTGCACAACTGGAGACTAATGATAAATCCACATGAGTGGTGGCTAGAGTTGCATTCTTGCAGGGGGGGGGGGATGACTTGTGTAGTCCTTGGATACCTCTCACTCAACAAACAGGTACTTTGCCTGTGAGGCAGGCCTTGAAATATGAAAAATTACAGTGAATGATACAGTCCTCCCAAATAATGTGACAGGAATGTGATCTGCTATGGTAACACTGAAGTACTAAAACGACATCATCATGAAAATTCCATGTGACATATTTCATGTAGCTCTAGGAGTAAGATAAAATAAGATAAGATAAGATAATGCTTTATTGTCTCAACTATGGAGTTGAGAAATTTGTCTCGGGTGAGAACAGACATGACTTCAATATGTTCATAAAACCATTCGATAAAAACAGCAGATAAATAATAGAATTAATAATACGTGCATACACGTTATTTATTCTAAAAACGACAAGTGACACTGTGGCAGCAGGCATCATGAATTAAGTAATAGACAGTGGTATGGATGAGTGTTTGTAACCCTTTAGCGACGACCTCATTTTTGCTGAATGTTTTGTGCAAATTTTGCACAGCCACTGATGTTTCATTTTTGAGCTGCAAAGATACAGTGGAAATGCACATCATTTATAAGTCATATATTTTGGAGAAAAACCAGGAAATCATCACTACTACAGTAACTATAAAGCAAGTTATAACATTGTAGGGACATTTTAAAAGTCTATTCAAGTATTGGGTCTTTGGCTTGAATTTAAGCAAAGTTAAGTTGTTGATGCATTCTGTCATGTGTACTGAGACATGGGGGATACATTCTGTCATGTGTACTGAGACATGGGGATACATTCTGTCATGTGTACTGAGACATGGGGGATACATTCTGTCATGTGTACTGAGACTGGGGATACATTCTGTCATGTGTACTGAGACATGGGGGATACATTCTGTCATGTGTACTGAGACATTGGGGATACATTCTGTCATGTGTACTGAGACATGGGGGATACATTCTGTCATGTGTACTGAGACATTGGGGATACATTCTGTCATGTGTACTGAGACATGGGGAATGAAGCCAGATACATTATGTGCTCATTTTATGGCATTAGCAACAAACTAGATAGCTACAGTTTCATAAGTACTGGATCAGCCAATATCACAGAACATTTCCAAAAAAATATACACCTATAGAAATTGTAAGCAGCAATAATATTTAGTGGAACTGGAATCAGATTTTTAAATGTTTTGGAATCGGAATTGCTACAGTGTGGGTTGAATCTGAATCAAAAACGTTTGTTGGAACCGGTGATGTGGAAGAACCCCAGGACTGACTTAGATGCCCTTCTGGTTCGGCCTCCCGGTTCCATGTTTTTACAGCTGGTGGTAGAGATTAGACATGGAGTGGAGTGGAGCACACACACCCTGCCACTGCTCCTCTATCTCACAAGTTAATAACTCCGGTCCATTGATAAAGTGGTGTCTTCCATGACTCTGGACTCTTGACTTTGTACTGGTTGAATGGGAGAAAGGTCAGTGCAAGAGTGGCAATAAATTGAAAATAAATCACTTATGGAGATGTGACAGACAACACGAGACAACACGTCTGCATTCAGTAGTCTTTGAGCATTGAATAACAGATCATGAGATGTGATATTGAAATACTACCAACATAACCACGTCTAGGCCTCGTTTATTAATGATATTATACTGTTCTTTTTCTTCATTTAATACCAGAATAAATGTTTTGAAAGTATGTTCTACCAAATAGTGTTTAAAAAACCCGAAGCATTGTTCACAATTTGTGTATTTCATCCACGAATCGTTCAAAGTAGAGTACAGTAGATGAAGCGCATACAAAACTTTCAAATCGTAAACCCCAACTTCGATAGCAACTGGTTAACTGCAAGATCTTGGAAATGTTCTTTGAAGTTGGGCATGCATGTCTCACAATCAAGACAAGTGAAGACAGCAGTGGCAAAGTATAACTTATTCAGAGACTTTCCATACACTTACTTATGTAGCACCAGGGGTAGTTTAATATGATTTTATCGAGAGGATGTTTTCAGGTAATAGAACAGATAAGGTGGCTTTAAATTTAACTACTGATAACAATAATAATAACACAGATTGCACTCAGATAGCCAGTGAAAAATGTGCAGTCACTTGAAATTGAATCTACTTTGTCAATAAATACAACTTGGTTGTACACAGGCTTGACTGGGCTCATTTACTTTTCATAAAACTATCTACAAGTCTAAGCACTGGTTTTTCAGTGACATCACATCTGGTTTTTGCACCATCCGTCTAAACACAAAGATGCACGGACACACGTGCCTGTACCCACACAGTTTCTGTTTGATATTTTTACACTCCATAACTGGGTTTGAGTTCCATTGAGGTCATGTAATTCATAATTAGTTTCTAGAGATCTCTATTCAGTAGTATACTGATAGGATGGCTCAATGCTTTGGTGCTTGACTTGCTAGTTGTAACCAGGAAGAACTGGGTTCAAAACATCGGCCTATCCTGTGTTGTTCGCTAAAATTGAGTACAACCAGGAAGTTGAAAGTATATGTATATTACATAAATATAATTTCATTTGGATGAGTCTGATTTATATAAAAAAAGATTATCTGTCTCATCTACCTGTGAGTAAAATATCCCACATAATGGGTAAATGTCTAACTTGTAATTAATTTATGTTTAATGATAATTTTATTACTATATTCTGAACCCAACCCTGGCAACAAGATCAAACAAAGCCACACAAACAAACCGTTCTAGTAGAGTTATTCTGGCTGAACCAATAGCAACATTTCATGGAAAACATTGGTCTAGACATCGTGTGTTTGTGTTCATATTGTTATTACTAATTGCCTTGCAACGTTGCAAGAAAAGCAGCAGAACGTGTAAAGCATGTGCGGTGGCCTTGACCTTCCCACGCTCCAGCCACGGCCGTCACGACTACAGGCACTACGCAGCACCACGAGGGACCTACTTCACGTGTAACCATGCACCAAATGCATGCTAAATGACACCGCGTGCCCATATATGGCATAGTAATCACACACTATGTAAATATCATCCACCCAATCGTGACCCCGTTAAATATTGCTATCACAATACGGATTTCTGCAGTAGAAAACCCACTACCTCAAAATGTCTTGCCAAGATTGCATTCAGCAACAAAAACCACAAAGTCCTTGTCTAGAAATACCACTGCTCCTGGCATTGTTACGAGCTTTATGCAGTAACCATGAGCAACTTGGCGACACAGACAGGCATCAGCATATTAATATGATACTACTTCTGTCTAGTAACCATACAAGCTCTATTCATTCTCATAGCAAACGAAAAGTGAACAAAGATAAGTGATAAGGAACAAATTATATGTGCTGGCTACAGCATAACAAAGCTAGGGCGGACCACGCTACCTATACCATTGTTGGACCCTTCATAGGCTACATGCTTCCCTGTCTGACTGTCTGTGTTGTATAATTATGCTTCCTGCAGTTTTCACTTTGGATGGCAATGCTGTTAAAACTCCTTATGAAATGTATAGTCAGCCAGATTAAAACTGGAGTATGTTTAGTCATATCATATATACCGTGTTCATTCTAATAATGGTGCAGTGCGCGGAGACAAGAGCTATACAGTGCGCCATTAAAAGGGACCAATGCGAGTGTTTTCCACCAATCCGTCAGGTGGCACCACCACATAGTGAGGGGCGTAATGCCAGCAGGCGGCAGCACTCAAAGGACTTGGGTGATCGAGGCTACATGTCATGGCGTTCGAATCGATTTAAGTCATTCGCGGATTTCACGTGTACAGTGTTGGGACCCTAAAATCGGAGAAAAAGTTCAGTGTGTAATCGAGGAAAACAATAAGTACGATAAACATGCTGTTGCTCTGATGAAAGATGAGACCATTGTAGAAAATGTACCTGCAGAACATTTTGTTATCCGTCGGGATAATATTTGTGTTATTTTGAAATGTATAGGAATTTCACGGGAAGATATGACTGAATGAAACAGTGGGGTGCTCCTTTATTAGAGCGTGCGTCATTATTAGAATGAACACGGTATTCTATTTTCATCACTGCGTCGACCACTTTAATTTTAAATTCATTTAAAATAAAAATTACAGAAGAGCATTAACCCACATCAGAGAGAATCACTAACACTCTGGACTATAGAATTCAACAAAGGTAACAACATAGTCCAATGCCCCACCTGGGACATTATTATCAGGATGTTTCCCCCAACTAGAACACAGTTCCTTCTGTACTTGAAACATACACAGGAGCAGTCTTGGTTAAGGAATTAAGCTCAGATAATTATTGTTAGCAGTTTGGGGCCATTTTGGTCATGGGCGTAAACCACAGTGCAGAGGAAATTAATCAAATGCCCGTGACCAAAATGGCCATAAAGTGTCGTCAAGAATTCTTGTCGGAGCTATTACTTAAACAAAGCAGCTCCTCGCCCTGAGTATGCTTCAGTTGGCAAAAATGTCCCAGTTTTTTGTACACCTATATTAACAATTTACCATTGACTTATTCCACTCCTCCATCCCAGGTGCCACAACCAGAACATAACTTGCCCAACTGGCCAGTTTACATTAGTTTATAGACATAACTAGCCTTTCATTCCTGATATTTTCACCTCCATGAGTGTTCAACTGCATGACAAAAACTCGTACAGTTTCCATTCTTTGTTAAGAATCAGACCATTAACTACATTTAACCATCTACAAATAGCTGTGGATTTCACTGTGCCTCTGAGTTATTATACACCCACATAGTCTGCTGGGGCTCCAGCAAATTGTGTGTCAATGAATCATGTGCTTCCTATCATGTGTATGAAAGCATGCTTTCAACATTACGTTTTTGAGAAACGTGTATGGATCGCAATAACAATGAACCTGCGATAAAGTCGACCATTGCACAGGGAAGTGACTGAAAAATGTTAGGAGTGTTTTATTTACTTTTAATAGAATTTTATTTTCCATAAAACGTTATGCTGTACATTCAACTTAGAAGTTCTTCAACTTAGAAGTTGCATTTAATAAGCCCACAATCAAGACAGGTGGGAAAAAGTACAACTGATTCAGCTAACTTTCTGCTAATTACATTTAATAAGCCAACAATCAAGACACGTGAGAAAAGGTACAACTGATTCAGATAATTACCTGCTAATTACATTTAATAAATTCACAATCAAGACAGGTGGGAAAAGGTACAACTGATTCAGCTAACTTTCTGCTAGTTACATTTAATAAGCCCACTATCAAGACAGGTGGGACAAAGTACAACTGATTCAGCTAATTACATTTGAACCTCCCTTTATGCTCACCTTGGTAACATAGTCACCTCGTAATTAAGGTCACCCTAGGACAGTCCCCTATTATTTCTATAAGAATAAAGTATAGAAAATTAGTTCCACTAATGTGGTCGCCTCTCTATTCATGTGACCTTAGCCCAGTCCTAAGGGTGATAGTGGGGTTCCACTGCACCACCCCTGGCATCAAAGATTTATAACACAACATAACTAAGATTGCTTGAAAATGTTCCATATTTTCAAGAAAGTTGACCCAGTGCCCCAAACCAGGACTGTCAACTACTCCTTGTATAAATCTGATATAAACCTTGCCTGGGGCAGTAATCAGTATTGAATGATCATCAAAAATGCAGTTCTGATACTAGAAATCTCACTCAGTCATTCAAAGCTGGTGCAAGTAGAGTAGATGAGACACTATGGGTGCTCTGATAAGGACTAGCCAGACAGTGTGCACAGCAAGGGGTGTGCTACCCCACTCAGTAACCTGTGCATCATCAATTTCAAACTCATGCAGCCTTTTACCAGCCTTTACAGGGTTGGATGCAGCAGCATAATGATGTGATAAACTGGTTTGGACATTGATAGTCACTGAACTGTAACACAGTCAAGTGTGTTAAAATATATTAACCTTAGGGAGGTGGGCTTTCCAGATGAAGTAAATAAGGCAAACACTGCCAGTGATGTCTGGCAGTCATACAGGTCCCTCACTCATATAATAGGGCTTAATTACAGCCATTGACAAAATAAGCCCATGGAGGCCAATGCAAATTTCAACTAACCTCCTCCACAGTGTAACTATGAAGAAGCACATCTGTTGCAAAATGCCTGCGAGTATGGAAATTGGAGGGTTGTGATCGCCTATGCCTGCAGTCGACATGACAATTGATGATAACTGTTGAGTTGCTGACAATATAGCATTTCTCTAGATCTCTGAAGCCACGATTATGTTGTACATACATCTATGTGATTTTCTCATCAATTAGCCGTGCATGTGTAGTTTTCATGAAAATGAGTTTAATGACAAATTTATTCCACAAAAACACACCTGAAATCCAGAAATTTTGACATAATCTGGTGATCAATGATTTTTACAAACAGGAATGTTCAGCCTAACAAAATCACTATGCTGTCATTATTTGACATGTCTAATTAGCACACAAAAATCAGCTCATTTATTCAATGCAAAGCAGTGTTTTTAATCACATACAATCACGGTAGTAATAATCGCACATACTTTTGATGAGGGAAATGACAGATGAGTCACATTGAGGTCTTCTGTAATTGAGGATGGAATTTTAGACAGCTGCATTTGCTCAGCAGCCTAACAGTATCAGACTGACATGTCAATGGAGCCTGGAACTTAATGAAGTCTAGATGCTGCAGATCTGCAGAAATAAGACCACTATCACGTTGGCACTGGTGTTAATACAAAGGCGGTCTTAATGCTGAATTGTCTGTCTTGGGTTCAGTATTAACATAACTATTTCACAGACTGGGACATGCGGTTGTTACACAGACCTTGCAGGGCTCCGTTGGAGTCATAATACATGACGTACAGACAATGTCAGTCACAATACAGGCATTACAGACAATGCTAGTCATGATACATGCCTTACAGACAGTGCCAGTCATGATACAGGCTTTACAGGGTATTGTCAGAGTCATTATGCAGGCCTTACAGACACTGTCAGTCATGAAACAGGCCTTACAGAGCACTGTCATAGTCATGATACATGGCTTTAAAGTACAGGACACTGTTGGAGTCTTAACCCTCTCCTGGTCAGAACACCTGAATCAACCTGACTCCCACTCATGGCCAGAACGTCCGAATACAGGGGCACTTTTAAGTGGTATCGTGAAACCGTGTCATCCAATAACGGCAATTTATTTCAAAAGTTAGAAATGTTGGCGATTTCCGTGGCTAAATAATGCCAACCACCACGCGGTTTTGTAGTCGAACTCAGCATCACACAATTTCCGGTCCCTATTAAACTTTAACATTTGCTGTGGGCATAAACATGGTAGCACCCGGGAATTATTCCAAAACACGCGTCCGCAGGTGATTTTTATGATTAAATGCTAACTTTTGAGCGGTCTATTTTGTTGTAAAGAAGTATTAATGCACCGTGAAATGAAGCGGGTGGTGTTTTTTAGCTTTGATGTAATTCTCGACATTGTCATTATGTCGAACTCCAGTGATTCGGACTTTGATGGGATTTTCGAATCGAGAATATAACACTGACTTAACAGTTCAGACGGGATGACGGCTATGATCACAAAGAACAACATTTTGCATAAAATCTTGAAAATTCATACTAAAAAAAACTGAAATTATTTAACTTTTATTTACCATAGACATTTAATTAGTTTTCCATTCTGTAGCATAGTAATTTATGAACATTTCGTATGCAGCATGTAACCGTTAATTATTAATGAAAAAAAATGAATTGTTGAGAATTATTTAAGTATTTTATCTTTGTCAAACATTAGTAATTCATATTTAGGTAATAAATTGACATATATATGTTACATACTTGGTTAGTTACACCAGGAATTAGTTCCTCAGATGTAGTGAATATGTTATTTGAATCAGATCAAAAATTATTTATTTATTTGCATTTATGCAACCCGAGTACATCACGTTTCACTCACAGCACAATCTCTTGATTTAATAGGATTCAATAACAAGGATATATTTGCATTAATCTGGCCTTGAGAGGGTTAATAGAAGCGTTACACCAAACTGTTAAAGCCATGTCGGAGTCATGCTACATGCCTTCAATACAGGATCCTGTTGGAGTCACAATACAAGACACTGTCAGGCCCAACAACATTGCAATAATGCTAGCTCTTGCTGTCGCTGTGCAATCTTGTTCCCAGTAATGCTATCAACATGCTGCACAGGCAGGTTTCACACATAAACCCGGCTGCACAGGGAAAGCGCATGAAATGCTATGCTGAATTAGGCAGCTCATCAGCATATTCATCATGTTTGGCCTGGCCTGTAAGTGATGTTACGTGCGGATAGTCTACAAATGCATGGTCCCAACATGCTTACGTGTTGCCTGTCTCGCATGTACGTGCTGTTGATGTCAGTATCACTATGGGAGTTAGTCACCAGCATACAATGCCGCCATCCCTCGCACACATATGACAATGGTAACATAGGCTTATTTGCTGTGTCGGCACTAGATGTGGGCTCATGAACAGTTGACTATCAGGTTACATTGCCATTACACAGTAACATGCGTATATGTGAAACCTACTTAGAAAACATGTCACCCATGAACACTCATTAAGCCGAGTTGCTACGTATGCATTTATCACACGATTAAACAAACACAAATAAATAAAATATGAGGCAGGATGGCCGAGTGCTATTGTATGGGAAATGTCTGTCATGACACGAATTGCGACTGACAATACAAATGTCACAACAGCTGACTTTAATGCAATATTTACACACAGTACCTATGGGAATTATGATCTTTGGACTGCGACATTTGATCCACATTTCTAAGGTGTGGTTATTGGGCAAATTAATTACCTACCTTGCTGTATTAAGTGTAAGGATTAATTATAGATATATTTATGAATTCATAGGTGGTCTGATGCCTGTAAATAAACTTGTCATTTTCTATCCCATACACATCCATGTTGACAAACCCAAGTCACTGGCATCACGTTGCTTGCCTCTTGCTTTTACTGGTTCGAAACGAATCTATTTATCTTTAGTTCTATAAACATTTTATGCAGAGCGAGCAAATGTTATCAAAACTTGTGCAAAAGATTTTAGTGTTAATTATTATCCATGTACAAACTGTACCAACCAAAGCTAGCAGGTTATAATACTATATAATATTATCTTTAACTAATTTAAGTATTTGTCATTTCACCATCACACCAACCTCAAAGACAATAATAGTGCTCAAAAGACCTCTATTTGGGGGTATTTACGACACATCCAACTACCGATGCATCACAACAATCGATGTGATTGCGCAGATCGACAATAAACTTAAGTATTGAACTACTGATAGTCACTACCGACAGTACATTGAACTACCAATAGTAATGATAAGATAGAGCTTATCAGCAGAGCTACTTTTACTACACAAAAACAATGTCCATAATTTCATTTAGTAATTTTACTTATTTACCAACCTAGCCATAACTACCGTCGACCATTGTAAAGCAACTTTCTGGGATTAGCTACTTTGGGAGAGAACCACCTCCAAGGTCACACAATGGCTTCATCGTTACATCATGGTTTGGGACAGATTTTTTTGTGACTGGTTTTCCTAGCTGTAATGCTATCGTGATACTATTACAATAGTTGACACCATCATGATAGTACTACAATAGTAATATAGCTATCGCAATACTATCACAGTGTTTCCCCTGGTATATGACAAGCGAGGCCAGACACCTCGCTGTTTTTCTATGCTGCCTCGCCCAAAATATGCAGAAATTGCCGCCTCGTAGCTATTTGTATGCCTATTTTTTCTCTCGTTCTTCTTCTCCAATGGTGACACCTCGCGGAATTTCAAGAGAAATCTAGACATTCATGTAAAATGGTGCCCAAACGGTAACTTGCGTTTTGGTTTATGACGGTGGTGGGAGTGAAAACCGTGCAGGCTGATGGCACTACGTCACTAGTTGGCACTTGTGTCGAATCCGGACGCTTTTGAAGCCAAATCAGGGTTTCTGCCAGAAAAAATAATTTGGGTACGGAGTTAGTCAGTTGTGCGACCGCGGAACTGGCTGGCTAAACCTGCCACGGGCGCCTGATTGGGCTGGGGTGTGGGGACCCTCTCCCAGAAAAAATTGGATTTCTAGATGCTCAGAGAAGTGATTTCCCGGCATTTGGAGTCGGAAATCCCGTCCGGCTCATGCTGATCATTTTGTAGGAGAATGAATAATAAATGTAACAGTGAGCAGGAAAATTTTAAACTGTAGTATGGTATCTTGTTGGGTTATTTTTCTTCACCAAGAAACATTGAATACTCAAAAACATCGCAAAAAATGTACAGCCATGACAGTACGCCGTATTCTTTACACTAAGCCTACCAATATACCAGTATGCCATGTTCTATCCTGAGGTGAAGGTTTCAATCCCGCAGTGATTACCATGTTTAGCCAATCACAGAACAGCTAGCATAAACGTGTTGGCATGGGCTCATTCTTCACCTTTAAAAACGTCATCAACTATGAGTTTTATTGCACAGAATATTAAACAAAATTTAAAAATCTGGATTTATTTTGGGTACGTATCTGTACCCTAGAATTAATTTTGGGTACGTAATTTTACCCTGCTGGCGGAAACACTGCAAATAAATACTGTGCATCCTATTCACTAGTTGGCACTTGTATCGAATCCGGACCCTGTTGAAGCTCAAATAGCGACCCTGTTTGCGCTAGTCTGTGCCGCTGCGGCTGTGCGTTACTGCACAGCACGAGTAAAATGAGATATATATAGCAGCGTTTGTTGATAAAGATGGGGCGCTATATATGCCTCAAATGGGCCTAAGACGCAATATTCTTAATGGCAAACATGCCTAGAATAATGTTGAATGATGGAACTATGATATTTTTATGATACACTGCAACGAACAGTTGACGAGGTAAACAGGAGAGACATGGTAGTACTGATGGGCGATTTCAATGCAAAAGTTGGCAGTTGTCAAAATGAAGAAGAAAATGGAAATATCGGGAAATATGGACTAGGCGAGAGAAATGGGAGAGGAGATAGACTTGTTGAGTTTATCATAGAGAATGAACTGGTGATCACAAATACTGTCTTCAAACAACACCAAAGAAGACTGTACACTTGGACAACACCAGATGGTCGGAACAGAAATCAAATCGACTTTATACTCACACCAAAACGATGGAGGACGTCTGTGTTTAATGCAAAGACATTACCAGGAGCCGATTGTGGCTCTGACCATAAATTGCTAAGCCCCAAGATTGCGATAAAATTAAGAAAGATGAAGAGGGAAAGAGATAGTGAGGTATGACGTCAGTGATATCAAAGAAGGATACCGAGTAGAGATTATGAACCGTTTCGGAGTATTACAAGCAGTGGCTGACGAGAAGGAACCAGAAGAGTTGGCAGTAGAATTTAGGAACATCATTGTGGAATCAGCTGACAAACACTTCACTAAAAAGAGGAGACAAAAACAACCATGGATAAGCAAAGACACACTGCAGATGACTGACGAAAGGAAAGAGTTAAAGAAGAACAAAGAGTGAGAATTATCATGAGAAATACAGAGAAGTGCAAGGATTAAACGAATGTGTAAGGAAGACAAGAAGAAATATCTAGAGAAGAAATGCGAAAAGATAGAACTATGTATGAGAATGAACGATAGTCGCAGTATGTTCAAACCTAGACTTGGCGTTATTAAAGATGAAACGGGAATGACAGTAAAAAGTCTAAAAGACGGAAAATCACCTGGCACTGATAACATCACTGCAGAGCTAATAAGAGCAAGTGGAGAAGCAGGCGTGGATATCTATCACACATTATGCAAGACAATATGGAGAAGTGGAACATGGCCCATGGACTGGAAACGAGCCATCCTTATAGTTATACCAATACCGAAAAAAGGTGACATACAAGAATGCTCAAACCACAGGACTATATCCCTCATCAGCCATGCGAGCAAAATTATGCTAAAAATCATATTGAAGAGAATCACAACAAAATTAGAATGTGAAGTCAACAGAACACAAACTGGTTTCCGGACTGGAAGAGGAACAAGAGATCACATTTTCAACCTGAAGATGTTAATTCAGAAATGCAGAGAATTCAACCATGACCTTAGGATCTGTTTCATAGATTATTCAAAAGCTTTTGATAATGTTAGTCATCAACTACTCTGGAAAACCTTGAAACGCATTGGATTTGACCAGATAATTACATCACTTATCCAAAATTTATATGTCGGACAGCAGTCTGCAGTGAGATTAGAGTGTGGTTCCACAGATTGGTTCCCAGTCGACAAGGGAGTGAGACAGGGGTGCATTTTGTCCCCCCACCTTTTCAGTCTAGACACAGAAAATATCATGAGAGAAGTCGAGACTGACACAAGAAGCAAGTTTTTTAATGGACTGAAAGTGAACGGACAGGAGATATATGAATTGAGATATGCCGATGACACAGCGTTAATATCCGATACAAAAGAGGGGTTGGATAACTACTGTTAATGAGCACAGCGAGATCAAAGGATTGAAACTAAACATAAAGAAGACTAAAATTATGGATGTGAGGGGATGTCGAGAACCATCAGAGGTCACAGTAAATGGCGAGGAAATAGAACGAGTGGAAAGTTTTGAATATCTGGGGTCACTGATAGAAGCGGATGGAGATGGGACGAAAGAGATCAAGCGGAGGTTGACAATGGCGAATAAAAGGGTTGACGGAGATGAAGAAGCTGTGGAAAGCAACGAACAAAGATATGAAACTACGAATTATCCGAGTCTACATATTTCCAACGGCTACATATGGATGCGAAACCTGGACTCTTAATAAGAACATTACTAAATGTATAAATGCATTTGAAAACAAGTGTTATAGAAAGATATTACGAGTTTCGTGGACTGAACGCAGAACTAACGAATCCATCGCAGAAGAGCTTGGTGTTATACCCGGGACTTTATTGAACTTTGTAAAGAAACAGAAACTAAGTTATTTCGCCCATGTGAAACGGCATCAGTCTCTAGAGAGACTAATAATGGAAGGAAAAGTGGAAGGCAGAAGAAGCAGAGGAAGACCTAGGAGACAATGGGGGAAGGACATAGAGGAATGGATGGGAGCCGACGTCTGGCGAGTGGGGAGACTGGCAAACGAAAGAGCTGTCTATAGACAATCCATCAAGGCTGCAACGTCCGGAAATGGATAAGCAAAACCCTAGACTAGATGGAACTATCCCACTGAGGTATCAAAGTTAAGCAAAACTCAAGTTATCATGCCGAAATCAAGGTGGGTCTGGATTCGACGCAAATGCCCACAAGTCTATTCAACTATTGTTCTATGCCGGGTTTTTGTTTTAGCAAAATAAGGAATGTGATTCATAAGATATTTTGGTGCTAAATATATAATACATATTCCGACAAAGTTGTGCAAACAAACTTTTGTGAAAGTTGATTTGAATGAAGTACTTACAAATATAAACCACCAAAGTTCACATATATCATAAAAAAAGATGCCTACTGCCTAAGACCGTGTATACTAACGGGTTATCAATAACTTGGGTTAGACAATGATATATACTAAACAACTTATACTGTTTTATAAAAAAGGACACAATTTGAGAAACTTTCTAGTGATTAATAGAAACATACTTTTGTGGCATTCCAGAAATGACTGTTTAATTAATTGTATAGCATGCTAGCAACAAATAAAATATAATCTATGGAACATAAACCACCAATTTACCATAATATTATAATCATTTAAAGGTGATGATGAAGAGTCTTCAGATGATACCCCTGGAAGTTTCCCAGAGAAGTCGAGATGGTGTTCGACTGAACAGGTCTGCCAGGGAGTAAAGTGTAAAGCACTTTGAGCAATCCTGCACTATATCAGAACTTCTGAGCATCAGCGGTAAAATGGAATCCACACCTCAACACGATGAAACAATCATGATTACCGACTTTTATTAACCATGATTTACAAGTAGTGTCTTGTTGTTTTATATCTTTCCCTCTATATTCAAGAGTAAAGGTTAAACCACACCCCAGAATGCACCATTTTAAAGCTAGTTTAAAAAAATCTCCAGGGGAGCATGCCCCCGGACCCCTCTACCAATGCTTCGCGCCTGCGCTGCTCGCGTAGCCCATCCCTGCCACCTCACCCATCATTTTACCGGGGGAACACACTGCTATCACAATAACTATACCCAATAGTCATCCCTATTTCTGCTGTAGCTTAATCTTAAATCTAAAAGTGCTTCAATTCAGATTGGGCACGTTTTCCAAATGTTCCCAATCCAAGCATTTTCTAGGGACTTGATTTGAATGACAGTATACTCAAATAATCTGTAATTTACTCATACTCACAGAATGCAATACAACACAGAATCCTTAGCACATGCTCATTCAAATTGCACAATCCTACATAAAGTACATATATTACAAGCACTTGAGACAATAAAGATTTACTATGTAAATGTTTACGACTTTACGTATCCTGAAAGATGTTCTTACCTTGTTCAAACATGTACCACTACTGTCTAGTGATCATAGTGATCAAAGGCTGTATTCCACAAAGGTAACCATGGATGTCGCAGTTGTTGCGTGACTCGAGGCAACAACTGGTTTTGTCCAATTGTTTAAAATGTTTTAGTCTCACATGCATAGATACCAAGTCAAAAATCTGTCAACTTCCTAGTGACAGTTTTGGCATAAATTGGCAGGAATGATTTTGTGTTTATTCACATCTATAGGTTTGATTTATTCAGTGTTGAAAAATTCGTTGTTCCAACTGATTCCGACATGCGGATTTTACGCCGTTCAAAATGTGACTGTTTTGGCCGATGTGGCACTGTCAGACCAAGAGCGCATCACCGGAGTCAGTATCAGATCATATCCATATCTTGTTTATCTTAATTTAAATCCATCCAAAAGCAACAGTGAACACTACCTGTTTTACATTTTAGATACAATTTATTTTATTAATCACTGATTAATATACGCAGGCCTTGCCTTGGCGCCGCTGGGCTTGGCATGTGCCATTATAATTTTACGGTTATGCTTTTATTTATATTTATAAATAATATAAATTTTATTATGCAATAATTTTTATTAATTATTGTTAGCTACCTACTAAACCAACAATTTGTTTTTAAAAAGTTTCATGACAAACAGTCACTGCACATTTTAAAAGAATTTTGTAATATAAATATTAAACACCTTGAGGCTTGATCAGTTGTAGCATCATTTGTTTAATAGTGTCACAACATGCAATACATTAAACACCACAGTTATATCTCTCAAGTATCACAATTATTATGAATTTATGTGTGACATTATTATAGAATTTTACACTGCTCTCTTGAGTAACAGAGGCAAGGATATGAAAATTATTTCATGATATAATTCACATTATATGATACATGATGGCCTTTTTATTTCAGATGCTGTTCGCAATTACATGCAGTGATACTGATCTTACGCTGATCTGTGTCCGACAGTTAACTCTGAAGGCATCGAGCCACAGTCGTCTGAATACGACACCTGTCATATGCCTGCAAACATACATATTTAATCTGGCTGATTATATATTTAACAAGATTGCCACCCACAAAATTAACTCTAATTAATCCAAGGATTTGATTTCCCTTTGAAGCTGCAATTCCGCACTGCTCTGAAACCTTCATATCAGCACTAATGGTTAACCCTAAGTCCTTTTCTTTTACAGTAGAACTTAGTAAAGTACCCCCCATTGTATATTCTACCGTATATTCTACCTCTTCGTTCCCATGTCCTGCATGGAGGCATTTACATTTCCCAAAATTGAACAGCATTTGCCACTTTTCAGACCATTTGATCAACCTGTCAAGATCATCTTGTAAATGCTGTCTATCTCCATCACTTTTAATCCTTCTAAACACTTTTGTATCATCTGCAAATTTCAACACCTTGCTTGTTATTTCATCATCCAAATCGTTGATATATATTAAGAATAATATAGGTCCTAATACTGATCCCTGTGGTACCCCACTCAATACCGATTTCCAGTTTGAAGCCTCCCCATCAACTACTACACGTTGTCTTCTGTCAATCAGCCATTGTTCTATCCAGTTTATTATACCATTTCTTATGCCATGGGCCTTTAATTTCAGCAGTAATCTTTGATGTGGTACTTTGTCGAAAGCTTTTTGAAAATCTAAGTAGACGATATCTACTGGTGATCCCTCATCTACCCACTTAATGATCTTCCAAAAAACATAACATATTTGCTAAGCATGACCTCGCTTTAAAAAAACCATGTTGAGATGGGTTTATCAAGTTTTGTTTAACAAGAAAATAGTCTTTCTAATAATTTGCAAATCACTGATGTTAAACTCACTGGTCTATAGTTCTCTGACTTGTTTCTCGAACCTTTTTTAAATAACGGTATAATGTTTGCCTCTTTCCATTCTAAAGGAACCACTCCCTCTTCTAATGACAAGTTGAAAACGGTTGCAAGCAGTACGCTAATTTGTTCTACAATTTCCAATAGTAGTTTGGGCGGAATCCCATCCACTCCAGGTGATTTATTATCCTTCATAGCCCTTATTTTCTTAGCTACCATTTCCAGGGTTACAATTAATTGTCCTAAATAGTCTGAATCTGCCCCCTTGAACTTAACCTCTGGTACTAGCAGTGAACTAATATCTTCTCTGGTAAACACTGAACTAAAGTACTCATTCTGGTCTTCTGCCATTAAGAATCCCTCTGATATTATATTTCCAGCACTATCTTCTAGAGGACCGACCTTATCTTGAACTTTCTGTTTGCTTCGAACATATGCATAAAAACTCTTGCTGTCATGTTTTATATTACTAGCTAATTGTTTTTCATAGCTTCTCTTTGAATTTCTAATTTCAGCTGTAGCTTGGTTAAGTGCTTCTTTATAACTGTTGTAGTCTTCATCATTTCCAGTACATCTATATGACTTCCACATCATTTGTTTATAGTTAATTTTTCTAATGGCTTCTTTCGATAAGTGTTTCTTTTTGGACTATTTCCCTTGTTTTTTGAAGGGTACAAATTTATCGACTATGCACTTAATTCCCCTCTTTAATATATTCCAGCATTCTGTTGCTGTCTTATTTTTCAGTGTGTTATTCCAGTCTATCTTTGCTAAATATTTCCTCATGTCCTTATACCTTCCTTTGTGGAAATTTCTCCTATGCTGCTTTTTACTATTCCTTTCTGATTTTACTTTGATGGTAAAATGTATCTGGTTGTCATCGCTACTCCCCAGTGGCTCACATATCTTGACACTGTCAACTAATTCATTCTGTGAGGACAAAACTATGTCTAACACATTCTCACCCCTGGTTGGTTCTAGCACATGTTCAGAAAGGAAAGTATCTTGAACTAAAACTAAAAACTTGTGGTCCTCACTCCCCATACTCTGAAGAAATTTCCATTGTATATGCCCGTGGTTAAAATCCCCCATAATAATACAGTCCCGTTTGCTTACTTCCCTTATAGCGTTTTGTATTTTTTCATTCTCTTCTATGCTTATGTTTGGACTTTGATAAACTAACCCAACTGTTAACGTTGAGTTTCCTGTAACTATGTTACACCAAACAGCTTCTTTGCAATCTGCTTCTCTTTCTAATTTTATTTCATAAGATAGATTCTTTAATATATAAAATAACTCCACCTCCCTTTCTTCCTATTCTATCTTTTCTAAACATTACATATCCTGTCAGTCCCAATTCAGCATCTGATATATCGGTGGTGGTCCAGGATTCGGTTATACCTATTATATGAGGGTCAATATCTTCTACCATAATGTTTAGTTCATTTCTTTTGTTTACTATACTCCTTGCATTTAAACAAACACATTTATATCCAGCTTGAGAAGAGTTTTCCAGACTGTTATTTGCTAATTTATTTGTGCTGTCTTTATCTATGTCTCCATTTTCAGGCTTTTCTGTGAGTCCCCCCTGCGAATCTAGTTTAAATAGATGCAACCTATCCCACTGTCAACAGATCGCAGCAGGTTCTCTCAGAAAACTGCTGCCCCTTTTCCACTAAGATGGAGGCCATCTCTCATGTACATATCTTCCCTCCCAACAAAGTATCCTCATAAATCTGTGAATCCCACCCCCTCTTCTTCACACATCTGCTCAACTAGTGCGTTGATCGCCATCCTCTTGCAGTTTTTATACGTTGCCCCCCCTTCCTCCCATTACTGGCAAAATTCCTGACAGAATAACCTGTTCAACTCGTCTTCTTTAGCTTCCTCACTAACTGTCTATACTTCTGTACTATCGCAGTTGTTCCCTCCGTCTGCATTATTTGTTCCTACATGTAATGTATATCTGATTCTACATTGAACAGTGTCCATTTAACATGACACGAACATTACTTGATGACATCATGTTGAAGAACACAACATTATTTTACAGGATACTAAAATATGAACCTTGCTGCACAGATCTTGCAGCCTACTGGCAATTATGAGCCAATCACCTTCCAATACAAAAACACTGTACAGTAGTCCCTCTCTTCAGCAGACTCTGACGAGGGGACACCCACTATGTCGGGACAGTTTGTCAATGTACGGACTGTTCTGCCTTGTTAATGTCCCGCTGATAAGGGGACACCTCGTGTACGCGGACAAGATATTTTGGTTATATGTCCCCCCTAAGACGGATAGTGGCTTCCCCGTTCGCGCCTCCAGCCCCAGTCAGGGCTTCAGCTTGGTGTCGCCTTTTCATCTTGTAAATTCAGGGTGCACTGTGGATTTAATTGACAGGTAGTCCGTCGGACTAGCTGACTCAGAAACAACTAGTCCTCATATTGTTTTACTAGTCCTTAAAAATCAATCATACTGTTGTAGCATATATGTGTGACAGTTATGGCACATAGTAAAAGTGGCTTTATTTCATAAAGAAAACAAGCCGTTTCCCATTTCAATTAAATGTTTAACTAAAAGTGTCATTAATAGAAACAAATACATGTGATTTCGTAGATCCAATTGCTAAGTTATCAGAAGAAATGACTAGTTTAATCAGGGGCAGCAAACAGGAGTCGTGGACAAGGCGATGCCAGCAGAATTTGAAGCCTGATGGCGACAAAGGACCGACATTGTCGGACTAAGTTGCATCATTTGCCCTATACTTTTCATAAGCGTTTTCTTTCCCGAAGCCGACTAAACAATCAGTAACATTGCTGGCGTTTGGTAACTTGCTAAAATAATCACCCAATGCAGGAATAACGCAACTACCATCACGACGGGATAGCACGTAACGATGTCTGTAACCCGCACATGTATGTTTGTCCATGTCGCTCATCACTCATGGTCGCTAGGTGGCACTACCTATCCAACGCTAACCGGATGTAAACAGCCGCCATTTACATTCACTGCGTTCAGCAAGTTTCCCATCTGACAGTCGTATGGAATATTTAGCTGCCTGTGATAAAATGCTACCTTACTGTCTGATTTTGTTTTATTCCATCACAACACCCAACTAGCGTATACATAGCGTAAATTAATTTACATAATAACAGCTAGTCCGATGGGACTGCTCCACTAAACATGGACAAGTCCGATCACTGAAACTACTCGTCCGGGACGATCGGACCGGCCTTATTTCGCAGCCTGAAATTGCAATTAAGATTCACAAATATGATGTATAAAAGGTTCACCTCAATTGTTTTCAATGTAGCCCAACATTAAGCTTAAACTGAGGTGAAATAATAAACAAGCATTTAGCATCATCAAATTATGCTGCGCTATGCCAAACGGCAAATATTACCAGTGCCTGGAAAAGATGAACTGGTTACCAGCGTATGAAACGGTGGAACGCATTATCAAGTGACGCACAATTTGTGCATTAATGAATCTTTAGAAATTGTATGAAAATGAAGTGAGACAATTAACGATTGTACCCGTTACCGTTTTTAATATTTAATTAATGTTCACGCTGCATGTAGCAACTGATTTAGACATTCGGTTGATCATTTCCAGGTTATTATTTTAGCCGGTAGGGGGCAGCCTAAATTGTCAACTTGCGAATTACTCATGAAGTATTTTAGCTACAGAATATCTAAATTGTTCGAGAATACCAATTTATAAAATGTTGTAACGAAGATGTTTTGTTCGACATTTTTGTTGAATGCTGCCATACGCGCAGCAAATTCTACTGCAACGCCGGGCCGATACCGTTGCGTAGGCTAGTGGCAGTGAGTGAGTGACCAGTGCGCGGACGCGGTTGAGGAAAATCTCAGATCGACAGAGGGAGTCGGGCGAACGATATGACTTCATGACCAACTGTTTATTTTTTAATACATCACAGTAATAATAAACATATGTATATAGTGCTTAATTCCTATCAGTCAATGCGTTGACATATTGCCACATCTTTACCATGCGTCGGTTGTACTGATCTGAACTTTAGCACTAAGATGCCTGTCCCTCCGATGAGCGGACACCCGCCATGTCGGGACACTTATGCTTGGATAAAGATGTGTCCGCTGAAGAGAGGGACTACTGTATTATGAGCAGAGCAGACTTCTTCTTCATGGCTTGACTCCCGTGGGCCATGGGGAGTAACGCAGAAAGCAATCTTTTGCATAATATGTATAAATATCTTCATAATCATGGGCATTATGGCTTTTAATTGGATTGTTGGTCTGTTGAGTTTGCATGCTACATTACTAAAAATTAACTAATTAATTGTGCTAATTTGGTTATAATTAGTACTAAAAATATTAAAGGGAATAAAAACATCTATGGCTTGAATTCATATTATATTACATCATGCTATCTATTTCCATGTCCACCAAGCCAAAAACAATCAAAAAAATAAATGAATTAGAAATTCCACATTTAATGCTGTGCATCCGGACATTTTTGAATATATGCATATTTTTGGTGCGCTTTTCGGGATGCCGAGATGTGACGTCACTTATGACCCACACTTGCATCAGGCCGACCCTTTTCATGCATTCAGAGCAGGTTTACAAGTATAGTTTTTGGGTCGAAACGAGCATCAGAATGAGTTATTGTGCAATATTCCGATGAAATACAAACACTAGTCATCATAGAGGAACAAGCAGTTATCTTACGGTTCCACATGAATTCAATTTTATTCAAAACAATGAAAGCGAATGGGCCTCCAAGTCGATTAGGTATCGCCGAGCTTGGGCTCGTTTTCAGAATAATTATATCGAATGCAACCAACGGGAGATAATGTACACCAATATACATACATAGCAAACATATATCGTATCCAGCTACAGAAAGTAACGTGTATAATCTCATAATATCACTAGAATTATGGAGTTGTACAAAAGTATAAAAATGATTTGGTTTATATTACTTTGTGAAAACATAAACAAAAAAAAGAGTAAAAAAATCAATGGTTTGGTGTGGGGATTGAACCGGCGTCGCCAGATTGCAAAATAAGTGCGAAGGAACCAACACCTTTACCAACTGAGCTAACAGTACCGATAGAAATTCACTGACTGATTTAAGTTGTTATGATAAATTGTACAACTCCGCCTTTATACATCGATATTCTAGTGATATTATGAGATTATACACGTTACTTTCTGTAGCTGGATACAATATATGTTTGCTATGTATGTTTATTGGTGTAGATTAGCTCTCGTTGGTTGCATTCGATATAATTATTCTGAAAACGAGCCCAAGGCCAAGCTCGGCGAAACCTAGTCGACTTGTAGGCCCATTCGCATTCATCGTTTTTAAAAAAATTGGATTCATGTGGAACAGTAAGATAACTGCTTGTTCCTCTATGATGACTAGTGTTTGTATTTTATCGGAATATTGCACAATAACTCATTCTGACGCTTGTTTCGACCCAAAAGCTATACTTGTAAACATGCTCTGAATACATGGAAAGGGTCGGCCTGATGCGAGTGTGGGTCATAAGTGACGTTCCGATACCACGTGATCGCCTAGCTCATTAAATTTTAATTTTCCACGGGAATCGCTACACAGACGGGTTTAAAATCGAATTTATGCTACAAATGTATTGTTTTAATGTTGTCAAATGTTACATACAAGGTAAACTGTGTACACATGGAAAAAGGATTTTAGCTAATGCCTTATTTTTATTTCCTTTAAATTATTGTGTTTGAAAACCATGAAAACAATATTTAAATATCTATATAAAAAAAGTTATGACATTTTAAAGCAAATATTTATTCACAGAAAACACAAAAATGAGTCCATTTTGCCATTTTAAGGGGTAATGGTCGGAATGCACCTCTGCCTGAATGCACCAGTCGCAATGCACCAACTGCCTAGTCGCAATGCTCCAACCGTGTGGTCGCAATGCTCCAATGGGGTGGTCGTAATGCACCACTTTTGGTCGGAATGCCCCACTTTGGTGATGACGACCTATTAGCAATGCTCCAATGGTTTGGCGCAATGCACCTCTTATGGTATCTATATATTATAAAACATTATGGTTTCTCTGTTTGTTTGTTTTTACCCGGGCAACGCCGGATAAGTCAGCTAGTATAATGACTTCTTTAAGTATCGCCCGCGCGACTTTGCATAAATCAATATATGGGTAGTGATATACGTACATGGATTTTGCTTGAAATTTCAACTACATTATACTATTAGTAGTGGGTGTCATAGTTAAAAAATACACAACTTATTGTGAATTAGGTGATAAAAGAACGGAACTTGGTAGATAAGTAGAATAGTTCATAGTTCGTTTTTATAAAGACCTCCACGATGTATACATATATATTAATAATGTTATTATTATTACTAGATCGTTGCATGTGTTAATTTGAGCTGAATCGTTCGCTACACATAAAACATAAGAACACAGATGGATTGTTTCCCTTGTAAAGTTACACTGTTAAATTCTACACACACAACATGTCTGAAAAGATGTAGTCAGAAATCAGGATGACAATTTTATTAATTAAACATATATACATCCGTAGGCCGTATTGTCACCTTCGTGACTACATCAAATGTCCCTACAATGTATGGCATATTGGAAAAAATATTTAGTGATATTCAGTGTTTACACAAACTGTGACTACAATACACACATTCTTAGAGAATAGGAATATCAACAAATATTTGTGCTACGCTACTTGAACATTAGTTACTATTACTGTTGTTACATCTTACATATCTGATCTATTATAACAACTTAATCCACACGCTACACGTGGAATTATTATTACGTTGTTTACACAGTTATTCTGAGGTTGACCAGTTCACTAAATAAGTACTTATTTTATATAGTTGGTTGGCTCCACTGTCAACCCGGAATTGAATGTCATTTCACCATCTGTTACACTTGTTTGATATTATGTTTGTATGTATGATTTACACAATTCTATCTCTCTGTCTGCCTATATATCTATTTTCTTGTTATTCAGAATGTAACGTTAGACATTATACTAACACAAATCTGACACGCAAGATCTGCTCAGCTAGGTCCTAACTTCTATTCAAAGCATTCAAAGAGGACTTAGTAAGAACTGGATTACCTGTGTAGGCCTTCATGTCATCAAAGTCAAACTTAAGCCAACTTCAGCTAGATGCTGCTATTGTCAGACGCATTCTTTCAACAATGCTGTTAGTCAAACAAAAAGGTATGTTCCATGAAACAATACAAGGGTATTAAGCCAATTGCTATGGCCTCCAAAAGGACAGACAATGTGCAACAATCTACTCAATAAAACAAAGCAGGAGTAGAGAAGCCAATTATACAAGCCTCTAAATATTCTTGACACACACATGCCACTATTCTCACTGTTGTTGTTAGCCTGTCACATTAAAATTCAAAGGTCATCATTTCAGTGTAATTTAATAATGAATGTCTACACTTGTATAATATATAAGTTATAACCTTCAATTATTTCTAGAAAATCAAAACGAAAACTTCCGCGAAACAATATAGTAACTATAATACAGTAATTGTTTTATTATAGTCTCACTCTATGCATTTATTAATTAATAATTTATATTTTCACTCGGTAACATACTTAGTTTACACTATTTTCGATGGCCGAGCCATTCATGCATCATTTACATCGTACAACATATGTACAAAGGATAAATAAAAAAATGTTTGTTTTTAAATAATAATAAATAATACAAAAATGTGAACATGCATTAAAACATAAAACACATAACACGATATATATAAATCGAAAATAGTATATATCTACCACCTTTATCATTTTATTTAATATCGTAAGTACTATATCAGGGTGCACGGTAGATTTAATTGACAGGTAGTCCGTCGGACTAGCTGACTCAGAAACAACTAGTCCTCATATTGTTTTACTAGTCCTTAAAAATCAATCATACCGTGGTATCATATATGTGTGACAGTTATAGCACATAGAAAAAGTGGCTTTATTTCATAAAGAAAACAAGCCGTTTCCCATTTCAATTAAATGTTCAACTAAATGTGTCATTAATAGAAACAAATACATATGATTTCGTAGATCCAATTGCAAAGTTATCAGAAGAAATGACTAGTTTAATCAGGGGCAGCAAACAGGAGTCGTGGACAAGGCGATTCCAGCAGAATTTGAAGCCTGACGGCGACAAAGGACCGACATTGTCGGACTAAGTTGCATCATTTGCCGTATACTTTTCATTAGCGTTTTCTTTCCCGAAGCTGACTAAACAATCAGTAACATTGCTGACGTTTGGTAACTTGCTAAAATAATCACCCAATGCAGGAATAACGCAACTACCATCACGACGGGATAGCACGTAACGATGTCAGTAACCCGCGCATGTATGTTTGTCCATCACTCATTGTCGCTAGGTGGCACTACCTATCCTACGCTAACCGGATGAAAACAGCCGTCATTTACATTCACTGCGTTCAGCAAGTTTCCGATCTGACGGTCGTACGGAATATTTAGCTGCCTGTGATAAAATACTACCTTACTGTCTGATTTCGTTTTATTCCATCACAACACCCAACTAGCGTATACAAAGCGTAAATTAATTTACATAATAACAGCTAGTCCGATGGGACTGCTCAATTAAACATGGACTAGTCCGATCACTGAAACTACTCGTCCGGGACGATCGGACCGGCCTTATTTCGCAGCCTGCTATATACATATATATATAATATATACACGATATCAATCATAACATAATAAAGGTATATATACATAGTCCACCTCCCGTCTTCAACCCGCTGTCCAAGCCAACATAAATTAGATGTCGTTGATGTCCAAAGCTTTATTTCAATGTACACTCTTTTTGATACAATGCCGTCATTCAAACAAACTGATCTGCTCAATAAAACAATGCCAGAGTAGCTAAAAGATCTGCTCAACGCATGAGCAGGATGCATATTAAGCTATTTCACATCATGACTTCTACACATCATGTAATCGATATTTCATGATAGGTTATGTAATACAATCACACACGTGTATACAAAGACAAAACAGTTTACTTTCAAGAATGTACATAAAGTCAACGAAACAAATGATTTCTATATTACTTATTCATTTAATGTTTTAATATATACAATTGTATTATCTATATTTGCATACGTTTGACAATATTACAATCAGTGGGGCATTCCGACCCAAAGTGATGCATTGCGACCAGACCGTTGGAGCATTGTGACTACGCCGTTGGAGCATTCCGACTAGGCGGTTGGAGCATTCCGACTAGGTTTTGTGCATTCAGGTAGTGGTGCATTCAGGCAGTGGGGCATTCCAACTATAATTCATTGTAAGATACACAAAAATTATGCTGTTTTGCCGTCTTAAAATCGCATATTTTGATCTTAATAAAATAAACAATTATATGATCCTTAAGCTATGACCTTTAATTTAAGCCCATTCCCAATATTCTAGCATTATATTAATTTTTGTTTGGAAGTGCCTAATTATATACGGCGTATGTTGATGCAAACCGGGGCGCTATTTACGCCTCAAAAGTGCGCTAACACGCAATTTTCTTAAACGTAAATATGCCTGGGATAATGTTGAATAATGAAACTTATGCACTGATGTATCAAAGTTAGGCAAAACTCAAGTTATAACGGCGATTTCTCGCTGCCCTGTCTAAAATCGGGTTTTCGTAGGAATGTGCCAAACCTGCAATTTAGTGAGTAGGCCCTTACTTAGTCTTAGCCAATAATTATAAAATGCACTCTCCATCATTTACAATTTCTTCTTGCGCGTTCCAATATATAAGCTTATAAGGGTTTCGCGTTCGTCCGTCAGTTTGAATGCAAAATGCAGACGTTTTTTGCATCGACTCTCCCGACTCATCGAGGTCAAAAAGTAAATCTTGAATCTGAGGGAACACGAAAACCAGGTACCGGCGTAACGACTGCGTAACTGCAATCAGGCGCTTCGCATTTTAAATCTTCTGACGACGTGCTGCTGTCATGCAAAGTTGCGTGTGGAACTTCAACATACAGATCATTCAAAAGCAATACTTACCCTCTCTATTACCAGTAAATATTTACCAGCGTTCTTGCTATAGTTGCCTGTCGAAGCACCGTTTACACGAGCAACTGCCGGTGAAGCCGGAAACGGGTGATTGCTAGCAACGCTCCGCGTACGTGACTTCACGAACAAAACGACATTGACCTTTATCGCGCCAGCGACGTCTGGGGGCCGCGACCTTAAGCGCACTGATACGCCTTTGAGAAGCTGCGCCTTAGCCTATACCAGTAGCCCGATAAATGTTGTTTACACCAAATTAAAGGGAATAAAACACTTATTGTTTGAATTCATATTATATATAACATCCTGCTCTATATCTTCATGTCCACCAAGCCAAACAAAATTCAATGAATTAGAAATTCCACATTTTATGCTGTGCATCCGGACATTTTCGAATATGTATATTTTTGGCGCACTTTTTGGGATGCCGAGATGAGACGTCACATAGGAAAGAGAGGATGTTTATGAGTGACTTAATTATGAGAAAGACGGACAAGACACTGAGCGACGGGAAGGACGTCGTTGTTTGTCTACCGGGGGCTAGGATAGAACATGCGACTGACAGGGTAGAGAAGGTATTGGGACATGGCAAGGGAGGGTCTATACTACCTACATGTAAGAACAAATAATGCAGACAGGGAGGGAACAACTGGAATAGTACAGAAGTATAGACAGTTAGTGAGGAAGCTAAAGAAGACAAGAGTTGAACAGATTATTCTGTCAGGAATTTTGCCACTAATGGGAGGAAGGGGGGCAACGTATAGAAACTGCAAGAGGATGGCGATCAACGCACTAGTTGAGCAGATGTGTGAAGAAGAGGGGGTGGGATTCACAGATTTATGGGGATACTTTGTTGGGAGGGAAGATATGTACATGAGATATGGCCTCAATCTTAGTGGAAAGGGACAGCTGTTTTCTCAGAGAACCTGCTGCGATCTGTTGACAGTGGGACAGGTTGCATCTATTTAAACTAGATTCGCAGGGGGGGGGGCTCACAGAAAAGCCTGAAACTGGAGGCATAGATAAAGACAGCACAAATAAATCAGCAAAGAACAGTCTGGAAAACTCTGCTGAAGCTAGATATAACTAAACATTATGGTAGAAGATATTGACCCTCACGTAATAGGTATAACCGAATCCTGGACCACCACCGATATATCAGATGCCGAATTGGGACTGACAGGTTATGTAATGTTTAGGAAAGATAGAAACAAACGATCTCTTTTTATTATACAGTGAGACCACCTTACGCACATTAGATGATATGCCAGGCATTCAAGTAGGGGGATACAACATGAATTATTTACAATATGCAGACGACACGGTACTGACTGCTGAGAACGAAATAGATCTACAACATATGCTAGATACAGTAATAAGGGAATGTGAGAAAAGAGGTCTGTCCCTGAACAAAAAGAAAACAGAAATCATGATCATCTCAAAGAAGAAATACACCCCAACATGCAACATGGTAGCATATGGCACTGTTTTGAAGCAAGTCCGAACGTTTAACTATCTGGGATCACTAATAACATCCGACGATCGATGCAGCGATGAGATCAAGAGAAGAATTGCTCAAGCCAAAACAACTTTTCACCACATGAAAAACATTTTAACAAATAAAAATATATAAATTGAAGTGAGAAAACGTGTACTGCAATGCTACATAGAACCCATATTGCTATATGGATGTGAATCCTGGACAATAACAAAAAGTTCACAAAAAAACATACAAGCCACTGAAATGTGGTTCTTAAGAAGAATGCTGCGAGTGCCATGGACTGCAAAGCAAAGCAATGAAGTCATCCTTAGGACAGCCAAATCAAAAAGAAAGATCATCAACAAAGTTAGAACACAACAAGCACGATTTATAGGCCATGTCATGAGAAAGAAAAAGTTATAACAAATAGTAACAACAGGAAAGATAGAAGGAAAAAGATCCAGAGGACGCCACAGAATAAAAAATGATAAATAGTCTCTGAACATGGTGTGGAAGGAGCACAATAGAACTGCTACAAACTACACACGACCGTGCGGTTTGGAGGGCCATGATCGCCAACGCCTGTGACAGACATGGCACATAGAAGAAGAAGAAGACGAATAGGAAGAAAGGGAGGTGGAGTTATTTTATATATTAAAGAATCTATCCAGGCTTATGAAATAAAATTAGAAAGAGAAGCAGATTGCGAAGAAGCTGTTTGGTGTAACATAGTTACAGGAAACATAACGTTAACAGTTGGGTTAGTTTATTGAAGTCCAAATATAAGCATAGAAGAGAATGGAAAGAAAAAAACGCTATAAGGGAAGTAAGCAAACGGGACTGGATTATTATGGGGGATTTTAACCATGGGCATATACAACGGAAATCTTTACAGACTATGGGGAGTGAGGACCACAAGTTTTTAGTTCAAGATACTTTCCTTTCTCAACATGTGCTAGAACCAACCATAGTTTTGTCCTCACAGAATGAATTAGTTGACAGTGTCAAGATATGTGAGCCACTGGGGAGTAGTGATCACAGCCATATACATTTTACCATCAAACTAAAATCAGAAAGGAATAGTAAAAAGCAGAATAGGAGAAATTTCCACAAAGGAAGGCATAAGGACATGAGGAAATATTTAGCAAAGATAGACTGGAATATCAGACTGAAAAATAAGACAACAACAGAGTGCTGGAATATATTAAAGAGTGAAATTAAGTGCATAGTCGATAAATTTGTACCCTTCAAAAACAATGGAAACGGTCCAAAAAGAAACACTTATCGAAAGAAGCCATTAGAAAAATAAGGATTTAATCCAGCATGGATTAAATACATTTTACACACAGCACCAGCCAGGATGTAAACATTGCCAGTCACAGCTGGACATTGTGAACTTAGATGAGGCCTCAGCTAAGCTGGATAGAGTTACCTCTAGGGAATGCGACAGATAAGCCCTACATCCCTATATGGTAGTGTCCAGGCTGCGACTAAGAGAGAGCCAATCATTGCCTGGCATATTATTTGGGTAAGTTTCAGTGAAATTCCTCTGTCGCCAGAGGAAGTTTGTTCTGCCAGCGCAGCCCGTTTTTTCCGTTTTACTTTTGTATCCTGCTTATTTGGCATTATTTGTGACAAGTGAATACGGTAGCAGTGAAGATAGTCATCTGACAGCATCTTCAGGCCCTGCGGCTTGTGCTTTGTGGGGCAGTACGCTGCGTCAGCGTCTACAACGATCGAGCGAAGCGTCCTGTCCGGGGCTTGTTTTGGTTGCGTGGACTCATTCGTCGGACAGCAACGGGTGCCGCTGGCTATTTCGTATACGGATCCGTTTACACTACAGTCGGTGAGTCACCGTTTTACTCGCGCCTAAATTATGATGTACTCCAGCGAGTATGATTTATAAGCTCACGGTCGTGATCATCACTATGAACGTTGAAAAACCTACACGGTACAGCGTCTCATGGGTTGTTACCGGCTTTAACTTGATTAAGTTAACGCCGTTACTCCGTTGGTAACGGTATATGCCGATCATGACTTGTACAGTTGAACACCGGCCATTGTTGGTCGAGCGTGCATTGACATATTTCAGTGTGCTGTGTTTATATTGGTGCACTTTGACAAAATTCCTGCGGCGCCAGTGTTTGACATTTGATACTGTTGTTTACTCGAATCACTAACGCATAGTGCAGCTAGTTTCGCCGTCTAGCGTCTTTCCGGAGAGTACATTACCTCGTTGCGCCATCTGGCGATTTACACTGCGTTTCCAGTAAAGCAGTGGGGTTTTGGCTGTGTATTGTATTGGCTTTTACTGTCTGACACAGTGTATTATGACTTACTGTTTGTTTACCTTTTGGTTTGCCGATATATTTCGTTTTTCAGTTCATAACTACTCAGTTTTGGCACTTTGCATCTGCACATGTCTGCACTATATTTGTTACTTGTAGGTGCATTCCATCATTACTTCTGTGTTCTGTCGTTGTGTGTGTGACACTATTAATGTGTTTTTTCTAGGGGCATAGTTTGTTTGTAGGTTACACTTGTTTATGAACAGGACGGACGTGTACAATTTTGGACTTTCCCCTGGCGATCACTTAATCTTCCTTGTCGGGCCTAGTAGCATGACGATGGCACACTTGAATTTTTTATTGATAGGCCGCAGATGCCCGCTTGCTTTTTCTTGATATAGGGTCGATTCAATAACTGGGTGGTATCTTACAAAACGTTGCGTGTATATAATACTATGTGTTTGCTGCCCACGATGGAACTTACTGAACCCACGAGCAGCGGTTAAGCCGGGCCATGGAGTCTTCCATGCTATTGTTTTAACCATGTTTTGTGAACAGGTTATTGGCGAAACTGGATGTGTTGCTGGTGTTGCCAGTTGGTCTGCCCCAGTTATATTGTCTTTCCATCCCGGGTGTCGTGGTGGACAGCCATGTTGTTAATCACACTAACATTGTTGGGCATACATTGTGGTCGGCTCAGGGTGATGTTGTGTTTCCACACCCACATGTGGTTGTGGCTTGTTTGGCAGACATGCCATGTCGTGGACCACATGAATATTTGTTGGGCCTACAATGTGGTCGACCCAGGGTGATAATGTGTTTCCACACCCATGTGTTGTGTGGCTGGTTGTGCGGACTAACCACGTTGTCGATCACGTTATTACTGTTGGGCATGCAGTGTGGTCGGCCCAGGGTGATGAGGTGTTTCCACATCCTTATGTTGTTCCGGCTTGTTATGCGGACAAGCGATGTTGTCGCCCACATTACTTTTGTTGGGCATACCATGTGTTAGCCCAGGGTGGTGTTGTGTTTCCACACCCATATGTTGTTGTGGCTTGCGTGATCTGACACTGTTGTAAACCAAGCCGGTTTTGTCAGACTTCACGTTTTGTTTATGCCTAATTTGTTGTGTACTATATGTCCAGGCATTTCGGTGACCCACATGGGGAGTGCGGTCATGGCGGCTATCTCGTATGGACCTACATGTAGGCATGTTTAGACGATTGCCACATTGTTTTGTAATTCTACGCTAATATGCATACGTATACCTGCTGGCAGCCCGTGCTCCACGGTTTTAGCTTGTGAATTCCTGATTTCATAATTTTCAGGTGATTGTGACATGGTCACAGATATACCTTGGCGGCTAGTCAGCCGATGCTGCATTGATGTGCCTCAATATTTACGGCCTGCATGTTCTCATTGTGCACGGAATACTGCCTTGCTGTGTGTCCTCCCTTTTCAGCAATGCCTAAGGTGAAGCAGGGGTGGAAAGGCGGTCCTCCACCCACCCGCAGACGATCCACAAGGCCTACACGACCGCCTGCGAGACTGGTGGATGATTCGTCGGCCAGCTCTGACAGCGACACTGACCCGGCCTCATTGCGCGCCATCAACCTGGACACACCACAAACTGGGACCTGGCCATGGATGCGGTGCATGGCGACGCAGCTCACATGGCTGCAACGAGACGGCAACGGCCGTTTCGGCACTACCGCCGGCAACCAGGACCGGCAGATTCGGCAGTGTGTTTTGTCTGGAACAGCGGAAACTGTTCACACAAACAGTGCCGCTACAGACACGCCTGCAGCGTGTGCGGAAAGTCAGGTCACGCACGAAACAACTGTTGGTCCATCAACCCAAACAAAAAGCCTCCCAACTCCCGTGCTACCCCACCGGCTGGCAACATACCTAGTGGGGTACGAAAAGGTTAAGCGGGATCGATTATTCCATGGCTTTTCCTTTGGTTTCCGCATCCCATCAACCATCACATGTATTTCACACAATGACCATCCTACGAACCACCTTTCCGCTCTGAAACACCATAAATTTGTTACCACTAAATTGGCACAAGTAGTAGCTGCTGGCAGAATTGCGGGCCCTTTCAGCACTCCTTCACCGGCAGGTGTAGTGCTGTCACCTCTTGGTGTGGTGGACAAGAAAGCACCGGGTCAATTTCGATTAATTCATGACTTAAGTTTCCCTAAAGGCAATAGTGTCAATTCCCACATAGCAAAGGTACACTCAGAGGTACATTATGAATTATTGGACGACTGTGTCATGATAATCCGTGAGATCGGACAAGGTTGTCTTGTCGCTAAAGCAGATATAAAAGATGCATTCCGTATTATTCCTATTCACCCTGCCGACCACAAACTACTCGGCATGACATGGCAAGGTGAATTTTACTTCGACAAATGTCTACCAATGGGGTGCAGCACATCTTGTCGAACATTCGAACATTTTGCTCAGGCTTTGCAATGGATTCTCTCGACTAAATTTCATGTTCAATACTTGTCGCATATTTTGGATGATTATATATTTTTCGGCCCCCCACTATCCACCCAGTGCAATTTGGGTCTCCAATCTTTCCTGGCTTTAGCTGCTTCTCTTCACATTCCTATCAATTCCAAGAAAACTGTGCTACCCACATCAGTAGTCATTTTACACGGTATTGAGGTTGACACCACTGCTATGCAGTTGCGTTTGCCACAGGATAAGTTGGTTGATGCCAGACATAAGATACACTCACTTTATCGCCGCAAGAAAGCTTCGTTGCTTGACATTCAATCTCTTCTCGGCACTTTAAATTTCGCTTGCAGAACTGTCGTGGCCGGAAGATGTTTTTTACGCCGGATCTATAACCTAACACGAGGCATCCAACGGAAACACCACTTGATTCGCCTTAACCAAGAAGCAAGGAAAGATCTGGCTGCCTGGAAACTGTTTCTTGACAATTTCAATGGTGTCTCTCTCTGCCTGCCCAATACTTGGACATCATCTAACTGCATTCGGTTGTATTCCGATGCCAGTGGGTTTGGGTTTGCAGCAGTTTTGGGCGGTCGATGGTTTCAGGGGTCCTTCCCATCCGCATGGGCTAAATTTAGCATTGCCGTCAAGGAATTTTTGCCCATAGTTCTAGCCGTCCGTCTCTGGGCCACTCTTCTGGCAAAACTCGCGCATACTTTTTATGTGCGATAACATGAGCGTAGTTTCGATCATTAATTCTCAGACGTCCAAGGACGTGTCTATCATGAAGCTGACCCGGGAACTTGTTGTAGTGTGTATGAGACATAACATCCAGTTTGCCTCTAAACATGTGCCCGGTAAAACCAACATTATTGCTGACGCATTATCTCGTTTCCAGAACGATTCTGCACACAAGGCGGCTCCTTGGCTAAACCAACAAGCGGACCGCTTACCACCAGACTTCCTTCCCTGGTGAACATTGCTAGTGGCTTCATTGCAGCGTCATTAGCCCCTTCCACCCGTAGGATATACGCACAAGCAGTATCCCAGTTACGCAACTTTTCTGTCTTTACGTTTCCAGGTAAATCTTGGTTTCCTTCTTCAGTTCCCTTAATCTGTACTTTTATTGCTCATCTCCTCAGCGCAGGGTTGTCACCAGCCTCAGTTACTTCTCGGATGTCGGCCATCGCATTTTTTCCAGTTATTCCAACTCCCCGACCCAACTGGGGATTTTTTGGTCAGGCGTTTACTTTTAGGGGCATATAAGCAATTGTCAAAATTTGACGTTAGACCCCCCATTACCATACGTATTTTACACACACTTTGTGAATCTTCAGGTCATCTGACTCAGACACCTTATTTTGCTTGCTTACTGCGAGCTGTCTACCTGCTCATGTTTCATGCCTTCCTTCGCATTGGAGAGGTTACTAAATCTCGGAATAACATATGCATATCCCAAGTATCAGTTCTTTCCGACTCTCTAGTGATAGTATTCCAACAGGCCAAACACCAGTTTGGATCGCATATTTCCATCTCGGTCCCACGCTCACAGACCAGTTTCTGTCCCGTGACTGCTCTATCTGCTTACATCACTTTGAGGGGCCAGGGTCCAAGCCCACTATTCTGTGAGCCAGATCTTTCCCCTATCACCCCTCATCAGCTAAATTCTTGGCTGTCTTTTTCCCTCGCATGGGCATCTCTCCATACTCTTCATATAAAATCGCACAGTTTTCGCATTGGGGCGGCGACACATGCCTCCGCCCAGGGTTATTCCCATTCCCAAATTCAACGGATGGGCCGTTGGAAATCCACGGCATTCAAAAAATATATCAGAATTACATCTTTCGAAACATTTTAATGGGGGCATTGACATGCCCACACCACACGGAGTTGGGAGACAAAGTTGTCTAATTCTATTTACCTACTAACAACTGACTCATTGGCATGTTAGGGCAATGGTTAGCCACATCAACGGTGGTCTGGAACATTGGACACTCCAGTGTTTCCTCGACCGCAGCCGTGCCCATTAGTTGGTTAATCTGTCTGGTCGTTTTCCATACAGTTGCAACATTAGTTTACAAACTCTTTATATATTCGTATGTGTATAATTTTATATTTCTATTGGTAATAGTCTTATGTTTTCCTTGAATGTCATGCGGAGTGAGCCTAGGGGACGAGTGTGGGCAGGAGGCGTGCTCTGCTTTTCAGCTTAGGCTGGGGTGGATGCGCGTGGACGGCCTCCACTCGGCCTTCAACTCCTTGACATGCATGCTTTATGTAGGTATTCATATTTTCAGTAGACATGGTTATATATTGTTGTTGGAGTCTGCTGCGCTTTGTGTGGGGTTGGAGTTATTTGGGTGGTTTCTGAGCCCCACATTTATTCTGCTTAGATAGTTAATCATTGGCAATCCCCATTGACAGACATGTATGACTCCTCTACGCTTGTAAGGGGATTTGCCTTTTTTATCTAGGCCAACGGCAATGCCCATTGTCATGTCTATACATTACTTTACTAGATGCAATTAAAGGGCATTGCCATTATCCAACCACACCGTGTGTGTGTCTATCTCTCGCTACATAAACCAAGCAATGCACAGCAAACAGAAAGTTCAAGATAAAGTCGGTCCTCTAGAAGATAGTGCTGGAAATATAATATCAGAGGTATTCTTAATGGCAGAAGACATGAATTAGTACTTTAGTTCAGTGTTTACCACAGAAGATATTAATTCACTGCCAGTAATAGAGGCTAAGTTAAAGGGGACATATTCATACTATTTAGGACAATTAATTGTAACCCCAGAAATGGCAGCTAAGAAAATAAGGGCTATGAAAGATAATAAATCACCTGGAGTGGATGGGATTCCGCCCAAACTACTATTGGAAATTGTAGAACAAATTAACGTACCGCTTGCAACAGTTTTCAATTTGTCATTAGAAGAGGGAGTGGTTCCTTTAGAATGGAAAGAGTAAAACATTATACCGTTATTTAAAAAAAGGCCCGAGAAACAAGTCAAAGAACTATAGGCCAGTGAGTTTAATATCAGTGATTTGCAAATTATTAGAAAGACTAATTAAAGATCACTTGGTGGATTTTCTTGTTAAACAACTTGATAAACCCATCTCAACATGGGTTTTTTAAAGCGAGGTCAATGTAGCATTTCTGCTATTTCTGGATGTTTAAATCTACTTTCCTGAGGTTTAATTTTATAAATGAGGAAGGTCAAGCCAGTAGATAGACATATTGTTAACCAACCGCATTAGTTACGTAATTACAGCAACTCTGTTGCAAATGCGCTCAGTGAAGCGTGGTATTCTGTTACTAGTGTTTCTAGGCAAGCAGGTGGTTTCATTGTAATCTTAGAGAGGGTGTTCCACAATGCCTAGTTTGAATTGTATATTGCATTAGCCAATACAAATGATGGAAACCTGTCATATGATGTGTAATTAGGTCTGCTTATATAAACGTTTGTTGTACGCATTTCGCCATCTGGGCGCTGTAAAGTTGTGACAAACACGACACATTGGATCCAGTCCACAACTTGTAATTAGCTTAGTATACAATCAACTACAATCAACTGGCCAGCCAAGCTTGTGGCCTTCTCTAAGGTCAAGGTCCCGGTCCCTATTATTATTCCCGGCGATTACCATAAACTATCAATTAGTAGCGGTTACCGCAAACTGTAGAACACTACATTCCTCCCCTTTTCACTATTAGCTAACAACTATAATTAATTCTATTCTACCCTTAATAACTATCATCATGTCCATTCTAAGTCCTTATGCTGATTGCTCAGATATGTGTAACATTAAACGTATGTGACTATACCAAATGTCCACATGTCAAATTTGTGTTAATGTCTTCATTGTACATGCGCTTCTATTAGAGTGTATAGTCATCGAGACGTCGAGGGGCGTAACGTCGTCGTTCGGGTCGTTGTCGCTTTGGTGTCTCGTTGGGGGACATGGATGTTCTCTACGCAGAGTTGACATCTCGTGACGTGGGGGTTCTAGTATATAGAACGTCGGGCTGACTTTTCTCTCGGTGTGTCACTGGTGTCGCTGTCGTCATCTTAGGAATGTCCACAGTATCTGGGACCTTTTCTATTTCCACCTTTTTTTTCCAGACAGGAAGTGGCTTAAACATCTTCTTTAACCGGAATGCATTACGACGAATGGTGTGCTGTCATTCGCTGCGGTAACTGCTGTACCTTTGATGTTGGTGATCACCTTGGGTTTGGGAAAGAACGGAGTGGACAGTTTGTTCGATTTCGTGTCATTACGCATGAGCACAGTGTCCCCCACTTACATGTCATTGTGGGTGGCCCTGTTTCTGTGATAGGCAATGTCTTTTGTGTCTGTTTTGCCTGTTCGTCGTTCCTTCGCGCTGCAGCGTGGATCTCGTTGTTGTCATGGTCATCATTCACTGTAATGTACGGCAATTTTGTTGCAGGTTCTCTACCAAACAGAAGGCGATGAGGAGAAAACTTTGTTGATGTGTGTGGTGTGGCCCGGTATTGCCGTAAGAATTGGTACATTGCCTGTTTCCAATTCTTCTGTTCTAGCACAGCTGATCGAATAGCCTTCATCAGGGGTTTGTTGAAACCTTCCCTTTGGCCAACATTCCGTGAGTCTTCTGTGGCGAAACCCACTGTGTTTTGCAAATGAACTGAACGCTTCCGAGTTGAATGGAGGTCCGTTGTCAGATTTGATTACCTCTGGATAACCAAACGTTGTCAATACTTTGTCAAACACAGGGATGACATTGTTTGCCGACACTGAGCGCACAATCTCTACTACAGGATACCTTGAGTATTCATCTACCAGGACCATGAGTTCTTCGCCTGATGGTATAGGTCCAAGAAAGTCAACACTTAACTTTCTCCATGGCCCTGCTGGCATATTTGACATCTGCATGGGTTCAAGGTGTGGATGTCCGTTGTATGTGCATTGGCAGGCAAAACACTGGCATACAGCCGTCTCGACTTTGTCGTTCATTTTCGGAAACCACACCTTCGATCTGATGAGTTCCTTTGTTTTGGCCATTCCTTGATGACCTTCATGTGCAAGAGACACAGCTTGGTCTCTTAGGGATGTCGGGATGACTACCTGTGAGCCCCGCAGTAGTATGTCGTCGTCTGTGACCGTCAATTCTTCTCTAACTTTGTAGAACTCTCGCAACGTGGGGTCATCCGATTTACAGATCTCGAACCATCGTCCGTTTCTGCACGGAGTGATGATTGTCTGCATCATGCCATATGTTTTAGTAGCAAGTTTGACATTCTCAATGTTCATGGCATTGGGAATACTGGATGACCCGATAAAGTTCACATACTGTTCGGCCATTTTTTGGTGACGGAGAGCCCCAGCCGTGATTATCGGATTTCTGGACATATAGTCGGTTGGGTTTTTGCTTCCCACCATATATTTCAGAGTGAAGCTATATGGCTGAAGTCGCAAACCCCATCGTTCATTGCGTAATGGCGGTTTAGGTTTCTTCCATATGTTTAGTAGTGGTTCATGATCAGTGATGATTGTGAAGTGAGGATCTCCTTGGAGGTACTGGTTAAAGTGTTCACAGCTCCACACTATACCCAGAGCTTCGCGTTCAGTTTGGTTGTAGCGGCCTTCGACGTCTGACAAGGAACGACTCGCGTACGCAACTGCCCTACCCTCTTGCGTTACTATGCTGCCTAAGCCTGTGGGACTTGCATCAACGATTATTGTCGTTTCTTTCTTTATATCGAAATAAGCGGCACACGCATCTTCCACAAGTAGGTCTTTCAGGGAGTTGAATGTGGCTTCATGTTCGCTTGTCCACACCCAATCGGCGTCTTTCTTGGTGAGACGTCTGAGAGGTTCGCTGATCATGGAGAAGTCTTTGATGAACCTTGACAGGTAGTTCATCATGCCCAGGAAACTTCTAAGTTTTGCAACATTTGACGGCGATGGCAGTTCCTTGATAGCCTGCACTTTCGTAGTGTCAGGTGACACGCCATATTTGCTGAAGACCATCCCGTAGTATTGGATCGAGGATAGATTTGTTTCACATTTATCTGGTCTGAGGGTCAGACCGTTTTCGTGTAGTGCCTTAAGAGTCTCGGCCAGTGCATTGTCGTGCATCAATTGTGCGTTTTCTCCCTTTCCATATACGATGATGTCATCACTAATGTTTTTCGTTGATTTGATGTGACTGATCACATTTCTGATGTGTTCCTGGAATATTTCACTCGCTGACGATATTCCAAAGTTTAGTCTCTTGTATCTGTACAGGCCATTGTGAGTTCTGAACGTCGTGATGTGCCTGGATGACGGATGAAGCTCAAGCTGGTGGTATCCATTGCACAGATCAAGTTTACTGAAGACGGTTGCTCGGTTGAGACCATGTATGAGTTCATCTAACGTCGGCATGTTATGGCGTTCTCGTATGATCGCCTTGTTTGGCTCACGCATGTCGATCCACAATCTGATAGAGCCGTCCTTCTTCGGAGGAGTTACAATCGGAGATACCCACGGCGTGGGTTCACCAACTGGTACTCGCTCTATTATGTCTTCGTTAAGAAGTCGCTGTTCCTCTTCGTCAATCTTTGATCTGAGGTGAAATGGGATCTTCCGGTTTGTGATTGCGACTGGTCGCACGGATTCATCAATGTACAGTTTCACCTGTACATTTTTCATTTTTCCGATCCCGTTTGTGATACCGGGGTATCTTTCTTCCCACTCACATTTTATGTTGTTGACAGGAATATCCACCAGTCCTAACTCCTGAGCCGTGGTGAAACCAATGAGGGATCCATGTGCTCCTTTTACGACATGGAACTGATGACACTGAATGGCGGATTTTGATTCGAGTGTCACATCACACACTCCCAGAATGTCAAGAGGTTTGTTTCCGCCGTAGGGTAGGATTTTAGGTCCTCTGTGTTTCCGCAACACTGGTTTCTGTATCCTCTCATAGGATCGTTCATCCATCACGTTCACTGATGCACCTGTGTCAATCATCATTCTTATGCTGATATCATTCACAGCAATTGTGGTCATAGGTGATTTTCGTTTACGTTGTTTGTTCGTCGGCAGACTGTTGATTGTCCAAGCATAGTCCTCTTCGCTCGAGGTATCAGTCGTTTGCTGTATATTTGTCTCTGGTTGAACTCGTCGAACCCGTTTTCGTTCTTCTTTCTTCTTTCTGCATACTTTCTCAAAGTGATTAAGCTTCTTACAGAAGTTGCAGATTTCTCCTTCCGCAGGACACACTCCGTCAATGTGGTACGTGAACCCGCACTGTTGACACATTATCCCACTGTCTGGTGGTGGCTTATGGCTCGCCAGGCCCGACAGCCCTTGTTTGTTTTGGCGTCCTTTCACAACATCCCACGTACGGTTTCTCAAGCCTGCCGGTCTTGTTTCGCGACCATGTTTTGATTTATTGATCCTGATGACGGTTTCCGGGTGAATGGCCTTACTCTGCAAACTTGCGTTTTCTGCTGCTCTGCAGGTGTCAATTGTTGCTTTCAATGTTATGTTGCGTTCCTTCAGTAGTGCTTCCTGGATATCACGATCTTGAATACCCAGAATGATTCTGTCGCGTAGTATGGAAGTAGTGAAGGCGTGGATGACAATACGTAAACCGACGGGTGCATGTGCTCCCATGTGATTTTTAGCTGACCTAAGGACATTTTCCATGATGTACTTCCGTTTCCTGTTTTCCATAATGCACCACTTCCTGTCACGTGACCTGAGAATAGTAATATGTAAACTGACGGGTGCATGTGCTTCCATGTTTATGCTGTTTACGTGACCTTCCCCTAGCGGAAAGAAGTGGACCTAACCATCAGTAGCGCCATCTAGCGACTTGGGCGGATAGGACGGGCGGGCAGGTGGGCGGGGGTGGAGGTTGTGCCTCCGGTGACGGAGGGGTGCGCGCGTGTGTGTATGAATGCGCGTGGATGAAATAACGAACGAAACACCAAAGTATACGTGTGCACACGAATTTTATTAATTAAAGATACAAGCGTAATGAGTATATGAAACCGTGTTTTAGTAACCGCAAGTGTGATGATGATGATGATGATGACACGACTTACGGGTGACTGAACACCACGCCAGCGGCCGTGAGCTTACGGGTCATGACGACCACGCCAATGGCTCGTAATGTGATACGACTTACGAGTGAATGAACACCGCGGCAGAGGTCGTGAGCTTACGGGTGTGTGACCACCGCGCCATAGGCTCGAATCATATGATGATGATGATACCTGTCCGTTAATGAAACACGGTATGTAGCGAAACGCATGCATTTTAGTTCAATAGTTTAAGCCAGTCGAACACACGACAATCGTTTGCTACCAGATCAGTGCCGAAACCGTTCACGAATTCCTTCATAGGAAGTCCACGACAACGAAACATGAGATAAGCAACACAGTATTGTCCGCAAACGTTAGACACGGGACTCTGAAGTCTCTTTGAATTATGAGTCCATTCTACGCAATGTTTATTCATGAATCGTCGGAATTCGACGTGTCGTGGCGGCAAGCCGTACGAGCAGAAGTATTCACCTTGCCCATTATCGTCCACGTACAGCGCTTTCCAATGTTCTCCCGGTGTCGTCCTGTTGTGCGTGTTGCAGACGAAGGCGACCGGGTAAGGGTCTATCGTTTCGGCGAGGAGTACGTCTTTGGGTACGATCCTACGAACGATGTCCTTGGCGTGCGCATCCCGGAAGAGTAGACGGGCGATATGCAGGGTTTCCATCAATAGTCGTAGATGACGTTGCGACTCTTGTCGATCTCCAGAACGGACTCGAACTCGGCGTAGGCGACGACGTTCACAATGGTCGTCAGTGCGTCGCGGAAATGAATCTCGATGCGCAGGTTGCCCTTTTGTAGCAGATGGAAGCAGCAGTCATCGCACGAGTCAGGGGTGAGATCCAAGCCGAAGAAAGTGTAGCTGTGACGGAAGTCGTCGCGAGTCAAGTCGTTTCCTTCGTCCTGCCACACCTTACCCGTCGAGGTGAACAGGTTGTGGTAGCATCTGATGAAGAGGTCGTCGTCGAAATTGGGTTGGAAAGGTTTGGAGTGTATCTGTCGTCCGTCCACGTACACGGCGAAGAAGTTGATATGGTTGTTTTTGACGTTGAACGGGTTTTTAGCGTAGCTTCCGTTGTAGGCGTCGTTGTCGATACAGCACAGCACGAGACGTTTTGGAAGAGTGCCAAAAAAGAGATTCTCGTGCGTGTGCGAGCGGGTACCTGTGGGAATGGAGTAGACCTTGCAGTTGACGGGTCGCATCGGGTACTTGGCTCTGCTTTTTTCGAGGGCCTTGATGTGAGCCATCTGCACGCCTGGATTCAGGGTGGCCTTCTTGACGAATAGCGCGGCGTTGATGATCTTTATCTTGTAATCGGGGTTGGCTCCACCGGCCATGAGCGCGAAGGCGTCCTTGCTGCGTACCAGACGTATCTTGACCTCTACGCCGTTGATGAGGAATTTATCCTGGAGGAACAGGTCCACGTGGAGACGTCCCATCATGTCGACCACGCGACTCCCAGTCGTACCGGCGCGTCTGGTGACGAACCCCGCGTTGGCTGTATTTCCGGCGGCTATTTCGAAGGCTTCCATACGATTACTCGTGTCCTTGCACCACATCTGACTCGTCAGTTGCGTATCCTTGGCGTCGACTCCGTAACTCAGCAGCGTCTCTATATAGGCGCGGTACGGGTACGTGTTGGTCGAGAGGGTGACGAGCGTTCCGTTCAGGTAGACGTCGACCTGGCTGAAAAGGGAATGGAGCCAGTTATTCACTGGACCGACGGGATCGGCGCCATAGAGGTCGCTTTCGTCGGCTCGGGTTACCTTCGCTTGAACGTGTAGCATCGTGCTGGCGAGATCCAAGTAATCGTCTCCGGAACCGGCTATAACGAATTCTATCGGTCCACCCGAGTCGAGCGACGACATGGGTTGATGTTGAACCACGTGACTATCGATGATACTGGTCTGAGTCGGAGGCACGGTGAAGATATCGAGTTCGCTCTTGAGTCCCTCACACGATTGTTTATGAACGAACGCCATCGTCGAATATGTCGGCTTCGCGTATCCGACGGCGTGTCTTCTTCGTCGTCCGTCTCCTGGCTGTACTGACTCGTTTCGCAGGGTACGCGCGTCTTATATTCGGCTTACGCGCTTGTACGCCAGATGGGGTCATGAGTTGACTCAACATCTCCCTACCGGCAGCCGTAACGCGACGTTTTGCGGACGTTTTGATGTTCTCCCCCGACAGGACGTCGTCGGCTATGCGCGCGCCGGTCGACAGCGCTCTCTTTCCCAACGCCACGGCGCCTCTCTTGACGAGCGGCATGACGCTACGCAGTAGACCTCCGAATAGACTTCCTAGACCGTGACCTCGTTGGTAGCGGGCACCTGCGAAATAGGGAAGCGCGCCTCCCGCTTGACGAGCGTAGTAGTCGTTGTAATTCATCTCTCTAGAACAGTGCCGTCCGTCGCCGTCGGAAATGAAGCGTCGTCGTCTGTTTTCCGCGTTCGAATGGCACGCGCCGGCCGGTATCGTCCCTTATATCGATCTCGATCGTGCCGAAGTCTTTGCACAGGACGGGTAGGTACTGGATCTTTTGGAAGGTTGTCGTCACGGTGTCGCCTTGTCTACCGTTCAGTGGAACGATACGTAGCAGTGGAACGAGACTGTCGCCAACGATTCGAGGTTCGATGACGTTCGTGTAGACGTAGAGCGACTCCAAACCCCGCGTCATGTCCACCACGGTGTCGGCTTCGACCAACGTTTCCTTCTTCTTCTTCTTGTTCATATCTCCGAACAGCATGGTCTCACGAAAGCCTAGAATGGTCTTCAACATATCCCCAGTTAATATGGCGTTCGACAGCAACGCCACTGTAATCTTGTGCGTGGTGGAGCTGTAGTATAAGCGCACGACATTATCCGGTAGCACACGTACTAGAGCTTTATTTATCGCTTTGATGAAATTCTGGGGTCCGTGGTAATACCCGACCTCGATATTGGTTTTCGTCGTAGTCATCTCGTGCTCGTTTTTTAGTCCTATACCGAACCACGCGTCCTTCTCTCTCACGTTGTACCAACTATGCGGACAGATTATCTCCACCAGACCACACTCCCACTGACCCAACAAGTTGAGACGTTGCGGTAGCGATGTGATGTAGTGGGTCAACATGTTGTCGGGATGCGTACGCATGGAAGCGTTGCTAGGTAGCGTCAGGTAGAAATCACTGCTGATCATCTTGTCGCAACGTCGGACTGGGTAGCAGGTAACCCAACGAACTACTCAAAAGGGCCGTCCACAGAGTCGGGATCTCGTGTCCGACGGATAGGTTATAGATACTGATCAATATGACACTGTACAAGACGATAACCTGACACACAAAAACGATCTCCTCTTTGGGACACGCGGTGCCGAAGATGTGCCACGGAGTCCTCTCTTTCTGCGGCGGTGCGTCAACTTCTTCTTCGTCGACAACTGTTGTCGTCTCGTCCGTCATGAGCGAATGAATGACATCTCGTCGGACAGGTGACTAATCTTTACAGTCCGACGAGACCCTTGGCATCGATCCAGGTGTTGAATTTCGAAAGGTATCCAAACCATTTCACCAACACCTCCCTTCGCCTCCCTACCTTGCGTCTCTGCACTATCGATTCCACGCGGTACAGTTTATCGACCGGAACCGTCACCTTCTGCAACTCCGGTTCGTAGAAGGTGCCTTCCAGTATCTCTCCGAGATCGTCCATCAGACGATAGACGGGCGGATCGGACGGATGCACCTCGCGTATCGTGAATATTTCCTCTGTCCAATTCGCCATGTACCTTTTGTCGAATCGTCTGTTGACCTTGCTGATACGTACGCTATCCGCCACGTGGTACTTGGGCACGCCCTTACCGTGATGACCACCGTACAAGCGCTGCCACACCTCTTCCTGATTATTCGCATCCACCTGCGACGGAGCCATGCCGATGCTGCGGTGGGGTGTGTCGTTGTATGTCCGCACCAGATCCGGAAGGATATTAATGTATCGCCACGTTTATTTGTGTGTCAGGTATCGCCACATCCGCGTGTTTAGTGTGCGATTGAAGCGTTCCACCATGTTCGCCTTGGTCTCCTCGTTGTAGGTGGAGAAGTGTTGGATACCGTGCTTTTCCAATACATTCCGAACGGTACGGTTAAAGAATTCCAGACCTCTATCGGTCTGCAACGACAGCGGCCGAACGCCGTCGTCGGTGAAGAGACCGTCCAGTGCCTTCGCCATCACCGTCGCCGACTTGTTCTTCAGGGGAACGCATCGGGCGACTTTCGAGAAGACGTCGATCACCGTGAGTAGGAACGTCGTACCGTCGTTTTCTTTTTTCAGACTGGACACGTCGACGAGATCGGCTTGCCACTGTTGATTCCGGCCTCCGACGAGCACGCGTCGCCTCTTGAAATGAACTCTGACCGGTTTGTGTAGAGTGTAGGCGTTCTGTTCCGATAGCCATTGTTCGACGATCTTTCTCGGTACACACTGTATAGGTCGGAAGGCGACTCGTCGCAAAGACTCGAGACCTCCGTAACTCCCCACCTTAGTGGGATCGAAGTAGACTTCCTGAAGCTTTTTCCTCTGAGGTGCCATAGTCGTATCAGATAGTCGACGGTGATTCCGGTCACGACGTGAAGCGTGGCGTAAGCGATACCGATAAACAGACGAGTGCCCCACGTCATCATGCGTCGTCGTCTTTAAAGACTCTCCCATGATGTCTTCTTCTTCTTACGTCCTTCCTGCGGTGGCGTGGGGAATGGGGTAGAAGACGAGTCCATCCGTTGACGACGCTTGAGGGGTGTCCACTGCAGGGTTCGTCGCGCTCTACCGAGGGATCGTGCGGCCGCTGTCGCTACGGCACTCTTCTTTTGCGACTCCTGAATGTACCGTTTCCTGTCCTGGTTACCCATCAACTCCATGGCTACGTTCGAGTCACCGAGTTGACGCGCAAACACCTGCCATCCCGTCGGATTGCCGGCGGTTTTGCGCTTGCGCAGGACATCGTTTACGAGATCAACCACGTTACTTCCGCGTACCGCTACTCCATTGTGCATGAGCTCTCCGCGCGCGTTCCACTTGACGTCTCCTTTGAGACGATCCATCAGTTGCGCGGCTTTGACTCGAAGGGCCTTTGGAACGCTGTTGACGACTTCCGCTTCTATACCTACCGCCCCCGCCTGCGGCGGGACAATTGCCGCCGCCGCCGCCGCCGCCGCCGTGTCAACTGGCGATGAAGGAGGTGGGGGTGGTGGCGTCTCCACGTTCATCACGCGCACTGGTTCTCGCATGTGACGATTGGACAACGCGTTGTAGCGTTGCAACACTTGATTATACATCATGACCTTGTCTCCGTCGGTGATATCCTGTCTGTCTAGTATGACTTTCATCTCGTTATCGAGGTCGTGTACCTTCCGTCCTAGGATATCCGTCGGTGGTGCGCGAAGACTGTCCAACAGTTGCGGATCTACCAAGGCCATCTTCCGTGCGTGTTCCATCCTTGTCGTCTACTTGAGTAGCACCTCTTTGAGCAAGGGTAGAAAGACCGAACTAGCCAACGGTGCTAGCAAAGCACCCAGGAAACCACCGGTCTGACCCTCTCCGACCTGGTTATTATTATTACCTCGACGACATCTCCCGACCGGTACGTTTCGTCGTCCCAAGCCCTGCAGCAGAATACGACGTCTCCTATCCGCTGTCGCGCCTCTCTCTGCCAACTCGCGCAGTTTTGTTTTGTATTTATTCAAACGTTATCTCTGTACGGGAGTCAAGGGAATGTTCTTCTTCAATATGTTGTAGGCGCACTCGGCCAATGCGCACAAGAGATCAGCGTCGGCGTTGTTGATGATGGCTCGTCTCAATTTCGCGCTCTTGTATCTGTTGCGAGCCTGTATGCACAGGATATGTCTCTTCACGAGTTCCGACATCCTGCGACTGAAGAGACGATGTCCATGGACAGTCGTCTTATACCTTGGGCTGGTACACGTACTGAACACCGTCGTCCGGAAAGATGGCCGTGCGCAGACGCATGTCTTCGGGTGTGTCCTGTTTCAGATCGATCAGGAGATAACCGTACGGTAATGACGTGGCGTCTTTGAACGTTTCCTGTACAAACTTCAGGCGTCCCGGATACATCTGTCGCGCCAAGAGACCTATCTGCGACGTGTCGCGAGGATTCTTGAAGACCACCATGTATTGCGCGTTCAGACTGATCGTGCGACTCTCCTTGTTTTTTGGAAACAGGTTCTGCACGAGATAGAGCACGGAGGTGTTCTGATGATGACTCTTTTTCGTGAACAAGGTCGTGACCATTTCATCCGTTTCCGCCAACAGATCGTCTATGACAACGAGGTTTCGTGTCGATGCGTCGAAATCGCCCTTCGGCAACCCTTCCTCGAATCGCACCAAGTCGTTGTCTATGGATGCGTAGGCGTTCTGCCACTCTCCATAATACCACGTCGTCTTCTGTGGAGGCGGATCTATCATCTTTGCGGCGTGACGTAGATTGCGCGTCACGAAGGTACTCTTACCGCATCCCGTCGGACCCGCGACTATATAGGTGAAGGGATGTTTCCATCGCGTATCCATTATCGTTGCCGCGTCTTCTAGTAGGCGGTCGCGTTCTCTGTGACGTTAGATACAACGATACCTCCACCGCTCGAAGAGCGAAGGGGAACGTACAAGAAGACGTATAGGACGTACAGGTACACTCCGATCGTTCCTACTATCGATACTCCTACGACCGCTCTCGTCCGTGACATGATGGTCTATGACGACCGATTGTGTGACATCTGTCTAAGTAACTTTTTTTGTCTACTGTCTGCCTACTAACCACGTGACAGCAAAGCGGCGCCTATAACCCCAACTAACGTAGGGACGCATTTCCTCTTTGTGTCAGTAGTGTTTCGGCGTAGACTTACACGGCAATCGATCGTCATCACACGTCCACCGGTCCCGTTGTGACTCCGTCCTCGTGGACCACACGCTTGGCGTAGAAGTAGGTCAAAGCCGCGCGTTCCTGCATGTACGTCAACATTGACGAGTGATTCACCCGGAACCCACGGTTGTTTCCGCTTCCGCTCCGTCGATTGGTGAGCATGTCCAGGAACGCCTGCTTGTCGATGGTGTTGAGTCGCTTGTTCAGACCCTTGGTGCTGTATTTATCGATCGTACCCGTACAATAGTAGGTCTTGCAGCACAGACCCAGGAAACAATCGCCGGACCATTCGACCTTGAAGAGTCCCGGTGTTCTCTTGTCGTACGCCTTGCGCGCCTCGCAACACGTCTCGGTACCGCTCCACGGACGTCCGGCCAGTCGACAGAGTACGTACTCGGTCCGATGATCATCGCAACATTCGGACGGTAGCCATTCGGAGCGGTGATGAAAGTAGTCTTCGCGTAGTTCCGGGGTCACGAGGTCATCGACGGACTCACCTGCTAGAGCTAAATAGGCGCTGTCCGTATCGGTTTCGCAGTACTCGAACAGCGGAAGTTCCACGTACCTGACCATCAAGTCGTAGAAGAACTCCAACATGCGCAGTTTGGCCCACTGCAACACGAAGAATCCCACGTGTGTGGGCAGGGTGTATCTGACGGTGTGCTTGTGCATGTCTATCTCGTACGCATCGTCGGTCACGACGTCGAGTTGGCGGAAGCGACGATCGTTGATCGCGTTCGGCGCCCTCTTCTCCGTGCAATACCTGACTTCGCGGTGCCTATCGACGTTGGTTATAAATTTCCCATACGAAGAATTCCCCATAAGTTTGTTGGTGTCTGCGATCATGGCCTTGTCGGGGTGGACGTCTCCTTCGCGACGCGCAGTGGACACCGCCTCACCGAATCTTCGGAAGCAGGCGATCGGTGTGTACTCGATGACCTGATAGACGTGGGTCACCTCGAGTCCGTGTTCCAGATACCATCGGAAGAGAGGTGTAGCGAGCAAGATCTTATCTCCACGATAACTTCCGATGAGCATGCGACGCGGGGTTTTCATTATGTCGTGTTCTTCGGCGTATCGACGCATGTACGGTCCGAGGTCATCGCGGGTCATGTGAATGTTCTTGAAGATGGGCTGCATCTCGGCAAAGTGCGCGCGCAATTCCTCCGGTACACGAATGTCGCACTGAATCATTTCGAAAACCCTGCCATTACGTACCCCTGTCAGGATCTCTTGTGACGTCATCTTTCATGGCACGCGGCGGCGGCGAAAGGTGGCGTCCAGAAACAGTTTCACACACGGATCGCGTCTCGTGACCTTCCACTCGCATTCCCACATCTCGACGACCCTGACGAAGTGACGAAAGTAACTCGTGTTCTTTCGTGTTTCATGAGTCATGGGTTTCCCGTTGAGCTTGTAGACCTCAAGACCGATGCACGGACATCCGTGATAGAAGCATCCGTGAAACTGATAGGCCGTCTTTGTTTCACTGCACCAACCGTCCACCAGGAGTTTACCGATGCGCTTCTCTCGTCCGTTGGACTGGTGACGTATGACGCGTCCCGTGCTTTCGGACTCCCACGACAGCCATCCGGCGGCCATCTGTCCGGTGGGCTGTGCTGCTTCCGGTCGGAACTCCTTCTCTTCCCGTCGTCGCGTGTACCATCCCGTCGGCATGTCCTGCGATAGAGACCTCAGATACAATGCATTCGCATCATATCCAACAATGGACTGACACGTTCGAGCCGCATCACCGTAATCGTTCCGACGTATCTTCGTGACCCCTTTCTCGTGATGTCTGGTGAAGATGAGCGAAGGTTCTCCGACGATGTTATCTCTGATCAGTTGGTGGACATCCTTGTTCGTCTCGTTGAAGAGGGTGAAGAAGGTCTTCTCCGGTACATAGTTGAACAGGTGGGCCAAGGTCAAACCTGGTATACTGATGGCTTGTTTGAACATGTCGAGATCGCGTTGTCGGTAGAAGGCAAACTGTTTGTCGATGGCCTCCAAGAAGGGTACGACGTCTCTGTTATTGTACCAGACGAGAAAATCTCGCAACGTCTTGATGTCGTTGTCTCGCCACGCCTCTTGACACCGGGTATAGTCCTCGTCGGAAATACCTTCGTTCTTCAGTCGACTGAAAAAAGCCTCTTTGGGAGGCAGAGCGGTGTCATCGAGTCTGTCCAACCTGTCCATGTATTCGTACGGGAAGTGACCTTTCGCAACCTCGCAACCGTACGCTTTCAGGTACTTATCGTACGAGAATCCCGGGGCGATATAATGAGTCATATCGAGGAATTTCAGGTCATCCGTCGGTAGACACATAAACGTGTTGCCGCGTTTGATCACGTGAAAGTCTCGAGGACCCTCCTCCTCCTCCTCCTCCTCCTCCTCCTCCTCTCTTTCTTCCGGTGTGGACAGGAAGTAGGATACCAGGAACTGTTTGATGACGTTCAGATCGTACCTGCTCGAGTTGAATCCGATGACGGGCAACTGATGAAGCCAACCGTACAATTGACCCATGAGTGTCTTGTAAGGATTGGTCGGTTGTCGCTTAGACTCGTTGTCCGCCGCCGCTTCCTCCACCGCCGCCGCCTCGTGCTCGTCCCAGGTCGCGATCGCTTCCGCGAGTTCTTGAAGGACGCTCTCGTAATTGTCTATCATGGCTTCTTAGGCAGCACTGCTCATAGACTGAAGGACGGACATCATGTCGGACACCAACTTTTCGCTATCACCATCGGTGATAAGACATTGCACTTCTTCGAATCCAGGTACGTTACTCGCCAGTGACACGCTCAACGGTACGTGACGAGACACCCAATGAACCTTGTCGCTGTCCGACGGAAGGCGTGACGTATCGAACCAGGACTCGAAGTCGAAGGTAGCACGATAGGGGTAGTAGCGCAAGCACTCGGGAACATGAATGTTTTCGTCGTCCAAACGCTGGAAGACTGTCGGCGTCTGACCGGGATAGATCTTTCGCATGCCACCCTTACACGTGCGCTCGTGTCTCTCTAGTTGGTACGCGTCTTTCCACAACGAGTCACCGCATTTCCTGCAACGATAAGAGTGACAGTACATATTGATGTCTTGTATATAGGAAAAGTGTGTCTCGTACACATTGACGTACAAGGTATCGGAATAGTTACACAATGAACGACGTACGAGCTCGGCAGTCGTCTTTCCGCCTTCTACTTCCGTTGGTTCGATGAGGGTGTAGACGCACACGTTGATCTCAAAGGTGGTCTCGATCCGATAGAGGTCGTCCGTCGTCACTCCCTCAAAGTCTTTCATAGACACTCCCTCTTCGTGGTCGTACTTCTCGTAGAGTACCTTCACAGTGGGTTCCAGGTAACGTGGGTCACATCCGCGATGCAGAGCCAGACATCGGAAGAAACACAGATTCTCGGTGTACTTCTTGTTGTTGTTGCCTTCTCTTTCCAGTCCGATGACGGCATGGTTCTTCTTGATGTACCTGGAAAGGGTGTTGTCCACGCATCCTATAGGATGCTGTGCGATATGGTTGACGAAGAAGGTGACGTTCGTGACCGCCTCGCATACCCATTGACTGTTCGGACGTTGATTGATAGCCCACTGCAACACGTCTGTTTCTCGGATACGCTCCAGAAATGCATCAAAGTCTTCGGCGTTGGTAATCAGACACGGTTCATCGAGGTAAAGTCCGCAACAGTTACATGACGAATGATAATATCGGTATCTATTTGTGATCTTGTTCCTCAGCACAAATCCGTAACTAAGATTAATCTTAAAGGCGTCTTTCTGTTGATGAAACATGATCTTCAAGGACGGTTCTAGATGAGTCGTGTCCGGTGTCGTCACCCTGTAATTGAAAGTGGATTGAATGGGTCCTCTGATCACGTGGCTTCTGATGGTCGACCAGTGGACTCGAACGACATCTCGTAGATCACTAGACAGATGATCGGCCAAGGGGAGTTGAGGGGGAGGATGTATGGGATCGACGACGTTGTCGTCACGTGGTTGCTCTTCACGTCTCGCTCGCTTGGGTGTCTTCCTCTTCCTCGTGACTTCTTCTCGTCTTCTACATACCTTGATATGTTGTAACAAGTGGTCACGTCTTGCGAATTCACGTGCGCAAATCTCACAGCGGTGGTTTTTCTCCACGGGTATCTTACCACATGACGTCTTCATGTGACGTAACAAGGTGTATCGTCTCGCGAACTCTTTTGAACATACCTGACATCGCTGGGTGGTTCTTTTGGATTCAGCAGATGGCGCCACTCGCGACGGTGCTTTGCTGTAATAGGCATGATCGTCTTCGACGATTCGTGGTGACTGAAGTGATGAATGACTTAGACGGATGTGACGTTGCAAATCGTCGTATGTATCGCTGACGATGCCGCAGTGACGACAAACGTGGTTCTTCATGACACCGCATCCACTTACAACTGAAGGATGAAGGATGCTTGCCTATTTCTATATATCATACGTCGTGGTGGTGGTGTAAACATTGTCTATATAGGGAACACTATGTGATGACGTGGCTACGTATAAAAAAGGTAACTGTGTGTGTGTGTGTGCGCGCGCGTCGTATACCGCAAAATCACTCTTTGAAACGAAAGAACAACGGACAAGCATGAAGGCTATTACATATACCTTTTATTTCTCACTAAAGATACAAGCGTAATGAGTATAAAACCGTGTTTTAGTAACCGCAACAAGTGTGATGATAATAATGTAGCGAAACGCATGCATCTTAGTTCAATATTCAAATCGAAAACTACTACTAATATTCAAATCGAAAACTACTACTATGTTAAGGTTACTATGACGAGGCGCCCCTAACCCCAAACATCGTAGGGGTGCATTTCCTCTTTGTCATAGCACCTTCTACACAACTAATTTTCAAATTCGACATGATTATATAGAGTTCTCTACGGATAGTAGATGTCACAGCGTCAATATGTTCGTCCCGGATAATATTCCGGCCAATGTCAAGGCAAGAGTGCCGCACCGCTTCCTTCAGAGTAGTTGGCGTCGATGAATACAACGCATTCGACAAGCGCGTTATATCTCTCTGTAGAGAGGCAAGAGCATCAAATGGTTCTCTATACCCTAAAGGCATACAGTCCAGAAATGTTGACCATATCAAAAGTCCATGGGGAGAAATATCGAATATCGATCTACTCATCTGGAGCTGCTCGTATTCTGACGGTGTTGTGTCGTCGTCGTCGTTAAGGCAGGTCATCTCTAACGGGATGTTGTCAGGAGATGGTGACGCGGCGGCGGCGGTGACGTCATCACACGTCATATCGAGTGTCGGTGACGTCGTGTGAGGGCGCTGCTGACGCTCATGCAGTACCTCAAGAAGACGACGACGTAACGGTACCTCGACGTCTTCGACGCGGGATCTTTTTTTTTCGGCGCCCACGTAATGAGGTTTTTTATTGGTGTATCGATGTCGTCGTCGTCGTCCATATAAGCACGACGTATTCGACCTAATTCACGCCATTGTTAATAACCCACAGGTGATTTCTCGTCAGACACCAGTGTTAATTAACACACAGGTAATATCTCGTCAGACGCCAGTGTTAGGCCACAAGTGCGCAGGATGGCTTCGACACGTGGTATAGTATCATGTGACCATACTGGAAAGTCCGCTTTATATCTCATATGTCTCACTGACCACCTCAAAGTGTCGTAGATGATTTCACTGCTCACTCTGTACATGTCAACTTCTTGACATTCGAAGGTACGTTCCAGTCTGTTGGCTACACGACGAATACAGGCGTTGGCTGCAGATGTGGACAACAGGTACAAATCCTTCGTTTCCTCCGTGAGGTCTTCTTGTTTTTTGAGACTAGCTCTCGCCGGTGCGTTCTTACCCTCATTCAGCAAGGATATACCTCGCGCACGCAGAGTCTCTTTCACTCGTGGGATGGTATAGTCACACCACTCCGCTGTATGCGATGCATATCCGATTTGGTCCACTGCCTCATTCAGATCATTCAGGATCTACCTGTCATGCAGCCTGTACAGTGACTTGGGAAGGGGTTCGTAGTGACGACACAGTATTTTGGATGCGTAGAGCACGCAGGCGTTGGAGATAGTCGCTATAAATACATCTTCATCTATCATTTCCTCCGACCGTTCTTGAATGGCATTGACCTTCTCTACACTCTCCCGTAAATCACTACTACAGTGAACAACATAATCGTCATCGTCATCACTACTCCATTTACACGACCCACAAAAAAGTCACTTGCCTCATCATCAGCATCGCTGACATCCGAATAACTCAGATGTCTTTTCAAAGTTTGAGATCCCTCGGCCGGCGGTGATTTGACATCCTGGGTATCATCATCCATGCACGCGGACAGGTGTTCAAACTACAACATATGAAATTACAGCATGGTCATTTCCGGTGACAAAACACCTTGCCGCAGTTACTGTTCAATCACTTCCAGTACTGTCACGGAATAGTTCACGTAACCGCCTTTTGTTGACTTTCTGATAGTCACCCTAGCCTGTTTGCCGAACAGGACGCTCAATACACCATGACGCTCTTCGTCTGTTTTCAGTGACATATAGTCATTGGCCGACACATCACCTATAGCCCGCCGAGCTACGGTGTCAAAAGCTGTGACCCACAATTCAATGCCTTTTCGATCACTCAAAAATACGCCCATACAGTATTTATATATAGGGGTGCCCTTCTGTCGTCCGTGGACCGGACATGCCATGACGGTGTGATGACCTTTCGTTTCAAACAAAACTTTGCGGGTACACTGACGACAAGACGGATAGCATACATATTTCGGAGTCAGAGCGCATGTTACAATATTCAGAGGCCTATCGAACGGATAACAACCGTCACTTACTGTTTCGAGCGCTGTCAGATCGATCGTGTTGTCGGAGGTTGCCTTAGCGGTCGCCATGTTGTTGCTGACTCACGAGGAATGCTTGAAGATGATCGAACGGTTGAGAGCGAGAGTTGTTATGTTTTCTACAATTTACCCTGGGTTTATATACACAGAAAGTGCCCAGTCATCAATCTTGTGACTGTTAATCAGGGCGTTAAAGATAAACCTGTCAATCAGCTATTTTCACGGAGCAAACAAAGAAAAATGTCCAGTCATCGATCTTGTGACTGTAGGCGGATGTTAGGCGGGCCGTTAAAGTTGTCAATCATATATTTTACGGAGCAAACAAAGAAAGTGGCCAGTCATCATTCTTGTGACTGTAAGAGGATAGACGATAAGAAAGCTGCATACTCATCTCTTCTTACGGAGCATTTTCCTGTCTTTAATAAGATGTCCGGGATGTCGGCATCTATTTTTACGGACTAGTTTAGCGAAGACAAAGAAAGACAGGACATACATCCTTTAACCGTAAACAGATGGCTCGTTAAAAACAGGAAGACTAATCCGAGACGGGACGCCTCGTTAAAACAAACGTAGTAAAAATAGTTACTGTTCCACCAAGGGAATTAATTAGGCGTCTCGTTATGACGCAGGAAGTTGACTGGCTGTCTTGAAAGTTCGTGTGTTAACTTTCAATTCATTTCATAACAACCAGAAGAACAACAACAACAAAAAAGAAAGATGGCTGAAGGTGGAGTTATACCCTGGGCTAAAATACGAGAAGAATGGGAAGAGAAACAGAAAGAAATAGAAAGGAAGATGTGAGTATCTATTATTTACTTGATGTCATCCGTTTTTTATGACTATGTATTTACTTCATTCAAGTAATTACACAGCGTTCTTAGAAGTTCTTCATATTTAACCACTAGTTCTGCTACATATATGAAAAGTTTGAAAAGTATATAGTTACCCATAATTATTCATTTATCACATCTAACAGTTGTCTATATCATCTTTTTAGCGCTGCTCGAGAAGCAGCTAAAGAACGTGGTGAAGAATACGTGGAAGAGGAAGAAAAAGAAGAAGAAGAGGCGGAGGATTATACGGAATCGGACTTGGAGTGCACGTAAGTGTTCTAATTATTATTATTATTATTGCTTTGTTGCCTAGCAACGTGGTGTCTGGTTATATATAGTAGAACTATACCAGAGACGAAATGGATCAATGACAGTGTTTTAAATACCTCTCCTGTGTAACATTTAACGTCTCATTCCTATAGCTTTCAAAGTTTTATATTGTTTTCATGTCTCACACTAGGTTGGTTGGTTGGTTAGTAGCAACTCTCTCAGGCTAGGTAGAACCGTGTACATTATTCATATAAGCTAGTTCTGGGCCTTGGTGACTTAGACCTGGCTTGACTATTCCTCTTACATGTCACAAGACGCTTCGTTAGTTCTCTCCTCGGCGACTTCCTCTTACATGTCACAAGACATCTCGTTAAAGACAGGATGCTACATAGTAAAAATAGTTGCAGGACGGGAAGTATGGGTCACAAGACACCTCGTTAACAGGATGTTACATAGTTGACTGTTTTCAAGATTTCGTTTATGTGTTCAGTTTTAATTCCTATTCATAGACGAGTTAGTTCTGATCTAGTTCTGATCTGGCTGACTTGTCTTCATCCGTCCACGCGCTCAAAATAACGTGTGGTTGCCTAGCAACGCTGTGTCTGGTTATAGCAACGCTGTGTCTGGTTATAACACTGTATGTGTGTAAGATTTAACGACTCATTGGTATAGTTTTCAAAGTTTTAATACTTACCTTACAGAGAAGAAGAGCTTCGAGATGAACATCATTGCTATTTCTATCCAACCCTCCGGGAGATAAAGAAACGACCACTTATACAACCGCCATCACCGTTGTATGATGAAGAGGTACCTCATATAGACACTGGAGATCGAGAAGTATTTTCTTGTCATACCGACACCGAAGACGAAGGCTGTTGTCATATGGACTATGAGTAAACAAACAAACACTTTCCTACTGATTTTGAATATGTATCAATAAGTAAATAAACAGTTTCTACTTTGATTATATGTTGGGTTATTTTATTATTATTCTCTCATAGTTCTCACCTTGATGAGACGGTTAGGTCCACTTCTCTCCGCTAGGGGCGCTTAGGTCAGCAAATGATGACAGGAACCGGAAGTACATCATGGAAAATGTACAATCAACTACAATCAACTGGCCAGCCATGCTTGTGGCCTTCTCTAAGGTCAAGATCCCGGTCCCTATTATTATCCCCGGCGATTACCATAAACTATCAATTAGTAGAGGTTACCGCAAACTGCAGAACACTACAGGCGCTGGCGAAGGACTGGGACAGATCCAGGGTTGAACGAGACAGGTTGCCCTGCTGCCAAGAGAATGGCAAGTCTAGTCGTAAAGCGTGGTGGGAATCGTTAACGTGGGTTACGTTCCCAAGCTTTTGTGTGTGTGTAATATTCAGTGTCCAGAGTGACTGTTCGATCGAGCTTCGAAGAATCCATGCCGCCACGTCAGCAGTATATTGAGACAACGTTCCGGTCGGCCCCAACGTATTTGCGTCGATGAGCGATAATCGCGACGCGCTCACCCAGCTCGGGCCATCCTTGAACAGCGGTCTCACAGCGACATCGTCAGAAAGCTTGACCGAATGCGACTCGCAGCGGCCGGCGGTAAACGTATACTGTCAGGCGTCGTCATTCGCGCGAACCCGTTCATCCGACTTCTCGATCGTTTGCGACAGGGCAAGACCTCTCGATCGAATTCATAGCGGCCGGCGGTAAGCGTCTACTGCCCGGCTTCGTCTTTCAGTTGAACGTATTCCCTACAACGGAAATGTTTGGGCCATTCGAAGCCGTCGTGAACATGAGCACAACGCAACTACCGCAACGCAAAGGACGCATACCGCAGTATGCGCGGGGAACAACTCGTTTAAATTCAAAACAAGTTTGATGAGCTTGAATCTATGGCCGTGTTCGTCCGTCCTGAATACGTCCCCATCACAGTCGAATATCTCAATCCATCGTTCCTAATCAAGAAATGTAACAGAGGCTACAGACTGGTAACGGCATTCACAGACGTTGGTCGCTACAGCAAGCCACAGCCCGCTCTCATGCCAGACGTAGACAGCACCCTACGTAAAATAGCGCAGTGGAAATACATAGCGACCACTGACCTATCCAGCGCATTCTACCAAATCCCACTGTCACGCGACTCCATGAAGTATTGCGGCGTCGTCACCCCATTCCTTGGGGTACGCGTGTACGCTCGTTCTGCAATGGGAATGCCTGCCTCAGAAACCGCGCTAGAGGAACTCCTGTGTCGAGTATTAGGAGATCTTATCGAGGTAGGCGTAATTGCGAAGCTTGCAGACGACATTTACTGCGGGGGAAATACCATCACAAAACTTCAACGAAACTTCAGAAGACTACTACAATGCCTGGCCAATAGCGGCCTCCGATTATCAGCCGCAAAAAAAACGACCATCTGCCCGACAAGCACTGTCATACTCGGTTGGGTGTGGCACCTACGCACCACCCAGGCCAGTCCACACCGCATCGCCACATTAGCCAGTTGCGACGCACCCGTGACAGTAAAAGCAATGCGCTCGTTCGTCGGAGCATACAAGATGTTAGCGCGAGTCGTCCCCGGCTGTTCGACACTACTTGCTCCACTCGATGGAGTGACAGAATAAGAATAAGAATAAATTTATTTATTATTATTTGCAAGTTTTCAGTTGGATTGTACATACATTCACCATAAAATCCCCAAATCATACAAATATCATACTGTTACAATATGACACAACATTATGTTACAATACTCATAAAACATGTTGTACTCAATAAAATAACGCAACAGTAAGGATACTGTTAAGTAAATTACACAAAATCGCCCCGTGACGCAACTAACTCAGTATGAGGCGCTTTATATTAAAACGTGTACATTGCATTACTGTCTTTCATTAAAAAATAAGATACTTTAAATACACTAAAATTAAATCATTTAGTTTAAATATTAAAATTGACTGTTGAGACATACACTAAAATCATTAAGTGTTGTGGCAGCGCACTAAGCACCGTGGAATTAATGAGTTTTTGTGGCGATTTGTGTTCGCCATTGAGACGGGTAACTCATTGAATGATCTTAGTGTATACGGCACATTTCGAGTATTTGGTAGTAGCGTATTCAGTTTGTGGTCACTTGCTTCATTCTAGCGAAATACGTTTTACACAATTCATTGCGTCTACCGTGCAGCGTTGGTAAGTTTACCATCTCCAGAATATCCTCGTACACACAACAAGGAAATTTTTTTTTGAGTCACCTTTTTTGAATTATCTCGATGTTGTCTGATAAGTATTTAGGCAAGTTCGTGTGCCGTACCGGGCAGGCATATTCAACTACTGAAGTCACATGTCCACAATGAACATTTGTAAGTTTACAAGTTTATGGTTTCAATGAACACTGGTAGATGTGGACATTTGTGTGTGAATTTTAGTGTACTGTACATTATAATTATCATTTTAATAAACCCTGGTTATTTAAAGCATTTCTGTGTATTTTTTTCACATTGACCGCTTGTGTAATGTTGTAGTTTTGACAATGTAGTATACACTGCTTCTGGTTTTTTGTGTGATATGAAAATTATATGCTTTTTCAGTTATGTGCAGGGAACTGTATGCTTACACTTTTTATTAATAAAATTCCAAATGTAATGTTTCTATGCATTATGTTTGTGTGATTTTATATAAAATGGAAGTTACTGGATTAGACAAAAACAGTGTGAAAGTACACTAGATTGCATCACAAACAATGATGTCTTTAAAAAAGTTCCAATCCAGACCCTCCTTTCTTCCCCAGTTTGCCGCGTCGCGCGCAAATGTTCCTCTGAAATGACTTGCCTCCTCTCACATGCCTGTATAGTTACGCCGATAACTTTTGCTTGAGTAACTCTCTCAATATCTGTCCCATTTATATCAATAAACGGCAGGAATTCTACAAATGTTCTATCTTTACCGAAACATATAACCATTTCTTTTGTCATTCTCGTATTGATGCGCATGTCATTATTACTAGACCATCTCTCAATAATGTTGGCAGAATCCTGTATAACAGATATCACACTTTGATGGCATAGTTCAAATATGGTGCAATCGTCAACATATTTAAACATAGGACAAGATGTTTGCAAATCATTTATATGAACCACAAAGTGTTTTGGTCCTGACAAAGTTCCCTCGGGAACGCCTCCATTAGGGTAGCCTGGCTTTGACACCGTGTCGCCGATTTTTACTCTCTGTTTGCGGTCTAGTAAAAACGCTGCCATCCATCGGACCAGGTGTGGTGGTACTTCCATTGCAACCAGTTTCTGTATCAGTATATCATGGTTAATTATATCAAATGCTTTGCTGTAGTCGAGAAATAGCACTCTTACAAAATTGCCCTTTACATCGGTGGTTTCGTACCATTTGTGAAACATTCCAACAAGAGCGTCCGTGGTACCAGTCCCTAACATACCTCCAAACTGCTAGTCGTCTATTTGTGGTTTAACTTAAACATCGACCCACTTTAGCATTAGAGATTTAAAAACCTTAGCCAGAATTGGTGTAAGCGATATAGGTCTAATGTAATTTTTAACTGTCACTAAAGTGTGTTTCTTCGACAACGGAATAACGGTTGCTGATTTCAACAATTTTGACAATACACCTTCCCTGTCCGAGCTGTAGAATATTGCAGTGACCGGTGCCAGAAGAAGGTGCGAACTTTTTTTCAAAGCCCATGGTGGTATATTGTCCGGACCCGTGGCTTTGTTCACTTTGACCTTACTAAGTGCCAACTCAGTGTCAGTCACGCTGATGGTGAATTCAGCTGGCAGTGGTTCCTTAATGTCAAAGATCGGGTGGTAAGTCTGCAGTCTCGGTAAGTCTTCACTCACCGACACGAAGAAGGCATTCATGGAGTTGACTAAACTGTCTACATCTCCACAAGTAATTTTATTTGCCAACCCCAGCATCTCGTTGCTACTGCCAGATGCGTTTCCCATGAGTGACTTCATGTGCTTCCACCAGTCGCGTGACGATGTTTCCTCAATTGATGCTATTTTAGATTGATAGAACTGGTGTCGTAATTTAGGTGCTGTGCGATTCACTAAATTCCGGAGTTTATTGGCCCGTTCCGTGTCACCTGCCTTGCGAGCACGTTGTCTCTGTCTAATGAGGTGTCGGAATCCATATGTAACCCACGGTTTGTCTGTGCTGTGACGTGACACATCTTATACGGACAGCACGTATCCAGTAAATGGTCCATGGTTTCTTGGAAGAGATTAAACTGTTCCTCGCACATAGGCAATGTGTACATATACTCCCAGCTTGTGATCTGATGTTCCCAATTCATCAAGCACTGTCGGATAGCCGTTACATGTTAGACCACATTTTATCCAAAATTGCACAATTACGCGTGGCTGTCTTAACAAGCTGCTCGTATCCATAATGTGTCCGTAAAAACGTGTCCTTGAATTGATTAAAATCACCACTGATAATGACACCACAATCTGGGCTACGTCGCAAAACTGTGTCCAGACTAGTTATCAGGAACTCTCGCATAGAGCCATTGTTAGCACCAGGTGGGTGGTAGATGCACGCTAAAATAATGCACGAGTATTTTCTTGGTAGTTTCTCAGGCTTCATTTTAATCCATCTAACTTCGTGTTCAGCATCTTCAATATCATGTAACCGGTCATACGCAATGGTATCGGCCACATAACACGCCACTCCCCCGCCTCCTTTATCAACGCGGTCCTTTCGTTCACAACTGAAGCCTGCCAAACCGACAGATTCCGTTGACATGTAACTCTTGAAGCAGGTTTGTGTGACACACACGCAGCCCACGTTGTTCGCGATCAATTCATCTGATTTCTCAATACTTAGTGACCGAGCGTTGAGACTCAGAATCGTTGGTAAGCCCCACCGTGGATTGATCGCAAGCGTGACTAAATTGTCTGCATTCACACCTATTGTTCTGTGTTGTGGTATGCTACGGCAACGGGTGATTATAGGTCGAATATTGAGAGCTCCGTATTCCGTACACGGCATGGCCGTGTTATTTCGTCCGCTTACCTAGTTCCTTTCGTATGATGTTTGCTTTTGTGGCCCTTTTGACCACTTACAAAGTACGACACAGCATTCTCATGTCGGCAAGTCTGGGTGTTACACTGGCGAACAATACGCACGTAGCCCAGCAGTTGCACGGCCACCCGCATTAGAAGGGCGAATAGCGTGCGTACCTCGGTCCTGTTTCGGTGGTCGTTTCCCAGTCGCTCTCGGCGTATAGCGGCTCCCTTTTATCAATGGATGACCAGATGGCGCGCTGGGTCGCTCTTTCGTCGACCTGTTACCAGTTGATTTTGGACTCATTGCAGCTTTTCTGTGAACAGGATCGCCGCTGCGCTCCTCCTTCTCGATGGTTACGGCGTATTAGTGACAGGTTGCTCATCAGCTTGTTCATCCCGAACGCAGAAAGACTGATACCGTCACTCTAGAATGCTAACGTGTCGCAGGATCCATCACGAAACAAGAAGTTTTGATCGTTGTTAACGAACCGGGCCCCCGTGTCACTACACTTATCTCTCAGGAAACTATTAATTTCCTTAATATTGTCTTCTTGTGTCCCTGTTGTGTCGGGGAAGACACTGATAATCGTCACTCGGTTGATGGTCTCTGTTGTTTTGGTGATGAGGTCGCTGAAATTTTGCTTCACTTCCTCTGTATCCGAGTGATCCATGACTGCATCGCCACACACGACTATGTTAGTTCGTCCGCCTCTTTGCACGCCTCGCCCCACTGGACAGCTACTAGTAGGTCTTTTGGAGTAGCTCTGTATGCCTTGTGCAAGGCCACCTGTTCGTTGTCCGCAATGGTGGCCTTATGAATATCACGCCAAATCTGGTTATCAACCATGAAAACACCGCGTGGTTTCTCACTTGTCACTGCGGTGAAGGATTTCCGCTCAGTAGGCGCCTGTTTTAAGCTTGCCACGTCCAATGATAGTTTGTCAAGCTTGTCATATACCATTCTGATAACGTTGTTATGGTTTATTTCATCCCGTAGAGTTGCAACTTGCTCGATTAGAGCAGTGTTGTCATTCCTGATGGCATCATTTGTGTTGGGCTGCTTCTTCACCAGTTGAATTAATTCCGCATTGTTTTCATTTAACTGTACTATTTAGCGCTTCGAGTTGTGATACAGTGTTAACCAGTTGTAGGACAACACTAGGCAGTTTTCTGCATGCGTGGCATCTCCACAAGCCAATAATCTTCTCTGGCTGTTCTCCATTCATAATGCACCCACAGTTAGCACAGGTGGCACAGGTGGCATTGCACCATAATGTCGGTTTCTTTGCCCTTGTGTCTGCGCTGTGGGATGCAGAACGATGAATTTGCCTTTATTGCTCTCCTCTTTGCCTTTACCCCATGATTAGTAGGAGGATCCGCTATCACAGAGAGCTGTGTTGATGTTTGAGCCGGCAAAAGTTTCAAGTTAGCCAGCATGGCGTCAGTGACGGTGAGTTCTAGTTCGTCAAGACAATTGTCGCTTTCTGCCGTTGTGTCGCTCGCCGTGAACAGTGTTTCCACGCTCAGCTCGCGTCAAGTTCATCGTCAATACACCATGATGATGCGGGACGACCGGCAAGTCACATCAGTAGTCACACAAGCGTGGCGGTAGCCTACGTCACTGGCCACTCGTATGATTGCGAAATCACCATTCACTGGGCGATATACGGTGGCATTTTTACAGACACTTCATATATTGCTCAATTTGACATTGAAATTATATTTAAAAGTACACGCCGATATCTACATACAATTTTCACCCAACTGGCCTGAGACTGTCCAGCTTGACCTCGGAAAGGTTCTTACCGAATGACACACTGTCGGAAAATATATACCAGGTCAACCAATTCGAACGATGCGACTTGCCGGACGCCAATCAAACGACCGCATAGAGTGGACAGACACGCTACATGAAGCGTTCAAACGCGCACAGGACAAGCTACACACGAACAAAACGATAGCTCTACCACGACCGGAAGATGAGCTGTGGATCGTAACCGACGGATCAGTGAAACAGTGCGGCATAGGAGCCACAATGTAATAGTAGTAGTAGTATTTTATTAGAGTCTCACTCCACGTACACATGCATTAAAATACAAGACAAATAAATACATTACATTCAAAGTTAGCATTGTATACAAAGACCACTCAAAAAGAGTTATGAGAGACTTGTAAAAACAAAAATGTACAAATAAACACAGTAATAATTTAATAAACATGTGCTATTATTTTCTTGTATTGTGTAATCTTGTGTGCAGTATTTTTTGGAGGATGCTGGCAGTTTTATTTATTATATTGTCATTACTCAATAAATATACACATTTATCTTGATCATTCATACTGGAAAAAGCTGGATCATTCATTGTTGCATAGCCTATTAGTTCTTGTCGTTCGTTAAAATATAAAGAGCATTTCATTAAAACGTGAAACTCATTTTCTATTTCATTCGTGCAAGTATAACACGTCCTAGCTTCAGGTGGGGGGTAATTTCGTCCAAAACGCATGTATGTCATGCAGAAAGGCATGCCGAAACTTGCCGGCTTCTTCAGCGCCAAATTACCCGGTCGACAGTTCAAATGGTTAGCATGTGAGATAGAAGCACTGTCAATCGCTGCGGCCATCGAACATTTCAGCCCCTAGATAGTGCAGTCAAATCACAAGGCGTCTGTCCTTACCAACAACAAGCCATGCGTACAGGCACACGAGAAGCTGTGCCGCGGCGAATTTTCAGTCAGCCCGCGCGTGTCGACATTCTTGTCAGTCATCAGCAGATACCAGGTATCAGTCCAACACTTAGCTGGATCAGATAACATTCCATCTGACTTCGCGAGTCGTAACGCACCCACGTGCACTGACCGACACTGTCAAATCTGCACGTTCATCAAACGGATGGAAGACTCCGTCGTTTAGCGTATAACCGCTCAAGATATAGCATCCGGAAAAGCTGCGCTTCCATTCACTAGCAGATCAGCGTGGCTCGGTATTCAAAGTGAATGACCAGACATGCGTCTCACGCAAGGGACGCGACCATCAAAACAGATAACAAACGCTAAAGACGTTAAACGCTATCTCAATGTTGCAACTGTTGCTCGAGATGGCCTCTTAATTGTTCGCCGTAACGATCCATTCAGCCAAGCAGGTGACTGTATCATCGTTCCCCGATCAGTTCTCGACGGCTTGATAACTGCGTTACACATCCAGTTAGATCACCCTTCCACATACCAACTGAAACAAGTGATGCACCGCTATCTAAATTTTAGTTTGTTTACAGCGCTTTGAGCATTTTAATGGAAATTGCGCGTTATAAGAAATAAATATTATTATTATTTATTAGAACAGTTGAAACTCAACAAAGCATGTACAGTCAAGTGCGTGTTAAACATACCATCGCATTGTTTTGCATTAATGAATGTAACTTTATTTATATACATGTGTGACACTTTATTGACATTTGGCAGACGGCGTCTTGAAAGAAGTCATGCAAAAAGATGAGGAAACATCCGAGACAAGCCAAGCTGAAGGTGACTTATCAAATCAATCATGCGATATCAGGGCTTATTTTTTTTAAATATAAATGATGCTCTCTTAGTGTTGAGCAAGATAATTCAATATTTGAATTTGAAACAATAACAACTCTAATGAGAACATTTATACCATTTTCGTCATACTCATAGTACTCAATATTGTTATTAATTGTGGTTTCTTGCTGTCACCAAACATGGACTATGAAGCAATTAAATCAAAAATTAACTCGAGATATATTGTATATCCATTAAACTATTATTGCCATATTAATGCATTTAGGTATACCCCAACTGGATTAATTGAAACTGTACATTGGTTCCAAACATGAAAAGAACAAGGAAAAGAGAAACCTGGAGCAAAGAACAATTGCGGCTGTTGCTGGCTTGAACAATGTACTGCTCTCCCGTCTTCCTGGAAAATCAAAAATTGCGAACTTGCAACGCCAACATCCAGTTCTGCAAATGCAAAGCTGGAAGAACATCAAATATTATTTTATGAATAATCGTTCTAAGCTTTTGAAGCTGTAGTATAATAAAGCCGTGTTTGAATTGTCGTTAAAGTGTTTTATTGTGTTAATAATGTTTGCTAAACTGGTGTTGTGAGTCGTCCGCTTACCCGACATTCGTTGCCGCGACTCAGTGTTAAAATCGGTTCAACAACTGTTACGTCGGTCAAATGGATAGGCGACTCACGTTTTGCGGACCAGCGTACATTGTACGACTGATCCATGTTATATCAAATAAACATAAGATTCGCGACACAAGTTCAGTAATGTACACTTAGCATTACAGTTGAAACTCATCAAGGCAGGACAGTAAAACGCCAAAAACTAGCCTTCCTTAACTCATTTAAAACTGTATAATACATTGAGTACTGGGCCTAAATGAAAGTCATCTGCACATACTGTTGTAATATATTTATAAATTCATCTACACATAATTGTTCGGTTAGATGTTCTGCATGTTACATATATTCACGAAACCTAGACGGATATCAAGCTACACACTAACTAGATTAACCACAAAATGTTTGTTACCCTTTTGTCTCCGTCACGTAAGTTACAAGAAAATGCCAGGTAGGTTACGCGTGTGGAAATTAATTCCCATTCGATGTTTTATCTTGTCTAACGCAGTAGTACATTCAGTATTCACGGGAACAACATGTCCCATGTGAAAGTGCTCGACAAAAATTCACACATCACACCAAAACGGTATTGTCAAGTGCACTCTTTCGGATGGTAATGGCGGATGGATCTTTAATTTGTGTAGCTTGATATCAGTCTAGATTTCGTGAAGATTTGTAACATGTAGGACATCTGTTTGGGGTAAGACCATTGTTACAACATCTGTTGAGGCCTCACTGTATAGACGCTAGCATATTCAGGCAGAACAGAGACGATAGTTCTAGTAAACCAACTTTATTAAACGTGGCTGCTGCAACAAGGGAGCGGCCTGTTATTCTACTTTCTGGGGAGACGTCATTAAGTGATATTGTTACATCCCCTCCGTTTTACAAGCAACATGTACTCAACCAAAACGTACTAATGTATTAAAGTAACCAACTCATTACGTCTATGGATCAGCATCGATGTTTCGTAGTGGTATAAATAAAATAAAGTTGTCAAAACCTGAATGCAACATAACTGAATCATGAAACGTTCCAGCTAACACTAAACACTACATACATAACACACTATTTCACAACAGCAGCAACATTCCTGATGTCATGCTAAAGCCAAAATGGCATGGTCTACATGCAAACGCTCAATTATGAGAATAGCACCAGACAACATGTCATGCTCATACGAACATGGCAAACATGAACATATGGAATAGAATGGAACATCCACAAGACAACATACTTGCGTGTCTGCATCAATCATGTCTGTACTCATCAATGTTCATGTAAGTATCATCAGCTGTTCATTTAGACACAACATAGTCCTTGTATGAACACATGGATGGAGCATCCACAATTTAATATACATGCGAGTCCGCATCAATCAAGTCTGCACTCATCAATGTTCATGTAAGTATCATCAGCTGGTCATTTAGACACAACATAGTCCTTGTATGAACACATGGATGGAGCATCCACAATTTAATATACATGCGAGTCCGCATCAATCAAGTCTGCACTCATCAATGTTCATGTAAGTATCATCAACTGTTCATTTAGATACAACATAGTCCTTGTATTTGCTGGGTAGCTTGGACTTGTTGATTCTCTCGGACTTCCTGGGTGTCGTTGGACGTACCGGAGAGTGTGGTTCTGTCTGGTCACTCTGGTGTTGTTGTTCAACCGGCTGAATTTCAACTGGTGTGTTGGCCCGAATTGGGTCAACTGGAGTGATTAGAGGATCATCTTGGGATGGGATATCCATGGACTCCTCAACCAACACATGAGGTGGTGTTTCGTGTGTTCTTCTTAGGTGTACACGGTTGCGCCTGTACACTGTTCCATCAGTATCCTCAACTTCATAGGACCTTTCATCCAGTCGTCTCACCCCCTTCGCCTTCTTCCATGACTTGACTCCAAGCTTGAACGGCTTCATTCGGACTGTATCACCTTGATGCAGATGGGAGATCTGTAGCAGATTTGTCATAGTACTTGGCTTGACGGCGTTGTGTCCTTTTCAGCATATCTGTTTCATGTTGCTGCACAGACGACCGCGACTCCAAAAGACTTTGAGCTGTTGGAAGAATTGTTTTCGTCTCTGTGCAGGACTACTGTCCATTCCTTGAGTTGGGGTGTTGCGGATATTCAGCAGTGCTAAATATTGGTCATCACCAGCGCATTGTGCTTTCTTTATCATCTTCTTTGCAGCTTTCACCGATGATTCCACCTTGCCGTTTGAGCGACTGTGGTGTGGAGATGTCGTCACATGTTCGAATCTCCATTTCTTACTGAAATGAGCGAACTCGTCTGACACCAGTTGTGGACCATTGTCAGTAACTATAGTGTCCGGAATTCCCATCCTTGCAAAGTGAGCTTTGAGCTTTGTGATTACTGCCTTGGAGCCAGTGGTTGGTAGATAGTCTATTTCCCAGAAGTTTGATCTGTAGTCAGTGGTGACTAGGTAGTCCTTTCCTTGGTAAGAGAACAGGTCGACACCGACCTTCTGCCATGGACGGTCCGGCACTTCATGGCTCATCAGAGTTTCCTTAGTCTGAGAACGTTCGAATTCACGACAGGCTTCACACGTTTGGATGTACACTTTGATTTCTGCATTCATGCCAGGCCAGAACACCAACTCCCTTGCTCTTCTTAGGCATCCTTCAATGCCAACGTGGCCTAGGTGAACATCCTTCTTAATTTGTGATCTCGTGGATTGTGGAATCACAAGTCTTTCGCCGCGGAACACCAATCCATCAGTGACGCCCAACTCATCTCTGAAGTGGTAGTAAGGCACAGCAGGTGGCGGCACATCTGGTTTCTCGGGTCAGCCATGTTGCAGGACAGCTCACTTGTAGAGTGGCATCTTGCTCGGTGGCATTACGAATGTCCTGGACAACATCTTCTCTCATGGACAGATACTCCACAGCGTGGATAGCTTCGAACTCAGTGGTCGGTTGTTCCTGTCCAGCTGGCAGGAAGGCACGTGACAGCGTGTCAGCGAGAGACATCTTCTTGCCTTCCAAGTACTTGACATCAATGTCATACGCAAGTGCACGTAGGAGCATGCCCTGTAGACGCTTGGGTGCTCTGTCCAGAGGTTTCTTTGTTATTGCCTCTAGTGGCTTGTGGTCACTGTAGACAAGGATGGGGCGACCATAGGTGAACTGATGCCACTTCTCAAGAGCAAAGACGACGGCCAGCATCTCTTTCTCTATAATGGCATATCTGGTCTCTGTGTCAGTCAAAGCACGTCTGGCGTAAGCAATTGGTCTTCCTTCCTGAAGTAGTGCACATCCCAGGCCATAGTTGCTAGCATCACACTGAATGACCAGTTGTTTACTCGCGTCAAAGTAAGCCAGAGTGGGTGCCTCAGCCAGGAGTTGTTTCAGTGTTGTGAAAGCTTTCTTCTGAACATCTCCCCACATCCAGGCAACATCTCGTTGTACAAGAGCAGCAATGGGACGGAATACATCAGTCAACTTGGGTACGTATCTCGCCAGGTAAGTTACTGTACCTCTTAGCTTCTCCACAGCTTCCCTGTCACACGGACTCTTCATCTTCAGAACAGCTTCGACCTTGGATGGGTCAGGTTTCAGACCATCAGCTGTGACAACATGGCCTAAGAACTGGATTTCATTCTCATTGAAGCGACATTTCTCACGGATCAGTTTGATCCCATGTTTCTTGCATCTTTGGAGCAGCTTCTGGATCTTGACACAGAGATCAGAGTCATCGTATCCATGGATGATACTATCATCAGCAACACAGTGAACATTCTCCAACCCTTCCAGTGCTTGTTGCAGACGCTTTTGGAAACTTTCAAGCCGAAAGGCAGTCGTCGCCAACGATGCCGCCCAAACGGTGTTGCGAAAGTAGTCAGTAGGCTAGATTCTTCATCCAGTTCGCAGTGTAGATATCCTTGTTGCAAGTCACACACAGCAAATTTCTTGGAATTCACAAGCTTCGGTAGAATGTCTACTTGCTTGTAGTGTTCACGCTTTAGGGCTAGGTTGAGAGGTCTAGGATCAATGCAGATCCTGAGAGCTCCAGAATGTTTCTTGGCTACAGACATTTGGTTCACCCAATCAGTGGGTTGGTCCACTTTGACTATGACACCAGTGTGTTCTAGTCGGTCTAGCTAATCTTTCACGGTACTGTTCAGTGATTCTGGTAGGGTACGAGGTGGTCTCACAACCGGTTCAGCATTTTGTTCCAGGGTGAGACGAATTTTCTCACCAGGAAGCGAGCCAAGTTTACCGTCGAACACTTCAGGATAGTCTTCAGTGCATGGAGTTTGAGTAACTCTACAGCTGGAGACTGAAGATACAGTTTCAAAGTTCTCGTAGTTCACCGTGATGAGCTTCATGTATTCAGCAGCTTTACGGCTGAGTAGTGGTGTCAGTTTGTCAACATCCACTATGACATAGTCCACTTTGAACTTGTCTCATTCACGTACTTCTTGGGCAGTATGTTGACAGTTGAACAATAGTCAACCTGCATCTTCACCGACTGCTTTTCGACCAGCATGTTGCACAAAATGGGACCATCTTGTGAGGAGAGTGCGTGCACATCGGCAGTGACGCAGCTGATATCGCCAAAGCTAGCACCAGAGCTATCCGAGTCTAACCCATCTTGTACACTGTGAACAGTCTTAGGGCATTGCACGGAGCCTCTGAAATGGTTTCGACCCCTACATGCATCACACGTCTTGCCCCATGCAGGGCAGAGTTCTTTCTTCATGGGGTGCGTTTTGCAGCAGAATTTGCATTTTCGTTGACTAGCAGATTTTCTTCCACCGAATGTCGACTTGGCAGTGTAGCGTCTGTATCTGGTGTCGACCCGGTTCACTGCTTCTGTTTTATTCAGAATTTTGCATTGTTCTTCAGCCTCTTGCATGCACCGGCAGATGTCTACTGCTCTGGGTAGATCAAGTTGCGATTGTGAAATGAGTTTGTTGCGGATTTTGTCACTCCTTACACCGAGGATTATCCTGTCAACAATCAGCTTGTCTCGCATACAATTACAAAACCCACAGGTTTTTGCTAGATTTTTCAACACTGAGCAGAATTGTTCAAACGACTCGTTTTCCTGATTTCGGGTGTTAAACTTATACCTTTCAAAGAATTCTTTTACTTCGCCCAAGATATGTTCGTCAAATGTTCTGATGATGTCAGCAGGCTTGACCCGTTCTTCTTCCGTCAAATCCATACCATTGAAGACGCGTAGTGCGTCTTTCCCAATACAGTGTAGAAGAAGTGCCGTCACATATCTGTCTGGCTTAGTGTCGAGTCCAGACACGATTAGATAGTTTTTCCACATTTGTTTCCACAACTTCCAGTTATCGACCTGATTGGTTTCCAGTTCCAATGCAGGTGGAGGCGAACCACTGGGCAAGTTCACATAGATGTGATTCTGAGACCGAGGGTCTTCGACATTTGGAGCAGCCACGGCAGGTGCCCCGACAGCGGCCACGCCTGCCGTTACAGTTGAATCATCGTCAGCCATAGTTCACTTTTTAACACAACTGTCACTTTTTATAGGACTGCCTTGCCATATTCAGTTACCTTCGATATCTCACCGACGCCACCATGTTACAACATCTGTTCAGGCCTCACTGTATAGGCGCTAGCATATTCAGGCAGAACAGAGACGATAGTTCTAGTAAACCAACTTTATTAAACGTGGCTGCTGCGACAAGGGAGCGGCCTCTTATTCTACTTTCTGGGGAGACGTCATTAAGTGATATTGTTACAACCATATTAAAGATCCATCCGCCATTACCCTCCGAAAGATTGCACTTGAAAATACCGTTTTGGTGTGATGTGTGAATTTTTTTCGAGCACTTTGACATGGGACATATTGGTCCCGTATATACTATTGCATTAGGCACGATAAAACATGAAATGGGAATGAGTTTTCACACGCGTAACTTACGTGGCATTTTCTTGTAACTTCCGTGACGGAGACAAATGGGTAACAAACTTCCCCTTTGCAGTTAATCTAGTTATGTGTGTAGCTTGATATCAGTTTAGCTTTCGTAAAGATTTGTAACATGCAGGACATCTATTTGGGGTAAGACCACATTAAGTATCCATCCGTGAATACTGAATGTAGGCCTACTACTGTATTAGGCACGATAAAACATCAAATGGGAATGAGTTTTTACACGCGTAACTTACGTGGCATATTCTTGTAACTTACGTGACGGAAACCAAAGGGTAACAAACATTCTCCTTTGTAGTTAATCTAGTTATAATAATATAATAATAAAGTCTTATATAGCGCTGTATCCTGTCCTTAGTTCTGTTCAAAGCGCTTTATAAAAAAGTTCACAATATATGTCACTCATTTAGGTAGTGAAAGCGATTTTTAAAAGGTGTGTCTTCAGCGCCGTCTTAAACGACGCAATAGTGTTACACTTTCTGACTGACTGGCAGATTGTTCCATAGTACTGGGGCCGCTTTGGAGAACGCACGGTCTCCGAAAGACTTGAGGCGTGTCGTTGGTACTGTCAGCAGACCAGCAGAATTTGATCGGAGGAAGCGTGTGGGCTGATATTCAACAAGAAGCTCTGAAATATATTGCCGTGCAAGTCCGTGGAGTGCCTTAAAGGTGATCAGGAGAACGTTAAACGTAATTCTTTCTTGGATGGGAAGACAATGGAGAGATTTCAGGACTGGTGTTACGTGCTCGTGTTTCGTTGTTCGTGTGATAAGACGAGCAGTCGTGTTCTGAAAGCATTGCAGTCTACGTAGCTGACACTTGTTAATTCCGAACAGCAGCGAATTACAACCATCTAGTCTAGACGTTATAAATGAATGGATGATTTGTTAGGCAGCTCCTGGCGTAGGAAATTTGATGATTTTACCCACATCTCGGATTTGCAGACCAGAAGATCGACAGATGGCACTGACTTGTTGATCCATTGTAAGTCCAGCATCGAACATGACCCCAAGATTTCTAACACATGTACTGGGGGTCACTTGGGCATCTCCAACGTTGATCTTTGTTGTTTTGAGGTATCTTTCTGCGCAGCGCCTCTGATCCCGTGAACAGAACTTCAGTTTTGTTATCATTTAATTGAAGTTTGTTTGCTGTCATCCAGCCGTTGATGTTAGCAATGCATGTTTCTAGCTGAGATATGGCAACATATGTGTCGGAGATCTTGAATGTTATGTAAAGCTGCGTATCGTCAGCGTACATATGAAAATCCAAGCCATGTTGTCGGTTTTTGCAACCCAGTTCACCAGCCGTGTATATAGTGAACAGTGGCGGTCCCAAGACTGACCCTTGGGGGACACCACATGTCAGCACCGACACGTTTGAGATGGCTTCTCCAAACTTAATAGCTTGTTTTCTGTTTTCGAGATACGAGGTGAACCAGTTTAGTGCTGTGCCCGAAAGGCCAATCTTCTTAGACAGACGTGACACAAGCACCTGGTGGTCAATCGTGTCAAAGGCAGCAGACAAGTCAAGGAGAACTAGACACGGTACACACCGATTATCCGCAGATAAGAGTAAATCGTTCTTGATCTCAGCAGTGCAGTCTCTATACTGTGGCCCTTTCTGTATGCTGACTGATTCACTTCAAATGGGTTGTGTTGTGCCATGTGACGCGACAAACGTGACGACACCATCTTCTCAATTATTTTGGACAGGAAACTGAGATTACATATCGGTCGGTAGCTTGTAAGACATTCGGTATCCATGGATGGCTTTTTAAGAAGCGGAGACATAAGTGCAGCTTTCAAGTTACCTGACACATTTCCTGTGGCCAGCGAGATGTTCACAATCCTGGTAATGACAGGAACAAGTGCGTCAAGGCAATTCGTCAGCATCCGTGTCGGTAGAGGATCGAGAGCGCAGGATCGAGGAGCAGATGATGTAATGATGTTTCTGACCTCATCCTCAGAGGCTGGCGACAGCCTGTCCAACTGATGACTTCCATCATGTTCATAAGTGGTGATCTGGGCATCACGTTGTGCTCCCGCTCGGCGATCTAGTGCACAGCGAATGCTTGCAGTTTTCTCTTGGAAGTAATTTTGGAAAACTTCAGCCACAGCTTCTGGAGAGGAACGTATTGGCAGTAGCGGGTCCACCCGAGTGTGTATCAATGTTTGCACAATGCTGTAAAGTTGCTTTTGGTTTGATCCAGCCTCAATAACCTTGTTGGAATAGTGTCGATGTTTGGCTTGACGAAGACAGTTATTTGCGACTGTACACTGGTGACTGAACATCTGGCGATGAATTTCAAGTCCAGATTTCAGGCATAGAAGTTCACATTTCCAACGTGTCTGTATCTCCTTGCGTAACTCTTTGTTGTTCCATTTCACATCGGGTCGCACCGTAATCGTCTTCTGCCTTACGGGAGCATGTTTATTCAACAAGCCGCGCAAGACAGAGTCATACTGGCGAACGAGTCCATCCAAGTCATCAGCTGGAGTAGTGTACAGCTCTGACTGAGAAATGTCTGCCTGCATGTCGCACGCACTTACATTGCGGTATAATATGTAGCTGACCCGTTTCTTAGGATCACAAGGTTTACAATCTTGTAACTTGAATGTCACTGCAGAGTGGTCGGATATACCCGGATTCTCAACCACAATAAAATTATCATCAATGATGTCTGCTTCGGATCACGTGATTATTAGGTCTAGAGTGTGACCATGTGAATGTGTCTTTTCCATCACATGCTGATGCAGACCATGATATTCTAGGATGTTGTGAAAGCGTACAGTCTTTGATTCATCCAACACATCAACGTGTATGTTGAAATCTCCAACAATCACCAAGTTGTCATGGCCCATGCAGAAACACTGCAGGACATCTGAGAATTCGTCCATGAATATCGATGCGCTCAGACCATTACGGGAAGAAGGTGGAGGACTATAGATAACACACACCCGGAAACAGTATGATCTATACATCAGCTGAAAACACATCACTTCAAATGATCTGTATGTCTTTGTGGCAAGTTGCCACATTTCGAAATATGCACGGTAGATGACACCAACCCCTCCTCCAGTTCTGTCACTACGCGGTTTATGGTCAAATTTGTAGCCGTTTGGTGACAACGAATTTATCTCTGTCCGACTAGCATCACCCGGGCTCAGCCAGGTTTCTGTCAGTGCTAGAATATCAAGTTCGTTGTCATAAAGCAACTTGACAAGTTGATCCACTTTAGATTTCACGGACCGGGTATTTAGTAGACATGCAGTTATTGTTGGTCTCGGAGATGTGTGATTGTTCACTGCAATAAGATTTTGTAGGCAGGCTTTGCGTCTCACAGTAAACAGGGGCGGGGGCGAGGATCAGTCAGTACAGCAATAAGTCTTTTCTTGGACTTGCCAGCCCTACAGCTCCTACGAGTCCGACGACGATGATTCAAGCGTTCACGCGGTGCAATACAATTGTCCAGTGCTGGGTAAAGTAATGACACAGAGGCACATCTAATCAGTAGTAATTCAGTCCTATTGTATGTGATCATGCTGTAGGAATGGTTGTTCACAATGTTCTTGTTGTCAACGTCACGCCTGGTCGACCAGCAATGTTGCAACACAGGTGCAGTTCAACTAGACAGATGTTCACAATGTAAAAGTTACTAAAATACAAAAACATTTAAAACGTTTGCTAAAACTGTATAGTCCAGCATCATCATTATACTTTCATAAAACCAACTGTATAAACTTCGCCGCTGTGTCCTGGATAAAAACTTGACAAAAATGGAACTATTCCAATGTTTGTTATGGTGCAGCTACATACAGGCACATCCCACAATCCTCTCTAGTTATGTGTGTAGCGTGATATCAGTCTAGCTTTCGTGAAGATTTGTAACATGCAGGATATCTATTTGGGGTAAGACCACATTAAGTATCCATCCGCCGCTACCCTCCGAAAGAGTGCACTTGAAAATACCGTTTTGGGATGATGTGTGAATTTTGTTCGAGCACTTTGACTAAAACATGTTGGTCCTGTGAATAGTGAATGTACTACTGCACTAGGCACGATAAAACACCAAATCAGATTGAATTTCCACAGGCGTAGTAACTTACGTGGCATTTTCTTGTAACTTCCGTGACGGAGACAAAAGGGTAACAAACATTCCCGTTTGTGGTTAATCTAGTTATGTGTGTAGCTTGATATCAGTCTAGCGTTCGTGAAGATTTGTAATATGCAGGACATCTATTTGGGGTAAGACCACATTAAGGATCCATCCACCATTATCATCCGAAAGAGTGCACTTCACAATATCATTTTGGTGTGATGTGTGAATTGTTTTGAGCACTTTGACATTGGACATGTTGTTCCCGTGAATACTGAATGTACCACTGCGTTAGACAAGATAAAACATCGAATAGGAATTAATTTCCAAACGCGTAACCTACCTGGCATTTTCTTGTAACTTACGTGACGGAGACAAAAGGGTAACAAACAATCCCGTTTGTGGTTAATCTAGTTATGCGTGTAGCTTTATATCAGTCTAGCTTTCGTGAAGATTTGAATTCTTCTCGAGTAGTTTGACATAGAACATGTTGTTCCCGTGAATACTGAATGTACTACTGCGTTAGACAAGATAAAATATCAAATGGGATTGAATTTTCACACGTGTAAGCTACCAGGCTTTTTGAATTAACTTACGTGACGGGGACAAAAGGGTAACAAACATTCCCGTTTGTGGTTAATCTAGTTATGTGTGTAGCTTGATATCAGTCTAGCTTTCGTGAAGATTTGAATTCTTCTCGAGTAGTTTGACGTAGAACATGTCGTTCCCGTGAATACTGAATGTACTACTGCGTTAGACAAAATAAAATATCAATGGGATTGAATTTTCACACGCGTAAGCTACCTGGCATTTTCTTGTAACTTAGTGATGGAGACAAAAGGGTAACAAACATTCCCGTATGTGGTTAATCTAGTTATGTGTGTAGCTTGATATCCGTCCAGCTTTCGTGAAGATGTGTAACATGCAGGACATCTATTTGGGGTAAGACCACATTAAGGATCCATCCGTCATTAACCTCCGAAAGAGTGAACTTGACAATACCATTTTGGTGTGATGTGTGATTTTTTTTCTAGCACTTTGACATGAGACATGCTGTTCCCGTGAATACTGAATGTACTACTGCGTTAGACAAAATAACACATCGAATGGGAATTAATTTTAAGCTTTCTTGAACGAGCTTTCTCCATCTACTACGGTCTTTCGCAATTTCTTTGGCCTCATTCCAGGTGATTTCCATTACTGCCCTTTAAACGTCTTGTGCCAGGTCTTAGTCGGCCTTCCTCTCCTTCTGTTTCCACCTTCAGGCACCCATTCCATTGCTACATGTGCAGTTCTCTCTCTTGGTAGGCGTAGGATATGTCCCGCTAGTCTTCGTCGTCGAGACTTAACTATGTAATGGAGGCTGTCCAGACCTGCCCTCCTCATCACTTCTTCATTGGTGATGTGCTCTCTTCACGATATGCCCAATATGAACGGGAGACATCGTCGGTGAAATATGTCTATTTTTTATATCCTCGCTGTATTCTTCCACGTTTCACAGGCACATATCGCTGTTGGTATTACGATTGACATGTAAAGACGTAGTTTTATATCCTTCCTGATGGTGTTACTGGACCATATTGGACGTAGTCTTTGGAACACTGCTGATTCCTTGCCTATCCTCGCTCGTACATCTTCTTCCGCGTCGCCTTTCCTAGAGATGTAGCTTCCGAGGTAAGGGAAGTTCTCGACGCATTGCAACTCTTCCTGACCAATCACAATGTGGGGGTCAGATCCATTACCAACTGACAATGTTTTTGTCTTCCCATAGCTGATTCGTAATCCGACCATCTCGCCATTTTCGTTTAAATTATTGGTCATCTCTTGCAGGATCTCTGGCGTGTGGCTGAGCAGTGCAATATCATCAGCAAAGTCAAGGTCTGTCAACCTATTATTTATCCATTTAACACCAAAGTTCGGATCTTTCATCGTTTTCCTCATGATGAAGTCGATAACAACAACAAAGTGGAAAGGGAGAGGATGCAACCTTGAAGTACACACAATGAAATTGACTAAAAGAGGTATCTGGAACTCTCTGCTTTGTTCGATGATGTTTCGCAATGTGAAGTTCTGCTCACAGCATGACCTTCCTCTTCGAAAACCAGCTTGTTCCTCCCGGAGGTGTTGGTCAACTGCTGTCTTCAGCCGGTTTAGGATCACACTGCAGAACACGTTTCAAGGTACTGACATTAATGTTATTCCTCAGCCAGTTATTGAAATCGCTCAGGCACCCCTTCTTTGGTAACGCCACAATCACTCCTCATCTCCAATCATCAGGAACTTCCTCCTCAGACCAGATCAGATTGAACAAGTAGGTTAACTCGTCTACAACCCCGTCCTTGCCATGTTTCAATAGTTCGGCCGATACTTCATCAAGGCCCGCTGCCTTGTTGTTCTTGAGGCTATCGATGGCTTTGGGGACTTCTGCCCTGATGATGTCATTGGTGTTGACATCAAGCTCTTTTGTGTTTGGTTCCTGTTCGAAGTTGAAGAGAGTGGTTGGTGTTGGTTGATTTAGTACTTCTGATCCAAGTCAAAATCATCAAATCAAATCAAATCAAATCAATTTATTTTGCAACAACAACAACATAGCAGTATACATACACAAAACAACCGTTTAAAAATAAAGTTGTGTTGCATGGTGGTCACATGGCATGTAATATGCCGTCTTCCTGTGACCCCATAAACATATATTTCGAATTATATTTACGCATACGTATACGATGATTATCACGAGTGTATGATATCTTTTGTATGACAACGGACTGACAACGGACTGGGGATGCGATGGAGAGAGAAACGAATTATTGTAGGAAATTACTGTTAGAAAAACAATTATAAGAAATTTGTGCGGATCCAAACATTAATATATAAAGTAAACAAATATTTCATTGCACTCCGCACATCTGGGATTTAGGCAGTGCACGTGGCTAAGATAGTTGTCTAGATATTGATTGGATAATAAAAATTTCATTTGTTGTCTGGATTTGACGTTTTGTAACTTATAATCGAGATTATTCCATAGTTTTATAAAAAGGTGTTTAGGTAATTTAGATGAAAAATGTGTTCTGGGCTTCTCTCTATATAAGAGGTTACGTTGTCTAGTAATTCTGTTGTTTGTGGCTAGATTCTTTTTTGGTATATAGTGTTTGAAGGATTTAGGCAGTGTATTATGGTGATAATCATACATAAATAGTGAGACATGCAACCTGTGAATATCAGTGATTTTAAGTATTTTTTCAGATTTAAAGATAGGATCGGTGTGGCTTCTATATCTTTTTTTGTTAATTATTTGTATAGCGCGTTTTTGTAATATTTCTATCTTTCTTATGGTATTTCCATTGCCCCATGCTTGTACACCGTAAGTTAAGTGACTTTGAATCAAGGTATAATATAGAGTTTTTAAAGCACTGCGTGGCAAAAAATGTTTCATTCTATTAATTGCAAAAATTGCTCTAGATAATTTAGAACTGATTATGTTGATATTTTTTTCCATGTTAAATGTTTATCAATATGTATTCCTAAGAACTTCACCGATTCTTCTTTGTCATCCTTTCCAACATGATTAATAATTTCACTGTTTATCTTAATACAGTTATTTACCTGGTATTTGCTATTCGGTGGACTAAATATGCAAAAGTTTTTTTTAAAAATATTTAATGACAATTTATTGGCACAAAGCCAATCGTAAAAATGTATTAATTCTTGGTTTACGCTGTCAATTAAAGTATCAATATGAGGACCTGATTGGTATACAGTTGTGTCATCTGCAAAAGATAATAGATTCAGAGACGTAAAGTTAGTTATATCATTGATATAAATTAAAAATAAGATTGGTCCAAGTATGGATCCTTGGGGCACTCCACTTATTATGTTTTTTGGAGATGATTGACATTTGTGTATCTCAGTATATTGTTTTCGATTTGATAAATAACTTGTAAACCATTTATTGCTTATTCCCCGAATTCCATAGAAGTTTAGTTTGTACAGTAAAATATCATGGTTTATTGTATCGAATGCCTTTGAAAGGTCCAGAAACACAGCCAATGTAAGGTCTTTTGTTATTTTATCGTTTGCCTCTGCAATATCTTTCAGCAGGTGTAGTATTGGTTGAATAGTAGAATGCTTTGCACGAAACCCATATTTATGTTTATACAAAATGTTATATTTTTCTAAGAATATTATTAATCTATTGCATACGATTTTTTCCATTATTTTAGAAATCGTGGGTAGAATACTTATAGGTCTATAATGGTTTAACAGTTTATTGTTACCTGATTTGAAGACGGGAATGACTTTTGCAGTTTTTAAGTTTTCAGGAACAATTCCCGTGGCAAAGGATTGGTTTAGTATATGCTCAAGCGGAGTGGCTACTTCATGTATGGTCGCTTGTAGTAGTTTAGTGGATAGATCGTCGAAACCTTCAGTGCTTTTTGTTTTAAGTTTTCGTACAATTATTTCTATTTCTGTTGTCTGCGTTTGTTGCATGAAAAAATTTACGGGAAAGTTTCCTCTTAGGTGTGTTTCAAATTGCTTAAGTGGAAGAGCTATTGCGTTGCTCATCGATTTACCTATTCCAACGAAAACATTATTAAATTCTTGTGTAATTTGTTTTAAATTTGAATTCTCTTGTCCGTTTATGATGAAGGTTTCAGGTAGTTTGGCGAATTCTTTTTGTTTATGTATTGCTTGTCGTAATACATCCCATGTTTCTTTTATATTGTGCTTACGTTCTTCTAGCATTTCTGTATAATAAGCACTTTTTGCTGCTCGTTTAATCTTATTAAAGACTCTACAATATTCTCTATATTTATTGATGATTTCTGGATTATGTCTGTTTAATTTCTTTCGAAGTAACTTTGCTTTATTTAGAGATGAAGTCAATATGCCTGACGTAATCCATGGTTCTCGTTTAATGTATTTTTTTTAACTTTCACATATTTAATTGGACAAGATATTTCGAAAAGTGATTTGTATATTATCATAAAATTAGCATAAGCTTCATTCGCATCAGCAGTGGATAGTACAGTTGAGTAATCAGATATCTATCTAATAGATTTCTAAATGATGCAATGTTTTGTGGGGTCAACTGTCGTACCTGCCCATATACTGATTTTTGTGGACTAGGTGTGCCATAAATTATATGAAATATTCCAAAATGATAAATCAGTAATAATAATCCCTGATTCATAACTAGGATGAGTATGGTTTGAGTATAAGTGGTCTATAAGTGTTGCCGAATATGATGTTATTCGTGTTGGTTTAGTTATATGCGGAATAAATCCTTGGGATATTACATTATCTATGAAGTCATTGGTTTTTTGATGGGTGACAAAGTTTAGCAAATTAATGTTAATGTATGGACAAGATATTTCGAAATGCTAGAAGAACGTAAGCACAATATAAAAGAAACATGGGATGTATTACGACAAGCAATACATAAACAAAAAGAATTCGCCAAACTACCTGAAACCTTCATCATAAACGGACAAGAGAATTCAAATTTAAAACAAATTACACAAGAATTTAATAATGTTTTCGTTGGAATAGGTAAATCGATGAGCAACTCAATAGCTCTTCCAGTTAAGCAATTTGAAACACACCTAAGAGGAAACTTTCCCGTAAATTTTTTCATGCAACAAACGCAGACAACAGAAATATAAATAATTGTACGAAAACTTAAAACAAAAAGCACCCATTAAATAAGCAGTTTTATTTTCATTTGATATTTTATCCTGTATTTCTATTATTTTACTTATAAACATATCGATATCTGCACGAGGAGCAGAGTTAGGACGATAAATTACACCTACTATAAAAGGTTTTATTATGATTACCTTGAACTTCAAAAAATATAGATTCAAAAACATGGGGAATAAATATAGAGAGATCTTCACGTTTACAGTAGATGAAGCTTTCGTTGATATATATTCCAACTCCACCATGCCCATCATCATTTTGTAATCTTGTATTAAAAAATAAACTATGGTATCCACTTATTTTGTATTGCTGGGAATCACGAATTCTAAATATTTCTGTTAAGCCGATTAAATCAAGTTTGAGACCATTTGAAGATAAGTTAAAAAGTGCTTCTTACACAGAATCCCAGTGTGCCTCCAAACTGCGACAATTCATACATAACATCGATAGAGATACATTGTCACAGTGGAAAGCTTTTGAGAATTAAGTTGGGGTAAAATATTTACAATCATTGGTATTTAAAGAAAAAGGGGAATCATGATACATTTCATCTCCGTAATGATTAATTTCATTATATAATTTTCTAAAGTCAAAGTTTGCATTTGTTTGGATCCGGTCAATACTAATATTATCACCCATTTACAAATCTAGTTAAGTATATCATATTAAACCAATCTCCCCAGTCCGTCGTCTTTACGCTACTACCAGAAGAAACATAGAAAATCAAATGAAAAAACCTGTAATGCAAACGAATAATCAGCTTAGTACATCCTGTGTAGCACGTCATCGTAACATTCACCGTAATTGTATGAGTAATAGTAAAACAAAATAAAACATATATATGTAATAAAACCGGGAGCATTGGGGAACAAAGATAATAAGGATATGGCTTGTGCCTCGTTCGTTAGAAACCCTCTGCCATATTTGTATTTTATTGGTATGTTGGAATTGCTTTTCGCGATAGTTAGCTCTCTCACAATCCTATACAGCGTTTTCGAGTCATTCCGTTCTGCTGCTGTTTGTGCTTCTTTACCTTTCTCTTCTAACCATTTCCTCTTATCTGTCCTACAACTTCTTTGTCCAGTTTCCTGTATTCTTCATCTGATGACCTCCATTGTTGGATGTTTCTTGCTGCTTGATCTCTTCTGATCTTCATATCCTTCCTTTTATCAATCAGTTTCCACGAGTCTCCAGTAATCCACTGTTCTCTGTTGGACCCTCTTCTCCTTCCTAACACTATATTCGCGCTCTCCTTTACGAAGGAATAGCTGCCTTTGCTCTTCTAAGTCGAGTGTTGTAGCGCTTGGAATCTGTTCTTATTTTCCTCGTAGAATTGTTTTGATGTGTCTGTGTTCTTTAAGTTATCTGTCGCATATGGCCTGACCGTCTTCACCGTCTTGACTCTCTTTAACTTCAAGCGGATCTTACCAATCACAAGGTTGTGGTCAGAGCCAACATCTGCCCCTCTGTAGGTTCGGACGTCCTGTAGAGATGTACGCCATCTACTACTAATGCAGATGTAATCAATCTCATTCCATGTATTGCCATCTGGTGAGATCCAGGTTTTCTTTTGAATGCGTTTATGTTTGAAGAAGGTGTTGCCAATGCTGATACCACTGGCGGTGCTCATTGAGAGCAATCGTTCACCGTTATCATTCGTATTTCCAGCTGAACCATGAGGTCCAACCGTAGTATACATTTCTCTTCTGTCTCCATCCAGCTTCGTGTTAAAGTCTCCTACCACTTTTATATCAAAGCTTGGATCTCGTCAAGCACGTTCTGGAATTGGTCGTAAAATGTGTCCTTTTCGTCGTCTGTGGCGACTTCGGTTGAGGCATATACTTGCACTACGGTGACTTTGACATGGCTGGTGTTGAACCTCGCTGTGATGATGCGTTCACTAACTGGCTTCAACCCTATCAGTGCTTTTGTAGTATCCGTATTCAGGATGATGCCAACTCCATGGACATGGTGATCTTTATTTCCGGAGTAGAGTAGAGTTTTATCTCCGCTGTTGAAGCGTCCCTGCCCTGTACCTCTCATCTCGCTTAGGCCTAGAATATCTAGATGGTAAGCCTTCATTTCCTTCAGCACTTGCTCCATACGCCCGCTCTGAAAGAGCGTTCGAACGTTCCGTGTGCCTACTCTGGTGTTTGTTTTGGCGTTAAAGATATGGCTCATCGGGGGTCGAGCTTCCTGTCGGCTTTCACTCAACCCTGTCAAAGATACATCTGTAGGTGTAGATACATCTGTAGATGCAGATGCATCCACATTTATGGATGTGCCTTCTCTTCTTCCCCTAGAAAGTGTACCGGAATGGCTTCTTCTCGTCGTTTCTGCAGTAGGATTTGTTTTTACGGGGTAGGATTACTGGCCCTCCACCCAACCCTCCTCTCCAAATGGGAATTAATTTCCACACGCGTAACCTACCCGGCATTTTCTTGTAACTTACGTGAAGGAGACAAAAGGGTAACAAACATTCCCGTCTGTAGTTAATCTAGTTATGGGTGTAGCTTAATATCAGTCTAGCTTTCGTGAAGATATGTAGCATGCAGGACATATAATTGGGTAAGACCACCTCTTTTTCGAGGCTATATTTGACAAGATTTAACAAGATTTAGCAAGATTGCCACCCAGAGAATTAACTATAGGTGGCAGGTGGACAAGAAAGCCCTTTGGCTTATCGAGAGTCCGACCTTTTATCTATGTGTATCCCACCCGTCTGAGGTATGTGTCGATTTTATTTTTAAACATGTTCACGCTACTAGCACCCACACAATCAGCAGATAATCTGTTCCATTCATTTATAGTCCTTTGTGAAAATGAAAACTTTCTTATATCTAATCTATTCTGCTCCTTTGCTAATGTAACTTCATGTCCACTAGTCCTGTTATCTTTCTTAACTGAAAAAAAATATTTCTATCAATATTTTCATAACCATTCAATATTTTAAACACTTCTATCTGATCTCCTCTCAATCTCCTGGTCTCCAGTGTTGTTAATCCACAATTTTTTGGCGTATTTCATAACTAAGATCCCTCAGTTTTGGTATCATTTTAATTGCTCTCCTCTGCACTCTTTCATATCATATCTATGTCCTTCCTGCAATATGGCCTCCACGCTTGAATACAATATTCTAAATGAGGCCTAACTATTGTTTTGTACAGCGGTATTATTAGCTCTTTTTCCTTATACGTTATGTTTCGCCTAATTAATCCAAGAATTTGATTTCCCTTTGAAGCTGCAATTCCGCACTGCTCTGGAACCTTCATATCAGCACTAATGGTTAACCCTAAGTCCTTTTCTTTTACAGTAGTACTTAGTACAGTACCAGTAGTATAGAGGACATTTTCGGCCTCAAAATCCTACTTATAAAAAACGTTTTAATGACCACTAAACGTTTTCGGGAACCTACTTCTAAAAAAAGATCAAAGGCTTTTTTTGACACTAATCGTTTTTGGGAACCTACTTATAAAAAACGTGATGGATGAACCCTTTGACACTAATTGGTTTTGGACACCTACTTATAAAAAACGTGATTGATTACCCCGAGATGCCACCTAGCGGTGAGTGCATAGACCCCTTTAGTTCGTTCCCTAACGATCAACGCCGTACCTAGAGCGTGCTGACGTAAGCAATAATGCGTTTATCGCGCGAGTATATAACCACGATAAAACCACTGTATAAACGTCGACGACGGATTAGCTCTCCTGGGAGAGTGTTCGACTGGGGATCGAAAGATTCCCGGTCCGAGTCCGTTCGTCGACCCTTTTTAGATTCGTTGTGTGAGGTGCCACCTAGCGGTGAGTACAGAGATCATTGTTCCCTATAATATAACCGGGGTAAAACCACTGCATAATCGTTGGCGACGGTATAGCTCTCTTAGGAGAGCGTTCGCCTAGGGATCGAAAGATTCCGGGTTTGAACCCTAGTCGCAACTTTTTAGTTCCTCTATCTAACGATGGTGGTGGTGACAGTATATAAGCGGTGGCGGTAACGGGTTATCGGTAGTCGGTATGATGTCGTCACCTATAAGGTTTGGTGGATCGCGGTCGTTCTTGTCGAATATGTTTATGTGTCGAATGACGGTGTGGGGACGGGGCTTTCAGTCCGTCGAGCACGCCTATCAGTATAGGAAAGCAATGTTCAACGACGACGTGGAATGCGCCGAACTTATCAAAAGAGCGCGATCACCTTATGTAGCGAAACGTCGCAGTTACGGAATTCGAAAAAAGAGAACGAGAACCAAATGGAACGACGTTAGGGTGGGATGTATCAAGGGGTTGTTGATGAGAAAGTTTGGCGGATCGTCCGAGTTGAAGGCCGAACTGTTGGCCACCGGGGACGCCGAATTGGTGGAATGGGTACCGAGTAGGGAGGGTTTCTGGGGTACCAGGATCGGGGACGTTGCGGGTTAGGACATGCTCGGTAAACTGTTGATGTAGGTATGCGATGCTTATAAAGACGCGTAAAAAGTTACATGTATAGTAGCCGGTCCTACGGGGTGCGGTAAGACGACATTCGTCGAGCGTCTGATACGTCACGACGCTATGATCGATTCGCCGCCGGAGAAAATCCTGTGGTGCTACGGACAGTGGCAGAGCGGCTACGCGTCTATGTCTTCGAAAATAGAGTTCGTAGACGGCCTGCCGGACCCGAAACGTTTAGACGGTAAAGCGAGCACGCTTCTAGTACTCGACGACCTCATGGAGGAGACCGATAGCCGGGTGACGGTACTATTTACTAAAAAAAGTCATCATTGTAATACGTCGGTCGTACAACTGCGACAGAACGTGTTTCCGAAAGGGAAAGAAAACCGTACAATCAGCCTGAATGCCCAATACATAGTGCTATTCAAGAGCCCCCGAGATGCCGGACAAGTAGGTCACCTAGCGAAACAGATGTACCCGGGAATGGTCAACTACATGATAGAGGCTTTCAAAGACGCGACGTCGTCGGCGTACGGCTATCTATTCGTGGATCTGAAACAGGAAACGGAAGAGGACATGCGACTGCGTACGTGTATATTTCCGGACGATCGTCTTCAGTACGTGTACGTACGGAAGGGTGGTGGCGGCGGTGGTGGTGGTGGCGGCATCATATAAGAAGAGAGGGACATCGGCGCGTACGTTTATTAGTCGTTATGACGGGGCGCGCGGTGGTAGCGAAGCGACGACCGAAGGTGAGGCACCGACGAACCGAGTGAAGAGACACATTTTCGCCCAGCAACTGTTGGAGAGACGTAGGCGGAACATCGATCTGCGAAAAGCCGTGATCGGCCACGCGGACGCCGGTCTCATTTGTAGTCTGTGCGATTGCGCGTACAAAATTCTGAAAGGGAACGTGAAGTTGTCGCCGAAACAGAAACGCGTGTTGTCAAAATACCGGAATCACCTGCGTAAACTCGCCGACAAACAAGTTGCGATTAAACAGAAGCGTGCCGTCTTGCAAAAGGGTGCGGGTGGTTTTCTGACGGCCCTGCTAGCGCCGATAGCGAGCCCCGTTTTCCTTCCGCTGCTCAGACAGGTGATCGGCAGCGGGTGATTGATACAGTACGCGAAGAAGATGGCGTTGGTCGACCCGCGATTGGTGGAAAGCCTCCTGCCACGTGTCGATCAGCCGCCGAGTAAGCCTCGATCACGTGTGCTGAGTAGCCTGGACAGCGACATGAAGGACATTCTAGAACGTTCGGATTTATCCGAACGCGAAAAGGTAGCGTCGAACAATCAACTGCTGAGTCGGTACAACACGATAGAGGCGGCTCGAGCGGCGCAACCGGTACGCGTGTCGGTGGTCAACAGCGGCGGCGAGACGCCTGCGGTGGGGGTGGCGGCGGCAGCGGCTGAAAGGGAAGACGGGACTGCTTATCGAAAAAATGAAAGCCGATCCGTTGTGTCGATGGAACGACCGCGGCGAATTCGTGTACGACGGTAAAACGATCGCGGGGAGTAACATGGTCGATCTAGTGAACGATCTCATGCGAACGAGATCGAAGACGACAGCGCCCGTAGGATGGCAAGAGTTCGGATTACGCATGAAGGATATGAATATCCCTTTGGTATTCGTGGGCAACCCGCGCTATCGGTCGTACATGGAGCGACGACAGAAGCGCATACTAGAAGAGGCGTCGATGACGCCGACGACGACTAGTTCATCAGCGACGCCGGAGTGGAGACGTCGGATAAGAGGCGAGACTAAACGCAGACAACGATCCCCTTCGTTGGGCGTTGCGGCGTGGGACACGTTGTGATGCCGTAACGACGCACGATAACGGTCATCGTCGTCGGCTTCACCATCGCGCTTATCGCTCTCTATACGTGTATAATAATCATCGTACATTTATCATCATCGTCGTCGTCGTCGTCGTTATGGTGTCCGGGTGGAGTCGTCGTCGGCGACCAAAACGAAAGCCTCGACAGCAACGAAACGACGACGACGACGACGACCTGAATAGCGTCTACTTCGACCCGAAACGGGTGGGAAGTTACGGAGGCGTCGACGCGTTGCACCGGGAGTCGAAGTTCCGATGTCCTGCCGTCGAGAGGTGGCTAGCGTCGCAGGACGCCTATACACTACACAAACCGGTTAAACGACATTTCAAACAACGTCGCGTCATAGTGGGCGGTCGAACCCAGCAGTGGCAAGCCGATCTGGTCGACTTGACTAGACTGAAAACGCACAACGACGGTATAACATACCTATTGACGGTGATCGATGTGTTTTCGAAGTGGGCGTGGTGCGTTCCGTTGAAGAGTAAGTCTGGCCCGTCGCTCGTCGTGGCCTTCGAGCGCCTGCTGAGCGGTGGCGACGACGAGATACCGAACTCGCTGCAGACCGATAAGGGGACCGAGTTTTTGAACCGGCCCCTGCAAACGTTCCTAAAGAGTCGCGGCGTTCATCATTTCGTGACGCATAACGAGGAGACTAAAGCGAGCGTCGTGGAACGGTTTAATCGAACTTTGAAGACGCGTATGTGGCGCTATTTTACGAAACACGAGACGCTGCGCTACGTAGAGGCGTTACCGGATTTCTTGCGTTCGTACAACAACGCCTACCACCGAAGCATCGGTAGGACGTCGGCGAGTGTCGACGCGACGAATAAGGAGGCCTTATGGCAACGACTGTACGGTGGCGACGACTGCGGTCAACGGCGAAAACCGAAACTACGCGAGGGAGATCGCGTACGTATCAGCAAGACGATGGGTCAATTCAAAAAAGGATACATGGCTAACTGGAGCGAGGAGCTCTTCACCGTCGTTGAGATGCACCCGTCCGAACCGCCCGTTTATCGCCTGAAGGACGACGCCGGGACGCCGGTAGAGGGCACCTTCCACGAACCGGAACTACAACGCGTAGTCGTTCCGAAGGACAAACTGTTTCGCGTGGAGGCGGTTCTACAGCGTCGTCGGCGTCGCGGCGGCGGTGGTTCGGAGGCGCTCGTAAAATGGAGCGGATATCCGGCCTCCTTCAACAGCTGGATCGACGCCGAGTCGCTCGTGGACCTACAAAAAGACTACTACTAGTGAGGAGGCGATGAGAATGAATCGTTGGATGCGCCACACGGGGTGCTGGCGACTGCACGAGGCGGGAATATGCAACGGATCTTCGTTTTTACCGTATAAAGGTCCCTGCTGTATCGACAGAGCGCAGTGGCGCGACGATGAGCGACGACCACGAAACTACCTCGAGTGGCGATCGTCGAACGAACGCCGGCGCCGAGCACGCGGACTCCGTCGACGAGCACGCGGAATCCATCGACGCTACCACCACAACCACCGCCGAACCCGTTCCATGGCGGATCTGCGGCAACGAATGCCCTAAGGCCGAAATCGTATTCCTCTGTCAGGTCGTCGTCCTGTACTTCGTCATCGCCGTTAGTATATACAATTTGACGAAAGGTCAAGGTGACTCAAACCTGTGGACGGCGCTGTTGAGCAGCTGTCTCGGTTACCTGCTCCCGAGTCCGTCTATGAGTGTTGGTGGTCGTCGACAACACGATGGCGGTCTCGTCTGACTTTTACCTGACGCTACCGAGCAACGCGTCTATGAAGCGTCACCCCAAAAATACGTTGAAGCACTACGTAACGACGCTGCCGCTACGTTTCGACCTGTCGGGGGAGTGGGAATGCGGAGCGGTGTCGGTACAATATCCGCACACGTGGTACAACGTTAGAAAGAAGGACGCCTACTTCTACCTGACTTGCGCGACTGGTGATCCGGGTATTTACACGCAGGTAGACGAATACGGCATGACCACCCTGATATACTGTCAGACCTCGATTCCTCACGGTTTCTACAAGAACGTTTATACGTTGTTGCACAAGATCAACGAGGCGCTAGAGAGATTGTGCACCAATAAGGTCAAAGTCATGCTAGAGTACAGCAACGTCTCTAACCGATTTACGCTACGTATGTCGCCGGGTGTCGAATTAATCATACCTCATACGAGCCGTCTGAAGGACGTGCTAGGTTTCCATAGCAACACGATCCTGAGTGGCCCCATGTTTGGCCCCACGCCGGCAGTCGTCATCGACACCATGCCCGTCGCGTACACGTACGAGTACGAAGGTCGCGATACGGTGGATATATCGGCGGGCATCGAGACCCTGTACGTGTACACGGATCTCGTGGAACCGCGTGTCGTCGGTGAAGTGTACGCGCCATTCCTTCGAAACATCGCCGTCCGCGGTATGAACGGTGACATTATTTCGGAAACGTTCGACCGCGTGCAATACGTGAAGCTGCTGCGGAATCAATTCGATAAGATCGAAGTCGATCTTCTCGACGGCCTATTGAATTCGCAGGCACCGAAGAAGAAGAGGAAGGAAAAACGCAGCAGCAGCAGCGCCGCCGCGGCGGCGGGGGCGCCGTCGGCATAAAGAGAACGGATCACGGCGTCGAACGGATCACGACATATTCGACGAGTAACGATGGCGTTCGTGATCGGCGCAACGTGCGAGGGCGTGAAGGCCGAACTGGACCTGTTCAGCGGGTCGGTGACGCAGACGAGCGTCGAGTGCAGTCAGTGGACCGTCTACCAGCCGCTGACGACTCTCGACGGCGGCGGTACTATCGAGTTCCTCATCCCGGGTTCGGGCGAAAACTATACGGACCTGGCGAGCCTTCAAGTGTACGTGCTCTTCAAAGTGATTCAGGGGACGGTACCGATCTTGCGGGCGGCGCCAACGTGGCGCCGGTCAACAATTTCTTGCATTCGATGTTCAGTCAAATCGACGTGTCGCTGAACGGCGTCCTCGTGACGCCGTCGACCAATACGTACGCGTACCGGGCCTACCTCGAGACGCTGTTGAGATACTGTAGCGACGCGAAACGTTCGCATCTCACGGGCTCGTTGTGGTACAAAGACACCGCCGGACAGATGGACACGCTCGGGAACAACAACGTCGGGTTCGAGGCACGGCGCGCCATGACGGCCGATAGCAACGAGGTGGAGATGATGGGACGCGTGCACGTCGACGCGTTTATGCTAAACAGACACATACCGAACGGCGTCGACACGAAAGTACGCATGGTGCGCTCGAAAGGCACCTTCGCGCTCATTGGCGCACAAGCCGTACCGGGGTGGCACATCGTGCTGCAGGCGATTCGGCTGCACGTGCGAAAAGTGAAGTTGAGTCCGAACGTCCAGATGGGACATATCAAAGCGTGGACGTTGGGAACGGCTAAGTTTCCGATGCGCCGCGTCGACTGCAAATCGTTCTCGATAACGGCGGGTACGCTATCGCACACGCACGAAAACTTGTACATGGGTCCGAATCCGAAACGCATCTTCCTGATGATGATCGATAACGTCGCCTACAACGGAGACGACACTACAAATCCGTTCGACGCGCGTCACAACGACATAAACTTCCTCACGCTCGTCGTCGACGGACGTCAGGTGCCGAGCAAGCCGCTGCAGCCGGGCTTCCCGCACAAGCTGTACGTGCGGAGCTACATGAATCCCTTCGAGGCCAGCGGAAAGGCGTACGAGGACGAGGGGAACGACGTATCGCGCTCGGACTTCGGCGCCGGCTACACCATCTTCGGTTTCGACCTGACCCCCGACTGTTGCGACGGGGACCATTTCAACGTCGTGCGTCAGGGGACCGTGGGCGCCGAAATGCACTTCGGGACGCCGCTACCCCTTCCGGTGAACGTCGTCGTGTACGCGGAATTCGAGACGGTGTTGGAGTTCGACAGGAACCGGAACGTCGTGTACGACTGGTAGTAACTATGGATACGTTTCAACTGATGCGTCGCCTGGAACACGATACGTACGCTAATCGTATCGTCGTCGGCGTCGTGCCTAAAGATGCGCTACTTACTGTCGCCACCGCCACCGTTTACCCGACGGCCTTCGTGTGCAACACCGACGACGGCGGCGAGCCGGGACAGCACTGGGTGGCCGTCTACGTGGACGCCGACCAGCGAGGCGAGTACTTCGATTCGTACGGTCTGCCGCCGCTGCACGCCGACTTCCACTCGTTCCTGCACCGCAACTGCGGCGACGCGTGGACGTACAACGACAAGCGGCTGCAGAGCGCCATCTCTAACGTGTGCGGACAATATTGCGTCGCCTACCTTCTCCTCCGATGTCGCTGTATGCCGTTGAATACGTTCCAGAGCCTATTCGGCATCGATCGGGTGGCCGATGACTGTCTCGTATTCGATTTGTTAAAACCGCATTAATTTCGCTTTTACGTGAATAGTAGTAGAAATAAAAAACAAACGATGATGATGATGATTGCATTGTTGTTGTTTATTATTACCCTACCTACAAACATACATACATACAGAAACTACTCCTAGGGGGGTGGTGGGGTATTCCTTAGGTTAGACGAGTTAGACGAGTTATACGAGTTAGACGAGTATCGGCGCCGTGGTGACGCCGTCGTCGAGCACGCGGCGTTTAGCGTAGAAGTAGCTCAACGCTGCGCGATCTTGAACGTACGTCAACACGGACGAGTCTTTCACCTGGAAACCACGGTTCCAGCCGACGACGTTGCGACGGTCGTTCAGTACGGCGAGGAAGGTGTGCTCGTCGATGTCGTTCTGACGTTTGCTCAGTCCCTTCGTGCTGTACTTCGGACTGTTGTCGCCGCCGAAGCAGTAGTAGGTCTTGCTGCACAGCGCCACGATTCCGTCGCCGCGCCACTCTTCTTTGAAGAGACCCGGCGTTCGACGATCGAACAGGCGTCGGCGCGCGCAGCAGTCCTCCGCCGTCCACGCTAGTCCAGCGACGCGCCGTCATACGTAGGCGTCCACGTGCGCGTCGCAGCATTCGGCCGGAAACCAGAGCGATCGATTCCGGAAGTAGTGTTCGCGAAGTTCTTCCGGTACGAGCGCGTCGACGTCACGTCCGGCGAGGGCGATGTACGCCGAGTCCGTGTCCATAGCGCAGTACTGGAAGAGCGTACGGGGGATGTAGGCGTCGACGAAATCGAAATAAAATTCTAGCATTCTCAATTTTGCGTACTGCAAGACGAAATAGCCGATATGTATCGGCAGGCCGTAGACGACTTTGCGCTTATTCAGCGCCACCTCGTACAGAGCGTCGTCGACGACGACGTCGAGTTGCCGGAAGCGACGGTTGTTGACGAGCATCGACGCGCCGACCGGCGTGGCGTACTTGATTTCCCGGTGCCGATCGACGCGCGTATTCGTTTTCCCGTAGGAACTGTTGCCGAGAAGATTAAAGGTATCGGCGATGATCGATTTGTCGGGATCGATGTCGCCCTGGCGTCGAGCCGCCGAGACCTTGTCGCCGAAGCGGCGAAAGCACGCGATCGGCGCGTACTCGATGACCTGGTAGACGCGCTCGACGACGACACCGTGCGCCAGATACCAGCGTAGGAGGGGCGTCGCGAGCACGATCTCGGCGCCGAAGTAGCTACCGACGAGCGTCCGTTGAGGTCGAGTGAGGAGATCGTTCGACTTGGCGTAGTCGCGTATAAACGGGCTGAGATCGTCGCGCGCGATATCGACGTTCTTGAATACGGGCTGCATTTCGGCGAACTTGTCGCGCAGCGCTTCCGGCACGGCGATATCGCACTTCACGAGGCCGAACAGAGAGCCGTCGCGCACCGCCTCCAGTATCGTCGAGCGCGTACTGGGGGCGGTGGTCGGTGGTTGCCATCGTGACGCGTCGGGCGGCGTCGACGCCGCGGGCGGTCGCACGGCGCGCCACTGGCACTCCCACATTTCGACGACGTCATCGACGAAACGGCGCTGGTAGGTGGTCACGGCGATCGTCGCGGCGTACAGCGTCGTCATCGGTTGAATGTTAACGGCGTTCGTCGTCACGTGCGCCTGGCACGTCGGGCAGCTGTGAAAATAACAGCCGTGAAATTGATACGCCGTTCGCGTGGCGGCGCACCAGCCGTCGACTCGGTGCTTTCCGATGCGCTTCTCGCGTCCGTTCAACTGGTGACGTATACGCGCGCCGGTTTGCGCCTCCACCCACGTCAACCACTCCACGGCCATACGGCCGTAGCGGTGCACGCGTTCCGCTCGAAAGGCTTTCTCCGCGCGCCGGCGCGTGTACCAGCCCTTCGGCATCTCCTGCATGATTGCCCATAGATAGAGGCCATTTGCGTCGAAACCGACTATCGAACGACACAGCGCGTCGCCGCCTCGAATCGCCGTCACGCCGGCCTCGTGGTGTCGCGCGAAGATGATCGACGGGCCGCCGACGATCTGCGACTGCAGCAGACGGTGCAGATCTTTGTTCGGCTCGTTGAACAGCGAGAAATGGATCGACGTCGGCAGGTCGTTGAACAGGTACAACAGCTTCAACCCCGGTACGCTGATTGCGTCCTTGAACATGTCGATACATCGGCGCCGATAAAAGGCGAACTGGCGATCGACCGCCTCGAGAAACGGCGCCACGTCTCGATTGTTATACCACATAAGAAAATCGCGCATCGTCATCATGCCCTCGTCACGCCACGCCGTCGCGCAAATCTCGTACGCCTCCGCGGAGATTCCCTGGCGTTTCAGGTGGCTGTAGAAAGCTTCGCGCGACGGCAGGGCGGTTTCGTCCAGACGCGTCAACGCGTCGATATGTTCGTACGGAAAGTACCCCTTCGTTGCCGAGCAACCGTACGCTTTCAGAAAGCGATCGTAGCTAACGCCGGGCGCTAGGTAATTCGTTATGTCCAGGAACTTCAACGTCGTCGTCGACAGGCACATGTAATTGTTCTGACGTTTAATTGTAAACGCCGACGACGTGTCCTGCGCGTCGCCGGTTATGAGCAGGGGGGTCAAGTACTTCTTGACGACATTGAGTTCGTACTTACCCGAATTTAATCCAAGTACGGGCATTTGACGAAGGTGCGTCCACAGGCGGTCGGCGAGAGTGGCGTATGGTGACGCGTCGTCTTCGTCGTCGTCGTTGCACCGTCGCCGCCAGTCGGCGTCGAGCGCGTCGAGCGCCTCGAAGGTCCCGTCGTAGCGGGGGCGAAGAATTGCGCACGCCGCCGCGCTCACCGCTTCCAGGTCTTCGATGAGGCGACGCGCGGGTTCCGCCGAATCGCAGGTCGTGACGTAACACCGCGCCGCTTCGTGGCCGGGCACGTTCGACGCGACGCTCACGCTGAGCAGTTCGTGTCGCGCCATCCACCGGCATTTGTCGCTATCCGTCGGCAGATCGTTATTGGCGAAATAGCATTCAAAATCGAACGTCGCGCGGTACGGGTAGTAGCGCAGGTCGTCGTCGCCGACGTCTATGCCTTCGTCGTCGAGCCGCTCAAATACGGACGGCGGCGGTCGGTAGATACCGCCGGGGAACACGTGACGAACGCCACCTTCGCACGTCGCTTCGTGACGTCGTAAATCGCGCGCGATCCGCCAGAGGGCGTTGCCACATTTTCCGCACTCGTACGTTTTCGTGTACACGCGCGGGTCGCTTATGTACGAGAAGTGCGTCTCGTACAGGTTGACGTTCAGGGTCGTGGGGTGCGCTTCGCGCGATCGACGGACTAGTTCGGCGACGTCATTCGTCAGTCGATAGACGACGACGTTGATTTCAAAAACCGTCTCCACGCGATCCAGTTCGTTCAGGCGCACACCGTTCGAGGCCGAGTACACCCTAGCGGGGGGAATGTGGTTTTAGGTAATGCGGGTAACTCGGAACGATAGTGGAAGGAATGTGTTTGCGATAACAATTGGTGGTGGTGGTTGCGGACTAGCGGTGATTTTTATAACTAACTCGGAATGTTTTAGGTAACCCTAGCGAGATAGTCGGTCCCTAGCGGTGGGGGATGTGGTTTTAGGTAATGCGGGTAACTCGGAACGATAGTGGAAGGAATGTGTTTTGCGGTAACAAGTGATGGTGGTTGCGGACTAGCGGTAATTTTTATAACTAACTCGGAATGTTTTAGGTAACCCTAGCGGTGGGGAATGCGGGTAACTCGGAACGATAGTGGAAGGAATGTGTTTGCGGTAACGAATGGTGGTTGCGGACTAGCGGTAATTTTTATAACTAACTCGGAATGTTTTAGGTAACCCTAGCGGTGACTTGTTTTGGGTAATGTAACTCGGAAACGGAAAGTACATTTTCAACGTTTTATTCAGTAGCTTACAACATTCAAACACAGCGTTGAAGCCTTTGTTTCAATAGCAAGCAAATATTAGCAAAACAAGCAGTGTTCTTTATTCTATTGTTCGTTCTTCATTCCAGTCCACTCCTGCGCTGCACGTACGTGTGCACGGCCGACTCCAGCTGCACACGGTTCATGTACTCGCGCCAGTTCGTTCCTAAAAGCCAGTCCGACACAAACTGCACCAAATACAACTCTCCCGCACGACCCGTTTGCGGCTGCTGACCACCGGAAGTTGACACCGTAGTTTCGTGTAGAATTTGCACGAGTCGCGTGAAACAGGGGATAAGCGACCGACGCAGAAACGTTTCCATGACGGTGTTGAAATATCGTGTTACGATACAGCCCGTGTTGTCGAAACGCTGCATGTATACACGGTTTGGCCGTCCCGCACGATAGCCGGGCATGTGTACATATGGGCAGCCTTCATTGGGCTCACTTACCCCGCAATGATCCCGCGCCCGCTCCCATATTATCTCACCGAGGGTCTCGGCGACGAGGTCCATTGCGAGCCGCTCATAACGGCAGACCAACTGGGCCCTGCTCGGCACGACGATTTGACGTTGGGACGCCACCTCCTCCGATAGGCTCCAGCACGGAGCGCACGTCGGCCCCATCGTCCCCAGCGGCGTGTACAGGCTTTCGTTATACGTCGGTGGAGGACACGTTCGGCTCGCATCCGATACACCGAGCGCCTCCTCGATGATGGCGTCCAATACGTGGGCGTCACGCACTCCGCTTCCACCCTACAGCACAAAGCATGTTCTACTCTTTACGAATCACCGTCAGCAACGCGTGTAGGAAGTCGCACATACATTCACGCCTGGTGTATTGCATCAGCGCCTCCTACAAACACATTATTATGATTAGTCCGCCTGCTTTTGACCTTCCTTCTTGGCCTGCTCCTCCCTCTTTATCGACCCCTCCACTTCGCGTTCCAACAACGTTCTTACGAACGTGGCAACCTCCTCGTACTGAGCACGGATCCTTTCGTTGTTTGTTAGCATACCCTGCGGTATGCGGCGCACTTCCTACAGCATATAAGCACAACTGTTAGTTACGGAATACAAAATAAGTTCGCTTCATAAGCTAGCCAAAACGCCTTTATATGATTTTCGGCCGTCTCTACTACTCGTTGCCAGGCCTCCTAAGTTAGTTCACGTTCACGCCACCGTATCATTCGTTGTTGCACGTTCGTATGCGTCAGCAAATCTACCAGTATCGGGCACTCTTCCTACAAACAACACAACACAACACATTAGACGGCGTCGTCGTCGTATCTCTTCAGTGTGCGCACGGTATACGAGGGCTCCCCGTTCCAAGTCGTCTTACGCACACTGATCTCCACTTTCGTGCCGGTTAACTCAAGCACAGTATCGCGGAGTTCCTCCTCGTTCAACTCCACCAAGTACTCGGCCGTGTACTCGACGAGATTATACATTTGGCTGTGAAACAAAGTAAGCCAAAGCTCGTCTTCCTCCTCCTCGCCGTCCTTCACCATCACACGCAACGCGAAGTAATATTTCGGCACGAACACTCCACCGTGCGTTCGGCATATCAGTTCCCCGCCTTTGCTTTTCTGCAATTTCCGGCGACAACGGGAACATCCCAAATAGGCACCAACCCCTTTGTACGACACAGCGTCGATCATAACGGGCAACAGAAGTTTATACACACCGTTGTCAGCACACTTTAGGTGCCTCAGACTCACCAATGTGGCGCGCGTCGACGCCGTCGATTCGCATTCGCGCTCCAGTGACGCGCTCCGCGTCAGGTGTGGGTGTCCCTCAGCCGTCTCGACGGTGCCCAAAGACGCCTCTTCGGCGCTTCGCTTTCGCCCGACAGCAGCAGCCAACGGTGGCGCAATAAGCACCACGGGCCGCTTAACAGGTGTCGCTCCCGTTGACACCGCTGCTACCGTCGGCGAAGGTTGCTGCTGTTGACCGCTGGCCGCCTTCAGTGACTGCTTGCGCGGTGCCTTGGTCTTTTTTGGTGGAATCTCATCTGCCATGTTTTCGCGGAAGAACGTCTGCTGCTTGCTGCTGCTGCTGTAGAAACAATACACGTTAGAACTCCGGCGACATACAACATAGCATTTTATCAACCGTTTTATACTTTTCAAAATAACGTTCATGCGCACTTAACAGTCTACAGTTATGTTACAAATCTTGCGCATGCGTACTTAACGCAAACGACGCTGATACCGAAGAAATTTTTAGGAAAAAAGTTAGCGGTCACGTCAGTACATCCATCGTCAAATGTGACTTTTACATCGAATTTCTCTAATATCGTCACACCACTCGATTCCAGAGCCCAAACTCATCGTCTACAACGGTTACTTTCATGCTTTTAACTGATCGTTTATTGTTTTTGAAATGCCATTGTCTACAACATAACGCGCATGCGCACTTCACACAAATAACGTTCTCTTACTCAATTATCCGCATGCATACTTCATACATCCAAGGCATTTGTTTTCGGAAAAAAGTTTCCGGTCACGTCAGTACATTCATCGTTAAATCTATCTTTACATCGAATTTCTCTAATATCACTTTACCGCGTAATTCCCTACCCCACAGCGATCGTATACAACGTTTATTTTAATGCTTTTAACTTTTCGTTTATTGTTTTTGAAAATCCATTGTTCTCCGTTCACATTCCAATCGCGATAAGTCACGCGCAACAGATGTCAAAATTACGCGCATGCGCACTTAACGCAAACGACGCTGATACCGAGGAATTTGTTTTAGGAAAAAAGTTAGCGGTCAAGTCAGTACATCCATCGTCAAATGTGACTTTTACATCGAATTTCTCTAATATCACTGCACCACACGTTTCCTGACCCCAAACTAATCGTGTACAACGTTTAATTTCATGCTTTTAACTTTTCGTTTATTGTTTAAAAAAATCCATTGTTCTCCGTTCACATTCCGATCACGATAAGCCGTAGTGTCATGCGCCACCGCTGTATTTGACTTTGCGAGCACTCATTGCTCATTCACCATTTTGCAGTCAAACACTTCTGATCAGTTTTCAATCTCTCATCGATTTGCCACAAAGAACAACGCATCATCGACTCATCGTTCGCCAACACATCGGTGAGACTGCTTTTATGTATGCATGCATGTGTGCGTGCATGCGTGTGTGCATGCACGCGTACATGCATGCGTGTGCGCGTTCATGCATTGACACCCTTTGTTTAAACAGTTGTAAGCCTACTATGCATGCATGTCACACTGGATAAAACATCTTCTCCTAACACACTGCTTTTATGCAGCATTGACAACCTTTGTTTAAACAGTTGTAAGCCTACTATGCATGCACGTCACAATGGATAAAACATCGTCTCCTAACACACTGCTTTTATGCACGCATGCATGCATGCATGTGCACGTGCATACATTTGTTTAAACAGTTGTAAGCACGTAAGCCTCCTTGCATGCGTATGCGCATTGTCACCCTTTGTTTACACAGTTGTAAGCGCGTAAGTCTGCTTTTACGCATGCATGCATGCATGCATGTTGTGGTTGTTTATTTTATGCATGACCCTTTGTTTAAACAGTTGTCAACACGTAAGTCTGCTTTTACGCATGCATGGTTCTCATCCTTTGTTTAAACAACAGCCTGTTTTTATACATGCATGCATGCATGCATGCTTCACACCCTTTGTTTACACGTACTGTGGTTGTTTCTTTCATAGACCGACATGCACGGTCCAACCGTCACCTCGTCAACCACCGACTCCAACTTCAACAACGCAAACACCAGCTGCATCCACCAGCCACGACCCAGACGATATTGATCGCGACAACAGCCTCATTACAATATTCCTTCTTCAAGACCCCATCACTGGGTTGTGGCGCACACCCATACCACAAACTGAATTTTATCCACGACGTGGTTTCAATACTCCACCGACTACAACACTCTTCCCGATTGTTCGGGACACAAATCGTCCGACCTCAATATGGGGACCACTGCCATAACGCAGAAATAAATTTCTCTCTACAACTCACGTTTTCACTCGTCTGTATCCAGTGCATACACACCCTACATACAGTGTCACCAATCTATACGCTGTACGTTAGCGTATTTATGTCTTGGTTCCGATTAAAACTCACTACTAGACGTATTTATTTATTTAAACGCATTGGTTTCGTTTTAATCAGAGCACTAGAACGCACAGCGTTAGCCAGCTATGCTGTCATGCAGGGGTCATAGTCCACTCCAGCAGCAGCAGCGCTTATCGCTGCTGTCAACATAGGGTACAGTGGGGCATCCACATAGGGCTGACGGGGGGAATCTCCACACAGTGGTTTTATCGTGGTTATATATTCGCGCGATAAACGCATTATTGCTTACGTCAGCACACTCTAGGTACGGCGTTGATCGCTAGGGAACGAACTAAAGGGGTCTCTGCACTCACCGCTAGGTGGCAACTCGGGGTAATCAATCACGTTTTTTATAAGTAAGTGTCCAAAACCAGTTAGTGTCAAAGGGGTAATCCATCACGTTTTTTATAAGTAGGTTCCCGAAAACAATTAGTGTCAAAAAAAGCCTTTGATCTTTTTTTTATAAGTAGGTTCCCGAAAACGTTTAGTGGTCATTAAAACGTTTTTTATAAGTAGGATTTTGAGGCCGAAAATGTCCTCTATACTACTAGTACCCCCCATAGTATATTCTACCTCTTCGTTCCCATGTCCTGTGTAGAGGCATTTACATTTCCCAAAATTGAACAGCAATTGCCACTTTTCAGACCATTTGATCAACCTGTCAAGATCATCTTGTAAATGGTGTCTATCTCCATCACTTTTAATTCTTCTAAACACTTTTGTATCATCCGCAAATTTCAACACCTTGCTTGTTATTTCATCATCCAAATCGTTGATATATATTAAGAATAATATAGGTCCTAATACTGATCCCTGTGGTACCCCACTCAATACCGATTTCTAGTTTGAAGCCTCCCCATCAACAACTACACGTTGTCTTCTGTCAATCAGCCATTGTTCTATCCAGTTTATTATACCATTTCCTATGCCATGGGCCTTTAGTTTCAGCAGTAATCTTTGATGTGGTACTTTGTCGAAAGCTTTTAGAAAATCTAAGTAGATGATATATATTGGTGATCCCTCATCTACCTACTTAGTGATGTCTTCCAAAAAATATAACATATTTGTTAAGCATGACCTCGCTTTAAAAAAAACATGTTGAGATGGGTTTATCAAGTTTTGTTTAACAAGAAATTCCACCATGTGATCTTTAATTAGTATTTCTAATAATTTGCAAATCACTGATGTTAAACTCACTGGTCTATAGTTCTCTGACTTGTTTCTCGAACCTTTTTTATATAACGGTATAATGTTTGCCTCTTTCCATTCTAAAGGAACCACTCCCTCTTCTAATGACAAATTGAAAACGGTTGCAAGTGGTATGCTAATTTGTTCTACAATTTCCAATAGTAGTTTGGGCGGAATCCCATCCACTCCAGGTGATTTATTATCCTTCATAGCCCTTATTTTCTTAGCTACCATTTCCGGGGTTACAATTAATTGTCCTAAATAGTCTGAATCTGCCCCCTTGAAATTAGCCTCTGGTACTGGCAGTGAACTAATATCTTCTCTGGTAAGCACTGAACTAAAGTAGTCATTCAGGTCTTCTGCCATTAAGATATGATATTATATTTCCAACACTATCTTCTAGAGGACCGACCTTATCTTGAACTTTCTGTTTGCTTCAAACATACGCATAAAAACTCTTGCTGTCATGCTTTATATTACTAGCTAATTGTTGTTCATAGCTTCTCTTTGAATTTCTAATTTCAGCTGTAGCTTGGTTAAGTGCTTCTTTATAACTGTTGTAGTTTTCATCATTTCCAGTAAATCTATATGACTTCCACATCATTTGTTTATACTTAATTTTTCTAATGGGTTCTTTCAATAAGTGTTTCTTTTTGGACCGTTTCCCTTTTTTTTGAAGGGTACAAATTGATCGACTATGCACTTAATTTAACTCTTTAATATATTCCAGCATTCTGTTGCTGTCTTATATTTTAGTGTGTTATTCCAGTCTATCTTTGCTAAATATTTCCTCATGTCCTTATACCTTCCTTTGTGGAAATTTCTCCTATACTGCTTTTTACTATTCCTTTCTGATTTTACTTTGATGGTAAAATGTATCTGGTTGTGATCTCTACTCCCCAGTGGCTCACATATCTTGACATTGTCAACTAATTCATTCTGTGATGACAAAACTATGTCTAATACATTCTCACCCCTGGTTGGTTCTAGCACATGTTGAGAAAGGAAAGTATCTTGAACTAAAACTAAAAACTTGTGGTCCTCACTCCCCATACTCTAAAGAGATTCCCGTTGTATATGTCCGTGGTTAAATTCCCCCATAATAATACAGTCCCGTTTGCTTACTTCCCTTATAGCGTTTTGTATTTTTTCATTCTCTTCTATGCTTATGTTTGATAAAAAGGTAACATACATTCCCCTTTCTGGTTAATCTAGTTATGTGTGTAGTCTGATATCAGTCTAGCCTTCGTGAAGATTTGTAACATGCAGAACACATATTTGGTATAAAGCCACATTAAGGATCCGTCCGCCGAAAGAGTGCACATGACAATACCGTCTTGGTGTGATATGCCTGAATGTGCTTCGATCACTTTGAGATTGGACATGTTTGTCTCGTGAATACTGAATGTACTATTGCATTAGACAATATAAAACATAAAATGGGAATGAATTTTCACACACATAACTTACATTCTATTTTCTTGTAACTTACGTGACGGAGATGAAAGGGTAACATTCATTCCCATTTGTGGTTAATCTAGTTATGTGTGCAGTTTGATATCAGTCTAGCCTTCGTGAAGATTTATAACATACAGGACTTCTATTTGGGGTAAGACCACATTAAGGATCCGTCCGCCGAAAGAGTGCACTTGAAAATACAGTTTCGTTGTGATACGCGTGAATTTTTTCGATCACTTTGATATGGGACATGTTTGTCTAGTGAATGTTGTATGTTTCTATTGCATTAGACAAGATAAAACATCAAATGGTAATACATTTTTACACCCATAACTTACGTACTATTTTTTTGATCACTTTGACATGGGACATGTTTGTCTCGTGAATACTGAATATACTACTTCAATAGTCAAGATAAAACATCAAATGGAAATTAGTATTCTCACCCACAACTTACGAACTATTTTCTTGTAACTTACGTGACGGAGATGAAAGGGTAAAATTCATTCCCCTTTTTGGTTAATCTAGTTATGTGTGTAGCTTCATATCAGTATGGACTTCTAGAAAATTTGTAACATGCAGGACATCTATTAGGGATAAGACCACATTAAGGATCCGTACGCCGAAATAGTACACTTGAAAATACTGTTTTGTGGTGATATGCGTGAATTGTTTCGATCAATTTGACATGGGACATTTTTGTCTCGTGAATACTGAATGTACTACTGCATTAGTCAAGAAAAAACATCAAATGGGAATGAGTTTTCACATCTATAACTGACGTACTATTTTCTTGTAAATTACGTGACGGAGATGAAAGGGTAACATGCATTCCTCTTTGTGGTTAACCTAGTTATGTGTGTAGCTTGAAATCAGTCTAGCCTTCGTGAAGATTTGTAACATGCAGGACATCTATTTGGGTAAGACCACATTAATGAACCGCCCGCCAAAAGAGTGCACTTGAAAATACCGTTTTGTGGTGATATTTGTGAATTTTATCGATCACTTTGACTTGAGACATGTTTGTCTCGTGAATACTGAATGTATTACTGAATCAGATAAAAAAAACATCAAATGGGAATGAGTTTTCACACCCATAACTTACGTACTATTTTCTTGTAACTTCTCTTTGAATTTCTAATTTCAGCTGTAGCTTGATTAAGTGCTTCTTTATAAATGTTGTAGTCTTCATCATTTCCAGTACATCTATATGACTTCCACATCATTTGTTTATACTTAATTTTTCTAATGGCTTCTTTCGATAAGTGTTTCTTTTTAGACCGTTTCCCTTGTTTTTTGAAAGGTACAAATTTATCGACTATGCACTTAATTTCACTATTTAAGATATTCCAGCATTCGGTTGCTGTCTTATTCTTCAGTGTGTTATTCCAGTCTATCTTTGCTAAATATTTCCTCATGTCCTTATACCTTCCTTTGTGGAAATTTCTCCTATACTGCTTTTTACTATTCCTTTCTGATTTTACTTTGATGGTAAAATATATCTGGTTGTGATCACTACTCCCCAGTGGCTCACATATCTTGACATTGTCGACTAATTCTTTCTGTGAGGACAAAACTAAGTCTAACACATTCTCTCCCCTGGTTGGTTCTAGCACATGTTGAGAAAGGAAACTATCTTGTACTAAAACTAAAAACTTGTGGTCCTCACTCCCCATAATCTGTAGAGATTTCCATTGTATATGCCCATGGTTAAAGTCCCCCATAATAACACAGTTCCGTTTGCTTACTTCCTTTATAGCGTTTTGTATTTTTTCATTCTCTTCTATGCTTATGTTTGGACTTCGATAAACTAACCCAACTGTTAACGTTGAGTTTCCTGTAACTATGTTACACCAAACAGCTTCTTCGCAATCTGCTTCTCTTTCTAATTTTATTTCATAAGCCTGGATAGATTCTTTAATATATAAAATAGCTCCACCTCCCTTTCTTCCTATTCTATCTTTCCTAAACATTACATATCCTGTTAGTCCCAATTCGGCATCTGATATATCAGTGGTGGCCCACGATTCGGTTATACCTATTATGTGAGGGTCAATATCTTCTACCATAATGTTTAGTTCACTTCTTTTGTTTACTATGCTCCTTGCATTTAAACAAATGCATTTATATCCTGATTCAGAACAGTTTTCCAGGCTGTTCTTTGCCGATTATTTCTGCTGTCTTTATCTATGCCTCCAGTTTCAGGCTTCTCTGTGAATCCCCCCTGCGAATCTAGTTTAAATAGATGCAGCCTGTCCCACTGTCAACAGATTGCAGCAAGTTCTCTGAGAAAACTGCTGCCCCCTTTCCACTTAGATGTAGGCCATCTCTCATGTACATATCTTCCCTCCCAACAAAGTATCCCCATAAATCTACGAATCCCACCCCCTCTTCTTTACACATCTGCTCAACTAGTGCGTTGATCGCCATCCTCTTGCAGTTTCTATATGTCGGCCCCCTTCCTCCCATTACTGGCAAAATTCCTGAGAGGATAATCTGTTCTACTCTTGTCTTCTTTAACTTCTTCACTAACTGTCTGTACTTCTGAACTATCCCAGTTGTTCCCTCCCTCTCTGCGTTATTTGTCCCTACATGTACTAGTATAGACCCTCCCTTGCCATGCCCCAGTACCTTCTCTACCCTTTCAGTTACATGTTCTATCCTAGCCCCCGGTAGACAAACAACGACGTCCTCCCCCTCGCTTAGAGTCTTATCTGTCTTTCTCATAATCGAATCGCCCATAAACACCCTCTCTTTCCTCATTGCCCCCTCAATCACTGCCTCAGTGTAGCTCTTTCTACGGTTTGCATCTGTCTGGTTGTAATCTTGTTCCCCTGTCTTCTGCTCTCCCGTCACAATCTCGTCCGTTCCATTCTTTCCTGACGCTGTTTCTCTTGTCACCTTTCTTCCTGTCATCGTCCCTCCCGACTTCTCTTCTGTCACATGTACTCTCACTTCCTTTCTTCCCGTCATCTTTCCTCCCATTGCATTTCCTTCTCTCCTCTCCCGTCTCTTTTTCCCTCCTACCTCTTTCTCTACGGTCACTTTCTCTCCTGCCACCTTCACACCTGTCACATTTCCTGCCGTCGATCCTCCACTTTCTTCCCCTCCGATCACCTTCCCTCCTCTCAGTCTCCTTTCCTCGGTCTTGTTGCCACTACTCTGCTCCTTCAGTTTCACAGTATTCCCAACTTTATCCCTGTCGTCTCTCTCCATTCCATCTGTCTCCTTGCTGATTCTCATCTCCATCCCCTTCACAATATCTACCAACCTAGCTACCTCTTTCTCCAGACATTTCACCTTCCAACACCCCACGCACTGAAAGGTGAATCCCTCTTCCTTGGTTTCTGTCCATGACTTCGTACAGCCGGACAAGGCAAAATCCACCCAACTGTGGCAGTCGTCGCACACCAAGTGTCTCTTTGCCTTGACTTGCCGCTTGCAAGGCGCCATATCAGAATTTATTTAATAATAATAATCTAATTAGCTATTTAAAATAGTTTTGTCAACTGTGTTTACACTATTCACTGTCTATGTAGTCTTTAAGAAGACTGTTTTCTGTGCACAAATGTTACACTTTTCGTAAGATTGCGTACGCTAGACTGCCTTATTTATTTAGGTTATACAGCGCCCTAGCGAATAAGAGAGACACTAGCTACATAAACTTAGTTCGCCCGATTATCGCAAATGCTTAATTTTAACAACAAAGCTACCTTATCAAAATGTCTAGCAGGTACTGACTTACACAGATATTATCTTATGTAGGTAGTTTATGGTTGTTACTTTATCACCTATATATTCTACCATATAACGAGGTTTGTTAAATCTCGTTTACAAACTTATCGTAGCCGTAAGCTAACGTACCCTATTATCACTCACTAGACTAAAGTGTTCTAAAATACTTTATCTGACTAACTTTAAGCACAACTGCTACTCAATATATGTTTACTGCTACTTTATGAATGATATTAAGGCAAGAATAATACTTATCAATCAGTAATTCCACTTGCTTATGAACTTTGATACACCACCAATTTCAACGATCTATCTCCGCCAAATATAGCCTCGAAGCCGAAGATGAAAGGGTAACATGCATTCCCCTTTGTGGTTAATCTAGTTATGTGTGTAGCTTCATACAAGTCTGGATTTCGAGAAGATTTGTAACATGCAGGACACCTATTTGGTATAAGACCACATTAAAGATCCGTCAGCCGAAATAGTGCACTTGAAAATACTGTTTTGTGATGATATGCGTGAATTTTTTCGATCACTTTGACATTGGACATGTTTGTCTAGTGAATACTGAATATACTACTTCAATAGTCAAGATAAAACATCAAATGGAAATTAGTATTCTCACCCATAACTTACGAACTATTTTCTTGTAACTTACGTGACGGAGATGAAAGGGTAAAATTCATTCCCCTTTGTGGTTATTCTAGTTATGTGTGTAGCTTCATATCAGTATGGACTTCGAGAAGATTTGTAACATGCAGGATATCTATTTGGGATAAGACCACATTAAGGATCCGTACGCCGAAATAGTACACTTGAAAATACTGTTTTGTGGTGATATGCGTGAATTGTTTCGATCAATTTGACGAGGGACATGTTTGTCTCGTGAATACTGAATGTACTACTGCATTAGTCAAGATAAAACATCAAATGGGGATGAGTTTTCACACCTATAACTTACGTACTATTTTCTTGTAAATTACGTGACGGAGATGAAAGGGTAACATGCATTCCTCTTTGTGGTTAACCTAGTTATGTGTGTAGCTTGAAATCAGTCTAGCCTTCGTGAAGATTTGTAACATGCAGGACATCTATTTGGGGTAAGACCACATTAATGATCCGTGCGCCAAAAGAGTGCACTTGAAAATACCGTTTTGTGGTGATATTTGTGAATTTTATCGATCACTTTGACTTGAGACATGTTTGTCTCGTGAATACTGAATGTATTACTGAATCAGATAAAAAAACATCAAATAGGAATGAGTTTTCACACCAATAACTTACGTACTATTTTGTTGTAACTTACGTAACAGAGATGAAAGGGTAACATTCATTCCCCTTTGTGATTAATCTAGTCATGTGTGTAGCTGGAGATCAGTCTAGCCTTCGTGAAGATTTGTAACATGCAGGACATCTATTTGGGGTAAGACCACATGAAGGATCCGTCCGCCGAAATAGTGCACATGAAAATACTGTTTTGTGGTGATATGCGTGAATTTTATCGATCACTTTGACATGGGACATGTTTGTCTCTTGAATACTGAATGTACTACTGCATTAGACAAAATAAAACATCAAACGGAAATGAGTTTTCACACCAATAACTTATGTACTATTTTCTTGTAACTTACATGACGGAGATGAAAGTGTAACATGCATTCCCCTTTGTGGTTAATCTAGTTATGTCTGTAGCTTCATATCAGTCTGAACTTCGAGAAGATTTGTAACATGCAGGACATCTATTTGGGATAAGACCACATTAAAGATCCGTCCGCAGAAATAGTGCACTTGAAAATACCGTTTTGTGGTGATATGCGTGAATTGTTTCGATCAATTTGACATGGGACATGTTTGTCTCGTGAATACTGAATATACTACTTCAATAGTCAAGATAAAACATCAAATGGGAATTAGTATTCACACCCATAACTTACGAACTATTTTCTTGTAACTTACGTGACGGAGATGAAAGGGTTAAATTCAGTCCCCTTTGTGGTTAATCTAGTTATGTGTGTAGCTTTATATCAGTATGGACTTCGAGAAGATTTGTAACATGCAGGACATCTTTTTGGGGTAAGACAACATTATGGATCCGACCGCCGAATTAGTGCACTTGAAAATACTGTTTTGTGGTGATATGCGTGAATTTTTTCGATCACTTTGACTTGAGACATGTATGTCTCGTTAATACTGAATGTAATAATGCATTATTCAAGATAAAACATGAAATGGGAATGAGTTTTCACACCCATAACTTACGTACTATTTTCTTGTAATTACGTGACGGAGATGAAAAGGTAACATTCATTCCCCTTTGTGTTTAATCTAGATATGTGTGTAGCTTCATATCAGTATGGACAACGAGAAGATTTGTAACATGCAGGACATCTTTTTGGGGTAAGTCCACATTAAGGATCCGTTCGCCGAAATAGTGCACTTTAAAATACTGTTTTGTGGTGATATGCGTGAATTTTTTCGATCACTTTGACTTGAGACATGTTTGTCTCGTGAATACTGAATGTACTACTGCATTAGACAATATAAAACATCAAGTGGGAATTAATTTTTACACCCATAACTTATGTAATATTTTCGTGTAACTTACGTGACGGAGATGAAAGGGTAACATTCATTTCCCCTTTGTGGTTAATCTAGTTATGTGTGCAGCTTCATATCAGTATGGACTTCGAGAAGATTTGTAACATGCAGGACATCTTTTTGGGGTAAGACCACATTAAGGATCCGTCCGCCGAAATAGTGCACTTGAAAATACTGTTTTGTGGTGATATGCGTGAATTTTTTCGATCACTTTGACATGGGACATGTTTGTCTCGTGAATACTGAATGTACTACTGCATTAGTCAAGATAAAACATCAAATGGGAATGAGTTTTCACATCTATAACTTACGTACTATTTTCTTGTAAATTACGTGACGGAGATGAAAGGGTAACATGCATTCCTCTTTGTGGTTAACCTAGTTATGTGTGTAGCTTGAAATCAGTCTAGCCTTCGTGAAGATTTGTAACATGCAGGACATCTATTTGGGGTAAGACCACATTAATGATCCGTCCGCCAAAAGAGTGCACTTGAAAATACCGTTTTGTGGTGATATTTGTGAATTTTATCGATCACTTTGATATGAGGACATGTTTGTCTCGTGAATACTGAATGTATTACTGAATCAGATAAAAAAACATCAAATGGGAATGAGTTTTCACACCAATAACTTACGTACTATTTTCTTGTAACTTACGTGACGGAGATGAAAGGGTAACATGCATTCCCCTTTGTGATTAATCTAGTCATGTGTGTAGCTGGAGATCAGTCTAGCCTTCGTGAAGATTTGTAACATGCAGGACATCTATTTGGGGTAAGACCACATTAAGGATCCGTCCGCCGAAATAGTGCACATGAAAATACTGTTTTGTGGTGATATGCGTGAATTTTATCGATCACTTTGACATGGGACATGTTTGTCTCTTGAATACTGAATGTACTACTGCATTAGACAAAATAAAACATCAAACGGGAATGAGTTTTCACACCAATAACTTATGTACTATTTTCTTGTAACTTACATGACGGAGATGAAAGTGTAACATGCATTCCCCTTTGTGGTTAATCTAGTTATGTCTGTAGCTTCATATCAGTCTGAACTTCGAGAAGATTTGTAACATGCAGGACATCTATTTGGGATAAGACCACATTAAGGATCCGTCCGCAGAAATAGTGCACTTGAAAATACTGTTTTGTGGTGATATGCGTGAATTGTTTCGATCAATTTGACATGGGACATGTTTGTCTCGTGAATACTGAATATACTACTTGAATAGTCAAGATAAAACATCAAATGGGAATTAGTATTCACACCCATAACTTACGAACTATTTTCTTGTAACTTACGTGACGGAGAGGAAAGGGTTAAATTCAGTCCCCTTTGTGGTTAATCTAGTTATGTGTGTAGCTTTATATCAGTATGGACTTCGAGAAGATTTGTAACATGCAGGACATCTTTTTGGGGTAAGACAACATTATGGATCCGACCGCCGAATTAGTGCACTTGAAAATACTGTTTTGTGGTGATATGCGTGAATTTTTTCGATCACTTTGACTTGAGACATGTATGTCTCGTTAATACTGAATGTAATAATGCATTAGTCAAGATAAAACATGAAATGGGAATGAGTTTTCACACCCATAACTTACGTACTATTTTCTTGTAATTACGTGACGGAGATGAAAGGGTAACATTCATTCCCCTTTGTGTTTAATCTAGATATGTGTGTAGCTTCATATTAGTATGGACAACGAGAAGATTTGTAACATGCAGGACATCTTTTTGGGGTAAGACCACATTAAGGATCCGTACGCCGAAATAGTGCACTTGAAAATACTGTTTTGTGGTGATATGCGTGAATTTTTTCGATCACTTTGACTTGAGACATGTTTGTCTCGTGAATACTGAATGTACTACTGCATTAGACAATATAAAACATCAAGTGGGAATTAATTTTTACACCCATAACTTATGTAATATTTTCGTGTAACTTACGTGACGGAGATGAAAGGGTAACATTCTTTCCGTTTTGTGGTTAATCTAGTTATGTGTGCAACTTCATATCAGTATGGACTTCGAGAAGATTTGTAACATGCAGGACATCTATTTGGGATAAGACAACATTAAGGATCCGTACGCCGAAATAGTACACTTGAAAATACTGTTTTGTGGTGATATGCGTGAATTGTTTCGATCAATTTGACATGGGACATGTTTGTCTCGTGAATACTGAATGTACTACTGCATTAGTCAAGAAAAAACATCAAATGGGAATGAGTTTTAACATCTATAACTGACGTACTATTTTCTTGTAAATTACGTGACGGAGATGAAAGGGTAACATGCATTCCTCTTTGTGGTTAACCTAGTTATGTGTGTAGCTTGAAATCAGTCTAGCCTTCGTGAAGATTTGTAACATGCAGGACATCTATTTGGGGTAAGACCACATTAATGAACCGCCCGCCAAAAGAGTGCACTTGAAAATACCGTTTTGTGGTGATATTTGTGAATTTTATCGATCACTTTGACTTGAGACATGTTTGTCTCGTGAATACTGAATGTATTACTGAATCAGATAAAAAAACATCAAATGGGAATGAGTTTTCACACCCATAACTTACGTACTATTTTCTTGTAACTTACGTAACGGAGATGAAAGGGTAACATGCATTCCCCTTTGTGATTAATCTAGTCATGTGTGTAGATAGAGATCAGTCTAGCCTTCGTGAAGATTTGTAACATGCAGGACATCTATTTGGGGTAAGATCAAATTAAGGATCCGTCCGCCGAAATAGTGCACATGAAAATACTGTTTTGTGGTGATATGCGTGAATTTTATCGATCACTTTGACATGGGACATGTTTGTCTCTTGAATACTGAATGTACTACTGCATTAGACAAAATAAAACATCAAACGGGAATGAGTTTTCACACCAATAACTTACGTACTATTTTCTTGCAACTTACGTGACGGAGATGAAAGGGTAACATGCATTCCCCTTTGTGGTTAATCTAGTTATGTGTGTAGCTTCATATAAGTCTGGATTTCGAGAAGATTTGTAACATGCAGGACATCTATTTGGGATAAGACCACATTAAAGATCCGTCAGCCGAAATAGTGCACTTGAAAATACTGTTTTGTGATGATATGCGTGAATTGTTTTGATCACTTTGACATTGGACATGTTTGTGTAGTGAATACTGAATATACTACTTCAATAGTCAAGATAAAACATCAAATGGAAATTAGTATTCTCACCCATAACTTACGAACTATTTTCTTGTAACTTACATGACGGAGATGAAAGGGTAAAATGTATTCCCCTTTGTGGTTAATCTAGTTATGTGTGTAGCTTCATATCACTATGGACTTCGAGAAGATTTGTAACATGCAGGACATCTATTTGGGATAAGACAACATTAAGGATCCGTACGCCGAAATAGTACACTTGAAAATACTGTTTTGTGGTGATATGCGTGAATTGTTTCGATCAATTTGACATGGGACATGTTTGTCTCGTGAATACTGAATGTACTACTGCATTAGTCAAGAAAAAACATCAAATGGGAATGAGTTTTCACATCTATAACTGACGTACTATTTTCTTGTAAATTACGTGACGGAGATGAAAGGGTAACATGCATTCCTCTTTGTGGTTAACCTAGTTATGTGTGTAGCTTGAAATCAGTCTAGCATTGGTGAAGATTTGTAACATGCAGGACATCTATTTGGGGTAAGACCACATTAATGAACCGCCCGCCAAAAGAGTGCTCTTGAAAATACCGTTTTGTGGTGATATTTGTGAATTTTATCGATCACTTTGACTTGAGACATGTTTGTCTCGTGAATACTGAATGTATTACTGAATCAGATAAAAAAAACATCAAATGGGAATGAGTTTTCACACCCATAACTTACGTACTATTTTCTTGTAACTTACGTAACGGAGATGAAAGGGTAACATGCATTCCCCTTTGTGATTAATCTAGTCATGTGTGTAGCTGGAGATCAGTCTAGCCTTCGTGAATATTTGTAACATGCAGGACATCTATTTGGGGTAAGATCACATTAAGGATCCGTCCGCCGAAATAGTGCACATGAAAATACTGTTTTGTGGTGATATGTGTGAATTGTATCGATCACTTTGACATGGGACATGTTTGTCTCTTGAATACTGAATGTACTACTGCATAAGACAAAATAAAACATCAAATGGGGATGAGTTTTCACATCTATAACTGACGTACTATTTTCTTGTAAATTACGTGACGGAGATGAAAGGGTAACATGCATTCCTCTTTGTGGTTAACCTAGTTATGTGTGTAGCTTGAAATCAGTCTAGCATTGGTGAAGATTTGTAACATGCAGGACATCTATTTGGGGTAAGACCACATTAATGAACCGCCCGCCAAAAGAGTGCTCTTGAAAATACCGTTTTGTGGTGATATTTGTGAATTTTATCGATCACTTTGACTTGAGACATGTTTGTCTCGTGAATACTGAATGTATTACTGAATCAGATAAAAAAAACATCAAATGGGAATGAGTTTTCACACCCATAACTTACGTACTATTTTCTTGTAACTTACGTAACGGAGATGAAAGGGTAACATGCATTCCCCTTTGTGATTAATCTAGTCATGTGTGTAGCTGGAGATCAGTCTAGCCTTCGTGAAGATTTGTAACATGCAGGACATCTATTTGGGGTAAGATCACATTAAGGATCCGTCCGCCGAAATAGTGCACATGAAAATACTGTTTTGTGGTGATATGTGTGAATTGTATCGATCACTTTGACATGGGACATGTTTGTCTCTTGAATACTGAATGTACTACTGCATAAGACAAAATAAAACATCAAATGGGGATGAGTTTTCACATGTATAACTTACGTACTATTTTCTTGTAAATTACGTGACGGAGATGAAAGGGTAACATGCATTCCTCTTTGTGGTTAACCTAGTTATGTGTGTAGCTTGAAATCAGTCTAGCCTTCGTGAAGATTTGTAACATGCAGGACATCTATTTGGGGTAAGACCACATTAATGATCCGTCCGCCAAAAGAGTGCACTTGAAAATACCGTTTTGTGGTGATATTTGTGAATTTTATCGATCACTTTGACTTGAGACATGTTTGTCTCGTGAATACTGAATGTATTACTGAATCAGATAAAAAAACATCAAATGGGAATGAGTTTTCACACCAATAACTTACGTACTATTTTGTTGTAACTTACGTAACAGAGATGAAAGGGTAACATGCATTCCCCTTTGTGATTAATCTAGTCATGTGTGTAGCTGGAGATCAGTCTAGCCTTCGTGAAGATTTGTAACATGCAGGACATCTATTTGGGGTAAGACCACATTAAGGATCCGTCCGCCGAAATAGTGCACATGAAAATACTGTTTTGTGGTGATATGCGTGAATTTTATCGATCACTTTGACATGGGACATGTTTGTCTCTTGAATACTGAATGTACTACTGCATTAGACAAAATAAAACATCAAACGGGAATGAGTTTTCACACCAATAACTTATGTACTATTTTCTTGTAACTTACATGACGGAGATGAAAGTGTAACATGCATTCCCCTTTGTGGTTAATCTAGTTATGTCTGTAGCTTCATATCAGTTTGAACTTCGAGAAGATTTGTAACATGCAGGACATCTATTTGGGATAAGACCACATTAAGGATCCGTCCGCAGAAATAGTGCACTTGAAAATACTGTTTTGTGGTGATATGCGTGAATTGTTTCGATCAATTTGACATGGGACATGTTTGTCTCGTGAATACTGAATATACTACTTCAATAGTCAAGATAAAACATCAAATGGGAATTAGTATTCACACCCATAACTTACGAACTATTTTCTTGTAACTTACGTGACGGAGATGAAAGGGTTAAATTCAGTCCCCTTTGTGGTTAATCTAGTTATGTGTGTAGCTTTATATCAGTATGGACTTCGAGAAGATTTGTAACATGCAGGACATCTTTTTGGGGTAAGACAACATTATGGATCCGACCGCCGAATTAGTGCACTTGAAAATACTGTTTTGTGGTGATATGCGTGAATTTTTTCGATCACTTTGACTTGAGACATGTATGTCTCGTTAATACTGAATGTAATAATGCATTAGTCAAGATAAAACATGAAATGGGAATGAGTTTTCACACCCATAACTTACGTACTATTTTCTTGTAATTACGTGACGGAGATGAAAGGGTAACATTCATTCCCCTTTGTGTTTAATCTAGATATGTGTGTAGCTTCATATTAGTATGGACAACGAGAAGATTTGTAACATGCAGGACATCTTTTTGGGGTAAGACCACATTAAGGATCCGTACGCCGAAATAGTGCACTTGAAAATACTGTTTTGTGGTGATATGCGTGAATTTTTTCGATCACTTTGACTTGAGACATGTTTGTCTCGTGAATACTGAATGTACTACTGCATTAGACAATATAAAACATCAAGTGGGAATTAATTTTTACACCCATAACTTATGTAATATTTTCGTGTAACTTACGTGACGGAGATGAAAGGGTAACATTCTTTCCGTTTTGTGGTTAATCTAGTTATGTGTGCAACTTCATATCAGTATGGACTTCGAGAAGATTTGTAACATGCAGGACATCTATTTGGGATAAGACAACATTAAGGATCCGTACGCCGAAATAGTACACTTGAAAATACTGTTTTGTGGTGATATGCGTGAATTGTTTCGATCAATTTGACATGGGACATGTTTGTCTCGTGAATACTGAATGTACTACTGCATTAGTCAAGAAAAAACATCAAATGGGAATGAGTTTTAACATCTATAACTGACGTACTATTTTCTTGTAAATTACGTGACGGAGATGAAAGGGTAACATGCATTCCTCTTTGTGGTTAACCTAGTTATGTGTGTAGCTTGAAATCAGTCTAGCCTTCGTGAAGATTTGTAACATGCAGGACATCTATTTGGGGTAAGACCACATTAATGAACCGCCCGCCAAAAGAGTGCACTTGAAAATACCGTTTTGTGGTGATATTTGTGAATTTTATCGATCACTTTGACTTGAGACATGTTTGTCTCGTGAATACTGAATGTATTACTGAATCAGATAAAAAAACATCAAATGGGAATGAGTTTTCACACCCATAACTTACGTACTATTTTCTTGTAACTTACGTAACGGAGATGAAAGGGTAACATGCATTCCCCTTTGTGATTAATCTAGTCATGTGTGTAGCTAGAGATCAGTCTAGCCTTCGTGAAGATTTGTAACATGCAGGACATCTATTTGGGGTAAGATCAAATTAAGGATCCGTCCGCCGAAATAGTGCACATGAAAATACTGTTTTGTGGTGATATGCGTGAATTTTATCGATCACTTTGACATGGGACATGTTTGTCTCTTGAATACTGAATGTACTACTGCATTAGACAAAATAAAACATCAAACGGGAATGAGTTTTCACACCAATAACTTACGTACTATTTTCTTGCAACTTACGTGACGGAGATGAAAGGGTAACATGCATTCCCCTTTGTGGTTAATCTAGTTATGTGTGTAGCTTCATATAAGTCTGGATTTCGAGAAGATTTGTAACATGCAGGACATCTATTTGGGATAAGACCACATTAAAGATCCGTCAGCCGAAATAGTGCACTTGAAAATACTGTTTTGTGATGATATGCGTGAATTGTTTTGATCACTTTGACATTGGACATGTTTGTGTAGTGAATACTGAATATACTACTTCAATAGTCAAGATAAAACATCAAATGGAAATTAGTATTCTCACCCATAACTTACGAACTATTTTCTTGTAACTTACATGACGGAGATGAAAGGGTAAAATGTATTCCCCTTTGTGGTTAATCTAGTTATGTGTGTAGCTTCATATCACTATGGACTTCGAGAAGATTTGTAACATGCAGGACATCTATTTGGGATAAGACAACATTAAGGATCCGTACGCCGAAATAGTACACTTGAAAATACTGTTTTGTGGTGATATGCGTGAATTGTTTCGATCAATTTGACATGGGACATGTTTGTCTCGTGAATACTGAATGTACTACTGCATTAGTCAAGAAAAAACATCAAATGGGAATGAGTTTTCACATCTATAACTGACGTACTATTTTCTTGTAAATTACGTGACGGAGATGAAAGGGTAACATGCATTCCTCTTTGTGGTTAACCTAGTTATGTGTGTAGCTTGAAATCAGTCTAGCATTGGTGAAGATTTGTAACATGCAGGACATCTATTTGGGGTAAGACCACATTAATGAACCGCCCGCCAAAAGAGTGCTCTTGAAAATACCGTTTTGTGGTGATATTTGTGAATTTTATCGATCACTTTGACTTGAGAAATGTTTGTCTCGTGAATACTGAATGTATTACTGAATCAGATAAAAAAAACATCAAATGGGAATGAGTTTTCACACCCATAACTTACGTACTATTTTCTTGTAACTTACGTAACGGAGATGAAAGGGTAACATGCATTCCCCTTTGTGATTAATCTAGTCATGTGTGTAGCTGGAGATCAGTCTAGCCTTCGTGAAGATTTGTAACATGCAGGACATCTATTTGGGGTAAGATCACATTAAGGATCCGTCCGCCGAAATAGTGAACATGAAAATACTGTTTTGTGGTGATATGTGTGAATTGTATCGATCACTTTGACATGGGACATGTTTGTCTCTTGAATACTGAATGTACTACTGCATAAGACAAAATAAAACATCAAATGGGGATGAGTTTTCACATCTATAACTTACGTACTATTTTCTTGTAAATTACGTGACGGAGATGAAAGGGTAACATGCATTCCTCTTTGTGGTTAACCTAGTTATGTGTGTAGCTTGAAATCAGTCTAGCCTTCGTGAAGATTTGTAACATGCAGGACATCTATTTGGGGTAAGACCACATTAATGATCCGTCCGCCAAAAGAGTGCACTTGAAAATACCGTTTTGTGGTGATATTTGTGAATTTTATCGATCACTTTGACTTGAGACATGTTTGTCTCGTGAATACTGAATGTATTACTGAATCAGATAAAAAAACATCAAATAGGAATGAGTTTTCACACCAATAACTTACGTACTATTTTGTTGTAACTTACGTAACAGAGATGAAAGGGTAACATGCATTCCCCTTTGTGATTAATCTAGTCATGTGTGTAGCTGGAGATCAGTCTAGCCTTCGTGAAGATTTGTAACATGCAGGACATCTATTTGGGGTAAGACCACATTAAGGATCCGTCCGCCGAAATAGTGCACATGAAAATACTGTTTTGTGGTGATATGCGTGAATTTTATCGATCACTTTGACATGGGACATGTTTGTCTCTTGAATACTGAATGTACTACTGCATTAGACAAAATAAAACATCAAACGGGAATGAGTTTTCACACCAATAACTTATGTACTATTTTCTTGTAACTTACATGACGGAGATGAAAGTGCAACATGCATTCCCCTTTGTGGTTAATCTAGTTATGTCTGTAGCTTCATATCAGTTTGAACTTCGAGAAGATTTGTAACATGCAGGACATCTATTTGGGATAAGACCACATTAAGGATCCGTCCGCAGAAATAGTGCACTTGAAAATACTGTTTTGTGGTGATATGCGTGAATTGTTTCGATCAATTTGACATGGGACATGTTTGTCTCGTGAATACTGAATATACTACTTGAATAGTCAAGATAAAACATCAAATGGGAATTAGTATTCACACCCATAACTTACGAACTATTTTCTTGTAACTTACGTGACGGAGATGAAAGGGTTAAATTCAGTCCCCTTTGTGGTTAATCTAGTTATGTGTGTAGCTTTATATCAGTATGGACTTCGAGAAGATTTGTAACATGCAGGACATCTTTTTGGGGTAAGACAACATTATGGATCCGACCGCCGAATTAGTGCACTTGAAAATACTGTTTTGTGGTGATATGCGTGAATTTTTTCGATCACTTTGACTTGAGACATGTATGTCTCGTTAATACTGAATGTAATAATGCATTAGTCAAGATAAAACATGAAATGGGAATGAGTTTTCACACCCATAACTTACGTACTATTTTCTTGTAATTACGTGACGGAGATGAAAGGGTAACATTCATTCCCCTTTGTGTTTAATCTAGATATGTGTGTAGCTTCATATTAGTATGGACAACGAGAAGATTTGTAACATGCAGGACATCTTTTTGGGGTAAGACCACATTAAGGATCCGTACGCCGAAATAGTGCACTTGAAAATACTGTTTTGTGGTGATATTTGTGAATTTTATCGATCACTTTGACTTGAGACATGTTTGTCTCGTGAATACTGAATGTATTACTGAATTAGATAAAAAAAACATCAAATGGGAATGAGTTTTCACACCCATAACTTACGTACTATTTTCTTGTAACTTACGTAACGGAGATGAAAGGGTAACATGCATTCCCCTTTGTGATTAATCTAGTCATGTGTGTAGCTGGAGATCAGTCTAGCCTTCGTGAAGATTTGTAACATGCAGGACATCTATTTGGGGTAAGATCACATTAAGGATCCGTCCGCCGAAATAGTGAACATGAAAATACTGTTTTGTGGTGATATGTGTGAATTGTATCGATCACTTTGACATGGGACATGTTTGTCTCTTGAATACTGAATGTACTACTGCATAAGACAAAATAAAACATCAAATGGGGATGAGTTTTCACATCTATAACTTACGTACTATTTTCTTGTAAATTACGTGACGGAGATAAAAGGGTAACATGCATTCCTCTTTGTGGTTAACCTAGTTATGTGTGTAGCTTGAAATCAGTCTAGCCTTCGTGAAGATTTGTAACATGCAGGACATCTATTTGGGGTAAGACCACATTAATGATCCGTCCGCCAAAAGAGTGCACTTGAAAATACCGTTTTGTGGTGATATTTGTGAATTTTATCGATCACTTTGACTTGAGACATGTTTGTCTCGTGAATACTGAATGTATTACTGAATCAGATAAAAAAACATCAAATGGGAATGAGTTTTCACACCAATAACTTACGTACTATTTTGTTGTAACTTACGTAACAGAGATGAAAGGGTAACATGCATTCCCCTTTGTGATTAATCTAGTCATGTGTGTAGCTGGAGATCAGTCTAGCCTTCGTGAAGATTTGTAACATGCAGGACATCTATTTGGGGTAAGACCACATTAAGGATCCGTCCGCCGAAATAGTGCACATGAAAATACTGTTTTGTGGTGATATGCGTGAATTTTATTGATCACTTTGACATGGGACATGTTTGTCTCTTGAATACTGAATGTACTACTGCATTAGACAAAATAAAACATCAAACGGGAATGAGTTTTCACACCAATAACTTATGTACTATTTTCTTGTAACTTACATGACGGAGATGAAGTGTAACATGCATTCCCCTTTGTGGTTAATCTAGTTATGTCTGTAGCTTCATATCAGTCTGAACTTCGAGAAGATTTGTAACATGCAGGACATCTATTTGGGATAAGACCACATTAAGGATCCGTCCGCAGAAATAGTGCACTTGAAAATACTGTTTTGTGGTGATATGCGTGAATTGTTTCGATCAATTTGACATGGGACATGTTTGTCTCGTGAATACTGAATATACTACTTGAATAGTCAAGATAAAACATCAAATGGGAATTAGTATTCACACCCATAACTTACGAACTATTTTCTTGTAACTTACGTGACGGAGATGAAAGGGTTAAATTCAGTCCCCTTTGTGATTAATCTAGTTATGTGTGTAGCTTTATATCAGTATGGACTTCGAGAAGATTTGTAACATGCAGGACATCTTTTTGGGGTAAGACAACATTATGGATCCGACCGCCGAATTAGTGCACTTGAAAATACTGTTTTGTGGTGATATGCGTGAATTTTTTCGATCACTTTGACTTGAGAAATGTATGTCTCGTTAATACTGAATGTAATAATGCATTAGTCAAGATAAAACATGAAATGGGAATGAGTTTTCACACCCATAACTTACGTACTATTTTCTTGTAATTACGTGACGGAGATGAAAGGGTAACATTCATTCCCCTTTGTGTTTAATCTAGATATGTGTGTAGCTTCATATCAGTATGGACAACGAGAAGATTTGTAACATGCAGGACATCTTTTTGGGGTAAGACCACATTAAGGATCCGTCCGCCGAAATAGTGCACTTGAAAATACTGTTTTGTGGTGATATGCGTGAATTTTTTCGATCACTTTGACTATGGGACATGTTTGTCTCGTGAATATAACTGAATGTTACTACTATGGAATTTGTAACATGCACACATTAATAAATACACTCAGAATGTGGATCACTTTGAATTGTTTGTCTCGTGAATACACTGAATTAGATCCATAACTAAATTACGTACTATTTTCTTATAACTTACGTGACGGAGATGAAAGGGTAACATGCATTCCCCTTTGGGGTTAATCTAGTTATGTATTTAGCTTGATATAAGTCTGGATTTCGAGAAGATTTGTAACATGCAGGACATCTATTTGGGATAAGACCACATTAAAGATCCGTCAGCCGAAATAGTGCACTTGAAAATACTGTTTTGTGATGATATGCGTGAATTTTTTTGATCACTTTGACATTGGACATGTTTGTCTCGTGAATACTGAATGTACTACTGCATTAGTCAAGAAAAAACATCAAATGGGAATGAGTTTTCACATCTATAACTGACGTACTATTTTCTTGTAAATTACGTGACGGAGATGAAAGGGTAACATGCATTCCTCTTTGTGGTTAACCTAGTTATGTGTGTAGCTTGAAATCAGTCTAGCATTCGTGAAGATTTGTAACATGCAGGACATCTATTTGGGGTAAGACCACATTAATGAACCGCCCGCCAAAAGAGTGCTCTTGAAAATACCGTTTTGTGGTGATATTTGTGAATTTTATCGATCACTTTGACTTGAGACATGTTTGTCTCGTGAATACTGAATGTATTACTGAATCAGATAAAAAAAACATCAAATGGGAATGAGTTTTCACACCCATAACTTACGTACTATTTTCTTGTAACTTACGTAACGGAGATGAAAGGGTAACATGCATTCCCCTTTGTGATTAATCTAGTCATGTGTGTAGCTGGAGATCAGTCTAGCCTTCGTGAAGATTTGTAACATGCAGGACATCTATTTGGGGTAAGATCACAATAAGGATCCGTCCGCCGAAATAGTGCACTTAAAAATACTGTTTTGTGGTGATATTTTCGTGAATTGTTTCGATCAATTTAACATGGGACATGTTTGTCTCGTGAATACTGAATATACTACTTCAATAGTCAAGATAAAACATCAAATGGAAATTAGTATTCTCACCCATAACTTACGAACTATTTTCTTGTAACTTACGTGACGGAGATGAAAGGGTAAAATTCAATCCCCTTTTTGGTTAATCTAGTTATGTGTGTAGCTTCATATCAGTATGGACTTCTAGAAAATTTGTAACATGCAGGACATCTATAAGGGATAAGACCACATTAAGGATCCGTCCGCCGAAATAGTGCACTTGAAAATACGGTTTTGTGGTGATATGCGTGAATTTTATCGATCAATTTGATATCGGTCATGTTTGTCTTTTGAATACTGAATGTATTACTGCATTAGACAAAATAAAACATCAAACGGGAATGAGTTTTCACAGCCATAACTTATGCAATATTTTCGTGTAACTTACGTGACGGAGATGAAAGGGTAACATTCATTCCCCTTTGTGTTTAATCTAGTTATGTGTGTAGCTTCATATCAGTATGGACTTCGAGAAGTTTTGTAACATGCAGGACATCTTTTTGGGGTAGGATCATATTAAGGATCCGTTCACCGAAATAGTGCATTTGAAAATACTGTTTTGTGGTGATATGCGTGAATTTTGCGATCACTTTATCTTGAGACATGTTTATGTCGTGAATACTGAATGTACTTCTACATTAGTCAAGATAAAACATCAAATTGGAGTGAGTTTTCACATCCATAACTTACGTACAATTTTCTTCTAACTTACGTGACGGAGATGAAAGGGTAACATTCATTCCCCTTTGTGGTTAATCTAGATATGTGTGTAGTTTCATATCAGTAAGGACTTCGGGAAGATGTGTAACATGCAGGACATCTTTTTGGGTTAAGACCACATTAAGGATCCGTCCGCCGAAATAGTGCACTTGAAAATACTGTTTTGTGGTGATATGCGTGAATTTTTTCGATCACTTTGATATGGGACATGTTTGTCTCGTGAATACTGAATGTATTACTGAATTAGATCAAATAAAACATCAAATGGGAATGAGTTTTCACACCTATAACTTACGTACTATTTTCTTGTAACTAACGTGACGGAGATGAAAGGGTAACATGCATTCCCCTTTGTGGTTAATCTAGTTATGTGTGTAGCTGGAGATCAGTCTAGCCTTCGTGAAGATTTGTAACATGCAGGACATCTATTTGGGGTAAGACCACATTAAGGATCCGTCCGCCGAAATAGTGCACTTGAAAATACGGTTTTGTGGTGATATGCGTGAATTTTATCGATCACTTTGATATGGGTCATGTTTGTCTCTTGAATACTGAATGTATTACTGCATTAGACAAAATAAAACATCAAACGGGAATGAGTTTTCACAGCCATAACTTATGTAATATTTTCGTATAACTTACGTGACGGAGATGAAAGGGTAACATTCATTCCCCTTTGTTGTTAATCTAGTTATGTGTGTAGCTTCATATCAGTATGGACTTCGAGAAGATTTGTAACATGCAGGACATCTATTTGGGTTAAGACCACATTAAGGATCCGTCCGCCGAAATAGTGCACATGAAAATACTGTTTTGTGGTGATATGCGTGAATTTTATCGATCACTTTGACATGCGACATGTTTGTCTCTTGAATACTGAATGTACTACTGCATTAGCCAAATAAAACATCAAACGGGAATGAGTTTTCACACCAATAACTTATGTACTATTTTCTTGTAACTTACATGACGGAGATGAAAGTGTAACATGCATTCCCCTTTGTGGTTAATCTAGTTATGTGTGTAGCTTCATATCAGTCTGGACTTCGAGAAGATTTGTAACATGCAGGACATCTATCTGGGATAAGACCACATTAAGGATCCGACCGCAGAAATAGTGCACTTGATAATACTGTTTTGTGGTGATATGCGTGAATTGTTTCGATCAATTTGACATGGGACATGTTTTTCTCGTGAATACTGAATATACTACTTCAATAGTCAAGATAAAACATCAAATGGAAATTAGTATTCTCACCCATAACTTACGAACTATTTTCTTGTAACTTACGTGACGGAGATGAAAGGGTAAAATTCATTCCCCTTTTTGGTTAATCTAGTTATGTGTGTAGCTTCATATCAGTATGGACTTCTAGAAAATTTGTAACATGCAGGACATCTATTAGGGATAAGACCACATTAAGGATCCGTCCGCCGAAATAGTGCACTTGAAAATACGGTTTTGTGGTGATATGCGTGAATTTTATCGATCACTTTGATATGGGTCATGTTTGTCTCTTGAATACTGAATGTATTACTGCATTAGACAAAATAAAACATCAAACGGGAATGAGTTTTCACAGCCATAACTTATGTAATATTTTCGTGTAACTTACGTGACGGAGATGAAAGGGTAACATTCATTCCCCTTTGTTGTTAATCTAGTTATGTGTGTAGCTTCATATCAGTATGGACTTCGAGAAGATTTGTAACATGCAGGACATCTATTTGGGTTAAGACCACATTAAGGATCCGTCCGCCGAAATAGTGCACATGAAAATACTGTTTTGTGGTGATATGCGTGAATTTTATCGATCACTTTGACATGCGACATGTTTGTCTCTTGAATACTGAATGTACTACTGCATTAGCCAAATAAAACATCAAACGGGAATGAGTTTTCACACCAATAACTTATGTACTATTTTCTTGTAACTTACATGACGGAGATGAAAGTGTAACATGCATTCCCCTTTGTGGTTAATCTAGTTATGTGTGTAGCTTCATATCAGTCTGGACTTCGAGAAGATTTGTAACATGCAGGACATCTATTTGGGATAAGACCACATTAAGGATCCGTCCGCAGAAATAGTGCACTTAAAAATACTGTTTTGTGGTGATATTTTCGTGAATTGTTTCGATCAATTTGACACGGGACATGTTTGTCTCGTAAATACTGAATATACTACTTCAATAGTCAAGATAAAACATCAAATGGAAATTAGTATTCTCACCCATAACTTACGAACTATTTTCTTGTAACTTACGTGACGGAGATGAAAGGGTAAAATTCAATCCCCTTTTTGGTTAATCTAGTTATGTGTGTAGCTTCATATCAGTATGGACTTCGAGAAGTTTTGTAACATGCAGGACATCTTTTTGGGGTAGGATCATATTAAGGATCCGTTCACCGAAATAGTGCATTTGAAAATACTCTTTTGTGGTGATATGCGTGAATTTTGCGATCACTTTATCTTGAGACATGTTTATGTCGTGAATACTGAATGTACTTCTACATTAGTCAAGATAAAACATCAAATTGGAATGAGTTTTCACATCCATAACTTACGTACAATTTTCTTCTAACTTACGTGACGGTGATGAAAGGGTAACATTCATTCCCCTTTGTGGTTAATCTAGATATGTGTGTAGTTTCATATCAGTAAGGACTTCGGGAAGATTTGTAACATGCAGGACATCTTTTTGGGTAAAGACCACATTAAGGATCCGTCCGCCGAAATAGTGCACTTGAAAATACTGTTTTGTGGTGATATGCGTGAATTTTTTCGATCACTTTGATATGGGACATGTTTGTCTCGTGAATACTGAATGTATTACTGAATTAGATCAAATAAAACATCAAATGGGAATGAGTTTTCACACCCATAACTTACGTACTATTTTCTTGTAACTTACGTGACGGAGATGAAAGGGTAACATGCATTCCCCTTTGTGATTAATCTAGTCATGTGTGTAGCTGGAGATCAGTCTAGCCTTCGTGAAGATTTGTAACATGCAGGACATCTATTTGGGGTAAGACCACATTAAGGAACCGTCCGCCGAAATAGTGCACATAAAAATACTGTTTTGTGGTGATATGCGTGAATTTTATCGATCACTTTGACATGGGACATGTTTGTCTCTTGAATACTGATTGTACTACTGCATTAGACAAAATAAAACATCAAACGGGAATTAGTTTTCACACCAATAACTTATGTACTATTTTCTTGTAACTTACATGACGGAGATGAAAGTGAAACATGCATTCCCCTTTGTGGTTAATCTAGTTATGTGTGTAGCTTCATATCAGTCTGGACTTCGAGAAGATTTGTAACATGCAGGACATCTATTTGGGATAAGACCACATTAAGGATCCGTCCGCAGAAATAGTGCACTTGAAAATACTGTTTTGTGGTGATATGCGTGAATTGTTTCGATCAATTTGACATGGGACATGTTTGTCTCGTGAATACTGAATATACTACTTCAATAGTCAAGATAAAACATCAAATGGAAATTAGTATTCTCACCCATAACTTACGAACTATTTTCTTGTAACTTACGTGACGGAGATGAAAGGGTAAAATTAATTCCCCTTTTTGGTTAATCTAGTTATGTGTGTAGCTTCATATCAGTATGGACTTCTAGAAAATTTGTAACATGCAGGACATCTATTAGGGATAAGACCACATTAAGGATCCGTCCGCCGAAATAGTGCACTTGAAAATACGGTTTTGTGGTGATATGCGTGAATTTTATCGATCATTTTGATATGGGTCATGTTTGTCTTTTGAATACTGAATGTATTACTGCATTAGACAAAATAAAACATCAAACGGGAATGAGTTTTCACAGCCATAACTTATGTAATATTTTCGTGTAACTTACGTGACGGAGATGAAAGGGTAACATTCATTCCCCTTTGTTGTTAATCTAGTTATGTGTGTAGCTTCATATCAGTATGGACTTCGAGAAGATTTGTAACATGCAGGACATCTATTTGGGTTAAGGCCACATTAAGGATCCGTCCGCCGAAATAGTGCACATGAAAATACTGTTTTGTGGTGATATGCGTGAATTTTATCGATCACTTTGACATGCGACATGTTTGTCTCTTGAATACTGAATGTACTACTGCATTAGCCAAATAAAACATCGAACGGGAATGAGTTTTCACACCAATAACTTATGTACTATTTTCTTGTAACTTACATGACGGAGATGAAAGTGTAACATGCATTCCCCTTTGTGGTTAATCTAGTTATGTGTGTAGCTTCATATCAGTCTGGACTTCGAGAAGATTTGTAACATGCAGGACATCTATCTGGGATAAGACCACATTAAGGATCCGACCGCAGAAATAGTGCACTTGAAAATACTGTTTTGTGGTGATATGCGTGAATTGTTTCGATCAATTTGACATGGGACATGTTTGTCTCGTGAATACTGAATATACTACTTCAATAGTCAAGATAAAACATCAAATGGAAATTAGTATTCTCTCCCATAACTTACGAACTATTTTCTTGTAACTTACGTGACGGAGATGAAAGGGTAAAATTCATTCCCCTTTTTGGTTAATCTAGTTATGTGTGTAGCTTCATATCAGTATGGACTTCTAGAAAATTTGTAACATGCAGGACATCTATTAGGGATAAGACCACATTAAGGATCCGTCCGCCGAAATAGTGCACTTGAAAATACGGTTTTGTGGTGATATGCGTGAATTTTATCGATCACTTTGATATGGGTCATGTTTGTCTCTTGAATACTGAATGCATTACTGCATTAGACAAAATAAAACATCAAACGGGAATGAGTTTTCACAGCCATAACTTATGTAATATTTTCGTGTAACTTACGTGACGGAGATGAAAGGGTAACATTCATTCCCCTTTGTTGTTAATCTAGTTATGTGTGTAGCTTCATATCAGTATGGACTTCGAGAAGATTTGTAACATGCAGGACATCTATTTGGGTTAAGACCACATTAAGGATCCGTCCGCCGAAATAGTGCACATGAAAATACTGTTTTGTGGTGATATGCGTGAATTTTATCGATCACTTTGACATGCGACATGTTTGTCTCTTGAATACTGAATGTACTACTGCATTAGCCAAATAAAACATCAAACGGGAATGAGTTTTCACACCAATAACTTATGTACTATTTTCTTGTAACTTACATGACGGAGATGAAAGTGTAACATGCATTCCCCTTTGTGGTTAATCTAGTTATGTGTGTAGCTTCATATCAGTCTGGACTTCGAGAAGATTTGTAACATGCAGGACATCTATTTGGGATAAGACCACATTAAGGATCCGTCCGCAGAAATAGTGCACTTAAAAATACTGTTTTGTGGTGATATTTTCGTGAATTGTTTCGATCAATTTGACATGGGACATGTTTGTCTCGTGAATACTGAATATACTACTTCAATAGTCAAGATAAAACATCAAATGGAAATTAGTATTCTCACCCATAACTTACGAACTATTTTCTTGTAACTTACGTGACGGAGATGAAAGGGTAAAATTCAATCCCCTTTTTGGTTAATCTAGTTATGTGTGTAGCTTCATATCAGTATGGACTTCTAGAAAATTTGTAACATGCAGGACATCTATTAGGGATAAGACCACATTAAGGATCCGTCCGCCGAAATAGTGCACTTGAAAATACGGTTTTGTGGTGATATGCGTGAATTGTATCGATCATTTTGATATGGGTCATGTTTGTCTTTTGAATACTGAATGTATTACTGCATTAGACAAAATAAAACATCAAACGGGAATGAGTTTTCACAGCCATAACTTACGTAATATTTTCGTGTAACTTACGTGACGGAGATGAAAGGGTAACATTCATTCCCCTTTGTGTTTAATCTAGTTATGTGTGTAGCTTCATATCAGTATGGACTTCGAGAAGTTTTGTAACATGCAGGACATCTTTTTTGGGTAGGATCATATTAAGGATCCGTTCACCGAAATAGTGCATTTGAAAATACTGTTTTGTGGTGATATGCGTGAATTTTGCGATCACTTTATCTTGAGACATGTTTATGTCGTGAATACTGAATGTACTTCTACATTATTCAAGATAAAACATCAAATTGGAATGAGTTTTCACATCCATAACTTACGTACAATTTTCTTCTAACTTACGTGACGGAGATGAAAGGGTAACATTCATTCCCCTTTGTGGTTAATCTAGATATGTGTGTAGTTTCATATCAGTAAGGACTTCGGGAAGATTTGTAACATGCAGGACATCTTTTTGGGTTAAGACCACATTAAGGATCCGTCCGCCGAAATAGTGCACTTGAAAATACTGTTTTGTGGTGATATGCGTGAATTTTTTCGATCACTTTGATATGGGACATGTTTGTCTCGTGAATACTGAATGTATTACTGAATTAGATCAAATAAAACATCAAATGGGAATGAGTTTTCACACCTATAACTTACGTACTATTTTCTTGTAACTAACGTGACGGAGATGAAAGGGTAACATGCATTCCCCTTTGTGGTTAATCTAGTTATGTGTGTAGCTGGAGATCAGTCTAGCCTTCGTGAAGATTTGTAACATGCAGGACATCTATTTGGGGTAAGACCACATTAAGGATCCGTCCGCCGAAATAGTGCACATGAAAATACTGTTTTGTGGTGATATGCGTGAATTTTATCGATCACTTTGACATGCGACATGTTTGTCTCTTGAATACTGAATGTACTACTGCATTAGCCAAATAAAACATCAAACGGGAATGAGTTTTCACACCAATAACTTATGTACTATTTTCTAGTAACTTACATGACGGAGATGAAAGTGTAACATGCATTCCCCTTTGTGGTTAATCTAGTTATGTGTGTAGCTTCATATCAGTCTGGACTTCGAGAAGATTTGTAACATGCAGGACATCTATCTGGGATAAGACCACATTAAGGATCCGACCGCAGAAATAGTGCACTTGAAAATACTGTTTTGTGGTGATATGCGTGAATTGTTTCGATCAATTTGACATGGGACATGTTTGTCTCGTGAATACTGAATATACTACTTCAATAGTCAAGATAAAACATCAAATGGAAATTAGTATTCTCTCCCATAACTTACGAACTATTTTCTTGTAACTTACGTGACGGAGATGAAAGGGTAAAATTCATTCCCCTTTTTGGTTAATCTAGTTATGTGTGTAGCTTCATATCAGTATGGACTTCTAGAAAATTTGTAACATGCAGGACATCTATTAGGGATAAGACCACATTAAGGATCCGTCCGCCGAAATAGTGCACTTGAAAATACGGTTTTGTGGTGATATGCGTGAATTTTATCGATCACTTTGATATGGGTCATGTTTGTCTCTTGAATACTGAATGTATTACTGCATTAGACAAAATAAAACATCAAACGGGAATGAGTTTTCACAGCCATAACTTATGTAATATTTTCGTGTAACTTACGTGACGGAGATGAAAGGGTAACATTCATTCCCCTTTGTTGTTAATCTAGTTATGTGTGTAGCTTCATATCAGTATGGACTTCGAGAAGATTTGTAACATGCAGGACATCTATTTGGGTTAAGACCACATTAAGGATCCGTCCGCCGAAATAGTGCACATGAAAATACTGTTTTGTGGTGATATGCGTGAATTTTATCGATCACTTTGACATGCGACATGTTTGTCTCTTGAATACTGAATGTACTACTGCATTAGCCAAATAAAACATCGAACGGGAATGAGTTTTCACACCAATAACTTATGTACTATTTTCTTGTAACTTACATGACGGAGATGAAAGTGTAACATGCATTCCCCTTTGTGGTTAATCTAGTTATGTGTGTAGCTTCATATCAGTCTGGACTTCGAGAAGATTTGTAACATGCAGGACATCTATCTGGGATAAGACCACATTAAGGATCCGACCGCAGAAATAGTGCACTTGAAAATACTGTTTTGTGGTGATATGCGTGAATTGTTTCGATCAATTTGACATGGGACATGTTTGTCTCGTGAATACTGAATATACTACTTCAATAGTCAAGATAAAACATCAAATGGAAATTCGTATCCTCACCCATAACTTACGAACTATTTTCTTGTAACTTACGTGACGGAGATGAAAGGGTAAAATTCATTCCCCTTTTTGGTTAATCTAGTTATGTGTGTAGCTTCATATCAGTATGGACTTCTAGAAAATGTGTAACATGCAGGACATCTATTAGGGATAAGACCACATTAAGGATCCGTCCGCCGAAATAGTGCACTTGAAAATACGGTTTTGTGGTGATATGCGTGAATTTTATCGATCACTTTGATATGGGTCATGTTTGTCTCTTGAATACTGAATGTATTACTGCATTAGACAAAATAAAACATCAAACGGGAATGAGTTTTCACAGCCATAACTTATGCAATATTTTCGTGTAACTTACGTGACGGAGATGAAAGGGTAACATTCATTCCCCTTTGTTGTTAATCTAGTTATGTGTGTAGCTTCATATCAGTATGGACTTCGAGAAGATTTGTAACATGCAGGACATCTATTTGGGCTAAGACCACATTAAGGATCCGTCCGCCGAAATAGTGCACATGAAAATACTGTTTTGTGGTGATATGCGTGAATTTTATCGATCACTTTGACATGCGACATGTTTGTCTCTTGAATACTGAATGTACTACTGCATTAGCCAAATAAAACATCAAACGGGAATGAGTTTTCACACCAATAACTTATGTACTATTTTCTTGTAACTTACATGACGGAGATGAAAGTGTAACATGCATTCCCCTTTGTGGTTAATCTAGTTATGTGTGTAGCTTCATATCAGTCTGGACTTCGAGAAGATTTGTAACATGCAGGACATCTATTTGGGATAAGACCACATTAAGGATCCGTCCGCAGAAATAGTGCACTTAAAAATACTGTTTTGTGGTGATATTTTCGTGAATTGTTTCGATCACTTTGACATACGACATGTTTGTCTCTTGAATACTGAATGTACTACTGCATTAGACAAAATAAAACATCAAACGGGAATGAGTTTTCACAGCCATAACTTATGTAATATTTTCGTGTAACTTACGTGACGGAGATGAAAGGGTAACATTCATTCCCCTTTGTGGTTAATCTAGATATGTGTGTAGCTTCATATCAGTAAGGACTTCGGGAAGATTTGTAACATGCAGGACATCTTTTTGGGTTAAGACCACATTAAGGATCCGTCCGCCGAAATAGTGCACTTGAAAATACTGTTTTGTGGTGATATGCGTGAATTTTTTCGATCACTTTGATATGGGACATGTTTGTCTCGTGAATACTGAATGTATTACTGAATTAGATCAAATAAAACATCAAATGGGAATGAGTTTTCACACCTATAACTTACGTACTATTTTCTTGTAACTAACGTGACGGAGATGAAAGGGTAACATGCATTCCCCTTTGTGGTTAATCTAGTTATGTGTGTAGCTGGAGATCAGTCTAGCCTTCGTGAAGATTTGAAACATGCAGGACATCTATTTGGGGTAAAACCACATTAAGGATCCGTCCGCCGAAATAGTGCACTTGAAAATACTGTTTTGTGGTGATATGCGTGAATTTTATCGATCACTTTGACATGGGACATGTTTGTCTCTTGAATACTGAATGTATTACTGCATTAGACAAAATAAAACATCAAACGGGAATGAGTTTTCACAGCCATAACTTACGTACTATTTTCTTGTAACTTACGTGACGGAGATAAAAGGGTAACAAACATTCCCCTTTGTGGTTAATCTAGTTATGTGTGTAGCTTCATATCAGTATGGACTTCGAGAAGATTTCCAACATGCAGGACATCTTTTTGTGGTAGGATCATATTAAGGATCGGTCCACCGAAATAGTGCATTTGAAAATTTTGTTTTGTGGTGATATGCGTGAATTTTGCGATCATTTTATCTTGAGACATGTTTATGTCGTGAATACTGAATGTACTTCTACATTAGTCAAGATAAAACATCAAATTGGAATGAGTTTTCACACCCATAACTTACGTACAATTTTCTTCTAACTTACGTGACGGAGATGAAAGGGTAACATTCATTCCCCTTTGTGGTTAATCTAGATATGTGTGTAGTTGAATATCAGTAAGGATTTCGGGAAGATTTGTAACATGCAGGACATCTTTTTGGGTTAAGACCACATTAAGGATCCGTCCGCCGAAATAGTGCACTTGAAAATACTGTTTTGTGGTTATATGCGTGAATTTTTTCGATCACTTTGATATGGCACATGTTTGATTCGTGAATACTGAATGTATTACTGAATTAGATCAAATAAAACATCAAATGGGAATGAGTTTTCACACCTATAACTTACGTACTACTTTCTTGTAACTAACGTGACGGAGATGAAAGGGTAACATGCATTCCCCTTTGTGGTTAATCTAGTTATGTGTGTAGCTGGAGATCAGTCTAGCCTTCGTGAAGATTTGTAACATGCAGGACATCTATTTGGGGTAAGACCACATTAAGGATCCGTCCGCCGAAATAGTGCACTTGAAAATACTGTTTTGTGGTTATATGCGTGAATTTTTTCGATCACTTTGATATGGCACATGTTTGATTCGTGAATACTGAATGTATTACTGCATTAGACAAAATAAAACATCAAACGGGAATGAGTTTTCACACCAATAACTTACGTACTATTTTCTTGTAACATACGTGACGGAGATGAAAGGGTAACATGCATTCCCCTTTGTGGTTTATCTATTTATGTGTGTAGCTTCATATCAGTCTGGACTGCGAGAAGATTTGTAACATGCAGGACATCTGTTTGGGATCAGACCACATTAAGCATCCGTCCGCCGAAATAGTGCACTTGAAAATACTGTTTTGTGGTGATATGCGTGAATTTTTTTGATCACTTTGACATGGGATATGTTTGTCTCGTGAATACTGAATGTATTACTGAATTAGATCAAATAAAACATCAAATGGGAATGAGTTTTCACATCCATAACTTACGTACTATCTTCTTGTAACTTACGTGACGTAGATGAAAGGGTAACATTCATTCCCCTTTGTGGTTAATCTAGTTATGTGTGTAGCTTCATATCAGTATGGACTTCGAGAAGATTTGTAACATGCAGGACATCTTTTTGGGGTAAGACCACATTAAGGATCCGTCCGCCGAAATAGTGCACTTGAAAATACTGTTTTGTGGTGATATGCGTGAACTGTTTCGATCACGTTGATATGGTACATGTTTGTCTCGTGAATACTGAATGTATTACTGAATTAGATCAAATAAAACATCAAATGGGAATGAGTTTTCACACCCATAACTTACGTACTATTTTATTGCAACTTACGTGACGGAGATGAAAGGGTAAAATGCATTCCCCTTTGTGGTTAATGTAATTATGTGTGTAGCTTCATATAAGTCTGGATTTCGAGAAGATTTGTAACATGCAGGACATCTATTTGGGATAAGACCACATTAAGGATCCGTACGCCGAAATAGTACACTTGAAAATACTGTTTTGTGGTGATATGCGTGAATTGTTTCGATCAATTTGACATGGGACATGTTTGTCTCGTGAATACTGAATGTACTACTGCATTAGTCAAGAAAAAACATCAAATGGGAATGAGTTTTCACATCTATAACTGACGTACTATTTTCTTGTAAATTACGTGACGGAGATGAAAGGGTAACATGCATTCCTCTTTGTGGTTAACCTAGTTATGTGTGTAGCTTCATATCAGTCTGGACTTCGAGAAGATTTGTAACATGCAGGACATCTATTTGGGATAAGACCACATTAAGGATCCGTCCGCAGAAATAGTGCACTTGAAAATACTGTTTTGTGGTGATATGCGTGAATTGTTTCGATCAATTTGACATGGGACATGTTTGTCTCGTAAATACTGAATATACTACTTCAATAGTCAAGATAAAACATCAAATGGGAATTAGTATTCACACCCATAACTTACGAACTATTTTCTTGTAACTTACGTGACGGAGATGAAAGGGTTAAATTCAGTCCCCTTTGTGGTTAATCTAGATATGTGTGTAGCTTCATATCAGTATGGACTTCGAGAAGATTTGTAACATGCAGGACATCTTTTTTGGGTAAGACCACATTATGGATCCGACCGCCGAATAAGTGCACTTGAAAATACTGTTTTGTGGTGATATGCGTGAATTTGTTTGATCACTTTGACTTGAGACACGTTTGTCTCGTTAATACTGAATGTAATAATGCATTAGTCAAGATAAAACATGAAATGGGAATGAGTTTTCACACCAATAACTTTCGTACTATTTTCTTGTAATTACGTGACGGAGATGAAAGGGTAACATTCATTCCCCTTTGTGTTTAATCTAGATATGTGTGTAGCTTCATATCAATATGGACAACGAGAAGATTTGTAACATGCAGGACATCTTTTTGGGGTAAGACCACATTAAGGATCCGTCCGCCGAAATAGTGCACTTGAAAATACTGTTTTGTGGTGATATGCGTGAACTGTTTCGATCACGTTGATATGGTACATGTTTGTCTCGTGAATACTGAATGTATTACTGAATTAGATCAAATAAAACATCAAATGGGAATGAGTTTTCACACCCATAACTTACGTACTATTTTCTTGCAACTTACGTGACGGAGATGAAAGGGTAACATGCATTCCCCTTTGTGGTTAATCTAATTATGTGTGTAGCTTCATATAAGTCTGGATTTCGAGAAGATTTGTAACATGCAGGACATCTATTTGGGATAAGACCACATTAAAGATCCGTCATCCGAAATAGTGCACTTGAAAATACTGTTTTGTGATGATGTGCGTGAATTTGTTCGATCACTTTGACATTGGATATGTTTGTCTAGTGAATACTGAATATACTACTTCAATAGTCATGATAAAACATCAAATGGAAATTAGTATTCTCACCCATAACTTACGAACTATTTTCTTGTAACTTACTTGACGGAGATGAAAGGGTAAAATTAATTCCCCTTTGTGGTTAATCTAGTTATGTGTGTAGCTTCATATCAGTATGGACTTCGAGAAGATTTGTAACATGCAGGACATCTATTTGGGATAAGACCACATTAAGGATCCGTACGCCGAAATAGTACACTTGAAAATACTGTGTTGTGGTGATATGCGTGAATTGTTTCGATCAATTTGACATGGGACATGTTTGTCTCGTGAATACTGAATGTACTACTGCATTAGTCAAGAAAAAACATCAAATGGGAATGAGTTTTCACATCTATAACTTACGTACTATTTTCTTGTAAATTACGTGACGGAGATGAAAGGGTAACATGCATTCCTCTTTGTGGTTAACCTAGTTATGTGTGTAGCTTCATATCAGTCTGGACTTCGAGAAGATTTGTAACATGCAGGACATCTATTTGGGATAAGACCACATTAAGGATCCGTCCGCAGAAATAGTGCACTTGAAAATACTGTTTTGTGGTGATATGCGTGAATTGTTTCGATCAATTTGACATGGGACATGTTTGTCTCGTGAATACTGAATATACTACTTCAATAGTCAAGATAAAACATCAAATGGGAATTAGTATTCACACCCATAACTTACGAACTATTTTCTTGTAACTTACGTGACGGAGATGAAAGGGTTAAATTCAGTCCCCTTTGTGGTTAATCTAGTTATGTGTGTAGCTTCATATCAGTATGGACTTCGAGAAGATTTGTAACATGCAGGACATCTTTTTTGGGTAAGACCACATTATGGATCCGACCGCCGAATAAGTGCACTTGAAAATACTGTTTTGTGGTGATATGCGTGAATTTTTTTGATCACTTTGACTTGAGACACGTTTGTCTCGTTAATACTGAATGTAATAATGCATTAGTCAAGATAAAACATGAAATGGGAATGAGTTTTCACACCCATAACTTTCGTACTATTTTCTTGTAATTACGTGACGGAGATGAAAGGGTAACATTCATTCCCCTTTGTGTTTAATCTAGATATGTGTGTAGCTTCATATCAATATGGACAACGAGAAGATTTGTAACATGCAGGACATCTTTTTGGGGTAAGACCACATTAAGGATCCGTCCGCCGAAATAGTGCACTTGAAAATACTGTTTTGTGGTGATATGCGTGAACTGTTTCGATCACGTTGATATGGTACATGTTTGTCTCGTGAATACTGAATGTATTACTGAATTAGATCAAATAAAACATCAAATGGGAATGAGTTTTCACACCCATAACTTACGTACTATTTTCTTGCAACTTACGTGACGTAGATGAAAGGGTAACATGCATTCCCCTTTGTGGTTAATCTAGTTATGTGTGTAGCTTCATATAAGTCTGGATTTCGAGAAGATTTGTAACATGCAGGACATCTATTTGGGATAAGACCACATTAAAGATCCGTCAGCCGAAATAGTGCACTTGAAAATACTGTTTTGTGATGATATGCGTGAATTTTTTTGATCACTTTGACATTGGACATGTTTGTGTAGTGAATACTGAATATACTACTTCAATAGTCAAGATAAAACATCAAATGGAAATTAGTATTCTCACCCATAACTTACGAACTATTTTCTTGTAACTTACATGACGGAGATGAAAGGGTAAAATGTATTCCCCTTTGTGGTTAATCTAGTTATGTGTGTAGCTTCATATCAGTATGGACTTCGAGAAGATTTGTAACATGCAGGACATCTATTTGGGATAAGACAACATTAAGGATCCGTACGCCGAAATAGTACACTTGAAAATACTGTTTTGTGGTGATATGCGTGAATTGTTTCGATCAATTTGACATGGGACATGTTTGTCTCGTGAATACTGAATGTACTACTGCATTAGTCAAGAAAAAACATCAAATGGGAATGAGTTTTCACATCTATAACTTACGTACTATTTTCTTGTAAATTACGTGACGGAGATGAAAGGGTTACATGCATTCCTCTTTGTGGTTAACCTAGTTATGTGTGTAGCTTCATATCAGTCTGGACTTCGAGAAGATTTGTAACATGCAGGACATCTATTTGGGATAAGACCACATTAAGGATCAGTCCGCAGAAATAGTGCACTTGAAAATACTGTTTTGAGGTGATAAGCGTGAATTGTTTCGATCAATTTGACATGGGACATGTTTGTCTCGTGAATACTGAATATACTACTTCAATAGTCAAGATAAAACATCAAATGGGAATTAGTATTCACACCCATAACTTACGAACTATTTTCTTGTAACTTACGTGACGGAGATGAAAGGGTTAAATTCAGTCCCCTTTGTGGTTAATCTAGTTATGTGTGTAGCTTTATATCAGTATGGTCTTCGAGAAGATTTGTAACATGCAGGACATCTTTTTGGGGTAAGACCACATTATGGATCCGACCGCCGAATAAGTGCACTTGAAAATACTGTTTTGTGGTGATATGCGTGAATTTTTTCGATCACTTTGACTTGAGACATGTTTGTCTCGTTAATACTGAATGTAATAATGCATTAGTCAAGATAAAACATGAAATGGGAATGAGTTTTCACACCCATAACTTTCGTACTATTTTCTTGTAATTACGTGACGGAGATGAAAGGGTAACATTCATTCCCCTTTGTGTTTAATCTTGATATGTGTGTAGCTTCATTTCAGTATGGACAACGAGAAGATTTGTAACATGCAGGACATCTTTTTGGGGTAAGACCACATTAAGGATCCGTCCGCCGAAATACTGCACTTGAAAATACTGTTTTATGGTGATATGCGTGACATTTTTCGATCACTTTGACTTGAGACATGTTTGTCTCGTGAATACTGAATGTACTACTGCATTAGACAATATAAAACATCAAATGGGAATTAATTTTTACACCCATAACTTATGTAATATTTTCTTGTAACTTACGTGACGGAGATGAAAGGGTAACATTCATTCCCCTTTGTGGTTAATCTAGTTATGTGTGCAGCTTCATATCAGTATGGACTTCGAGAAGATTTGTAACATGCAGAATATCTTTTTGGGGTAAGACCATATTAAGGATCCGTCCGCCGAAATAGTGCACTTGAAAATACTGTTTTGTGGTGATATGCGTGAATTTCTTCGATCACTTTGATATGGGACATGTTTGTCTCGTGAATACTGAATGTATTACTGAATTACATCAAATAAAACATCAAATGGGAATGAGTTTTTTCACACCCATAACTTACGCACTATTTTCTTGTAACTTACGTGACGGAGATGAAAGGGTAACGTGCATTCCCCTTTGTGGTTAATCTAGATATGTGTGTAGCTTCATATGAGTCTGGATTTCGAGAAGATTTGTAACATGCAGGACATCTATTTGGGATAAGACCACATTAAAGATCCGTCAGCCGAAATAGTGCACTTTAAAATACTGTTTTGTGATGATATGTTTGAATTTTTTCGATCACTTTGACTTGAGACATGTTTGTTTCGTGAATACTGAATGTACTACTGCATTAGACAATATAAAACATCAAATGGGAATTAATTTTCACACCCATAACTTATGTAATATTTTCGTGTAACTTACGTGACGGAGATGAAAGGGTAACATTCATTCCCCTTTGTGGTTAATCTAGTTATGTGTGTAGCTTCATATCAGTATGGACTTCGAGAAGATTTGTAACATGCAGGACATCTTTTTGGGGTTAGACCACATTAAGGATCCGTCCGCCGAAATAGTGCACTTGAAAATACTGTTTTGTGGTGATATGCGTGAACTGTTTCGATCACGTTGATATGGTACATGTTTGTCTCGTGAATCCTGAATGTATTACTGAATTAGATCAAATAAAACATCAAATGGGAATGAGTTTTCACACCCATAACTTACGTACTATTTTCTTGCAACTTACGTGACGGAGATGAAAGGGTAACATGCATTCCCCTTTGTGGTTAATCTAATTATGTGTGTAGCTTCATATAAGTCTGGATTTCAAGAAGATTTGTAACATGCAGGACATCTATTTGGGATAAGACCACATTAAAGATCCGTCATCCGAAATAGTGCACTTGAAAATACTGTTTTGTGATGATGTGCGTGAATTTGTTCGATCACTTTGACATTGGACATGTTTGTCTAGTGAATACTGAATATACTACTTCAATAGTCATGATAAAACATCAAATGGAAATTAGTATTCTCACCCATAACTTACGAACTATGTTCTTGTAACTTACGTGACGGAGATGAAAGGGTAAAATTAATTCCCCTTTGTGGTTAATCTAGTTATGTGTGTAGCTTCATATCAGTATGGACTTCGAGAAGATTTGTAACATGCAGGATATCTATTTGGGATAAGACCACATTAAGGATCCGTACGCCGAAATAGTACACTTGAAAATACTGTGTTGTGGTGATATGCGTGAATTGTTTCGATCAATTTGACATGGGACATGTTTGTCTCGTGAATACTGAATGTACTACTGCATTAGTCAAGAAAAAACATCAAATGGGAATGAGTTTTCACATCTATAACTTACGTACTATTTTCTTGTAAATTACGTGACGGAGATGAAAGGGTTACATGCATTCCTCTTTGTGGTTAACCTAGTTATGTGTGTTGCTTCATATCAGTCTGGACTTCGAGAAGATGTGTAACATGCAGGACATCTATTTGGGATAAGACCACATTAAGGATCCGTCCGCAGAAATAGTGCACTTGAAAATACTGTTTTGTGGTGATATGCGTGAATTTTTTCGATCACTTTGACTTGAGACATGTTTGTCTCGTGAATACTGAATGTACTACTTCATTAGACAATATAAAACATCAAATGGGAATTAGTTTTCACACCCATAACTTACGTACTATTTTCTTGTAACTTACGTAACGGAGATGAAAGGGTAACATGCATTCCCCTTTGTGATTAATCTAGTCATGTGTGTAGCTGGAGATCAGTCTAGCCTTCGTGAAGATTTGTAACATGCAGGACATCTATTTGGGGTAAGACCACATTAAGGAACCGTCCGCCGAAATAGTGCACATAAAAATACTGTTTTGTGGTGATATGCGTGAATTTTATCGATCACTTTGACATGGGACATGTTTGTCTCTTGAATACTGATTGTACTACTGCATTAGACAAAATAAAACATCAAACGGGAATTAGTTTTCACACCAATAACTTATGTACTATTTTCTTGTAACTTACATGACGGAGATGAAAGTGAAACATGCATTCCCCTTTGTGGTTAATCTAGTTATGTGTGTAGCTTCATATCAGTCTGGACTTCGAGAAGATTTGTAACTTGCAGGACATCTATTTGGGATAAGACCACATTAAGGATCCGTCCGCAGAAATAGTGCACTTGAAAATACTGTTTTGTGATGATATGCGTGAATTTTTTCGATCACTTTGACTTGAGACATGTTTGTCTCGTGAATACTGAATGTACTACTGCATTAGACAATATAAAACATCAAATGGGAATTAGTTTTTACACCCATAACTGATGTAATATTTTCGTGTAAATTACGTGACGGAGATGAAAGGGTAACATTCATTCCCCTTAATGGTTAATCTAGTTATGTGTGTAGCTTCAAATCAGTATGGACTTCGAGAAGATTTGTAACATGCAGGACATCTATTTGGGATAAGACCACATTAAAGATCCGACAGCCGAAATATTGCACTTGAAAATACTGTTTTGTGATGATATTTGTGAATTTTATCGATCACTTTGACTTGAGACATGTTTGTCTCGTGAATACTGAATGTACTACTGCATTAGACAATATAAAACATCAAATGGGAATTAGTTTTCACACCCATAACTTACGTACTATTTTCTTGTAACTTACGTAACGGAGATGAAAGGGTAACATGCATTCCCCTTTGTGATTAATCTAGTCATGTGTGTAGCTGGAGATCAGTCTAGCCTTCGTGAAGATTTGTAACATGCAGGACATCTATTTGGGGTAAGACCACATTAAGGAACCGTCCGCCGAAATAGTGCACATAAAAATACTGTTTTGTGGTGATATGCGTGAATTTTATCGATCACTTTGACATGGGACATGTTTGTCTCTTGAATACTGATTGTACTACTGCATTAGACAAAATAAAACATCAAACGGGAATTAGTTTTCACACCAATAACTTATGTACTATTTTCTTGTAACTTACATGACGGAGATGAAAGTGAAACATGCATTCCCCTTTGTGGTTAATCTAGTTATGTGTGTAGCTTCATATCAGTCTGGACTTCGAGAAGATTTGTAACATGCAGGACATCTATTTGGGATAAGACCACATTAAGAATCCGTCCGCAGAAATAGTGCACTTGAAAATACTGTTTTGTGGTGATATGCGTGAATTGTTTCGATCAATTTGACATGGGACATGTTTGTCTCGTGAATACTGAATATACTACTTCAATAGTCAAGATAAAACATCAAATGGAAATTAGTATTCTCACCCATAACTTACGAACTATTTTCTTGTAACTTACGTGACTGAGATGAAAGGGTAAAATTAATTCCCCTTTTTGGTTAATCTAGTTATGTGTGTAGCTTCATATCAGTATGGACTTCTAGAAAATTTGTAACATGCAGGACATCTATTAGGGATAAGACCACATTAAGGATCCGTCCGCCGAAATAGTGCACTTGAAAATACGGTTTTGTGGTGATATGCGTGAATTTTTTCGATCACTTTGATATGGGACATGTTTGTCTCGTTAATACTGAATGTATTACTGAATTAGATCAAATACAACATCAAATGGGCATGAGTTTTAACACCCATAACTTACGTACTATTTTCTTGCAACTTACGTGACGGAGATAAAAGGGTAACATGCATTCCCCTTTGTGGTTAATCTAGTTATGTGTGTAGCTTCATATAAGTCTGGATTTCGAGAAGATTTGTAACATGCAGGACATCTATTTGGGATAAGACTACATTAAAGATCCGTCAGCCGAAATAGTGCACTTGAAAATAATGTTTTGTGATGATATGCGTGAATTTTTTCGATCACTTTGACATTGGACATGTCTGTCTAGTGAATACTGAATATACTACTTCAATAGTCAAGATAAAACATCAAATGGAAATTAGTATTCTCACCCATAACTTACGTAATATTTTCGTGTAACTTACGTGACGGAGATGAAAGGGTAACATTCATTCCCCTTAATGGTTAATCTAGTTATGTGTGTAGCTTCATATCAGTATGGACTTCGAGAAGATTTGTAACATGCAGGACATCTATTTGGGATAAGACCACATTAAAGATCCGACAGCCGAAATAGTGCACTTGAAAATACTGTTTTGTGATGATATGCGTGAATTTTTTCGATCACTTTCACTTGAGACATGTTTGTCTCGTGAATACTGAATGTACTACTGCATTAGACAATATAAAACATCAAATGGGAATTAGTTTTCACACCCATAACTTATGTAATATTTTCGTGTAACTTACGTGACGGAGATGAAAGGGTAACATTCATTCCCTTTGTGTTTAATCTAGTTATGTGTGTAGCTTCATATCAGTATGGACTTCGAGAAGATTTGTAACATGCAGGACATCTTTTTGGGGTAAGACCACATTAAGGATCCGTCCGCCGAAATAGTGCACTTGAAAATACTGTTTTAACAAGATTTAACAAGATTGCCATCCAGAAAATTACTCTGGATGGCAGGTGGACAAGGAAGCCTTTTGGCTTATCGAGAGTCCAATACTTTTTATCTACATGTATCCCGCCTTTTTAAGGTGTGTGTCGATTTTATTTTTAAACATATTCACGCTACTAGCACCAACACAATCAGGAGATAATCTGTTCCATTCATTTACAGTCCTTTGTGAGAATGAGAACTTTCTTATATCTAATCTACACTGCTCCTTTACTAATGTAGCTTCATGTCCTCTGGTCCTTCTATTTTTCTTAACTGAGAAAAAAATGTTTCTATCAATATTTTCATAACCATTCAATATTTTAAACACTTCTATGTGATCTCCTCTCAATCTCCTGGTCTCTAATGTTGTTAAACCACACTCTTTTAGGCGTATTTCGTAACTAAGATCCCTCAGATTTGGTATCATTTTAGTCGCTCTCCTCTGTACTCTTTCTAGCATATCTATGTCCTTCTTGTGATATGGCCTCCATGCTTGTATACAATATTCTAAATGAGGCCTCACTATTGTTTTGTACAGCGGTACTATTAATTCTGTTTTCTTATACGCTATATTTCGCCTAATTAATCCAAGGATTTGATTTCCCTTTGACGCTGCAATTCCGCACTGCTCTGAAACCTTCATATCAGCACTAATGGTTAACCCCAAGTCCTGTTCTTTTACAGTAGTACTTAGAACAGTACCCCCCATTTTATATTTTACCTCTTCATTCCCATGACCTGTGTGGAGGCATTTACATTTCCCAAAATTGAACAGCATTTGCCATTTTTCAGACCATTTGATCAACCTATCAAGATCATCTTGTAAATGTTGTCTGTCTCCATCACTTTTAATCCTTCTAAACACTTTTGTATCATCCGCAAATTTTAACACCTTGCTTGTTATAATCATCGTCCAAATCGTTGATATATATTAAGAATAATATAGGTCCTAGTACTGATCCCTGTGGTACCCCACTCAATACCGATTTCCAGTTTGAAGCCTCCCCATTAACTACTACACGTTGTCTTCTGTCATTCAGCCATTTTTCTATCCAGTTTATTATACCATTTCCTATGCCATGGGCCTTTAGCTTAAGGAGTAATCTTTGATGTGGTACTTTGTCGAAAGCTTTTGAAAATCTAAATAGATGATATCTACTGGTGATCCCTCATCTACCCACCTAGTGATGTCTTCCAAAAAACATAACATATTTGTTAAGCATGACCTCGCTTTTAAAAACCCATGTTGAGATGGGTTTATCAAGTTATGTTTAACAAGAAAATCCACCATTTGATCTTTAATTAGTCTTTCTAATAATTTACAAATCACTGATGTTAAACTCACAGGTCTATAGTTCTCTGACTTGTTTCTCGAACCTTTTTTAAATAACGGTATAATGTTTGCCTCTTTCCATTCTAAAGGAACCACTCCCTCTTCTAATGACAAATTGAAAACTGTTGCAAGCGGTACGCTAAATTGTTCTACAATTTCCAATAGTAGTTTGGGCGGAATCCCGTCCACTCCAGGTGATTTATTATCCTTCATAGCCCTTATTTTCTTAGCTACCATTTCCGAGGTTACAACTAACTGTCCTAAATAGTCTGAATCTGCCCCCTTGAACTTATCCTCTGGTACTGGCAGTGAACTAATATCTTCCCTGGTAAACATTGAACTAAAATACTCATTCAGGTCTTCTGCCATTAAGAATCCCTCTGATATTGTATTTCCAGCACTATCTTCTAGAGGACCGACCTTATCCTGAACTTTCTGTTTGCTTCGAATATACGCATAAAAACTCTTACTGTCATGTTTTATATTACTAGCTAATTTTTTTTCATAGCTTCTCTTTGAATTTCTAATTTCAGCTGTAGCTTGATTAAGTGCTTCTTTATAAATGTTGTAGTCTTCATCATTTCCAGTACATCTATATGACTTCCACATCATTTGTTTATACTTAATTTTTCTAATGGCTTCTTTCGATAAGCGTTTCTTTTTAGACCGTTTCCCTTGTTTTTTGAAAGGTACAAATTTATCGACTATGCACTTAATTTCACTATTTAAGATATTCCAGCATTCGGTTGCTGTCTTATTCTTCAGTGTGTTATTCCAGTCTATCTTTGCTAAATATTTCCTCATGTCATTATACCTTCCTTTGTGGAAATTTCTCCTATACTGCTTTTTACTATTCCTTTTTGATTTTACTTTGATGGTAAAATGTATCTGGTTGTGATCACTACTCCCCAGTGGCTCACATATCTTGACATTGTCAACTAATTCTTTCTGTGAGGACAAAACCAAGTCTAACACATTCTCTCCCCTGGTTGGTTCTAGCACATGTTGAGAAAGGAAACTATCTTGTACTAAAACTAAAAACTTGTGGTCCTCACTCCCCATACTCTGTAGAGATTTCCATTGTATATGCCCATGGTTAAAGTCCCCCATAATAATACAGTTCCGTTTGCTTACTTCCCTTATAGCGTTTTGTATTTTTCATTCTCTTCTATGCTTATGTTTGGACTTCGATAAACTAACCCAACTGTTAACGTTGAGTTTCCTGTAACTATGTTACACCAAACAGCTTCTTCGCAATCTGCTTCTCTTTCTAATTTTATTTCATAAGCCTGGATAGATTCTTTAATATATAAAATAACTCCACCTCCCTGTCTTCCTATTCTATCTTTCCTAAACATTACATATCCTTTTAGTCCCAATTCGGCATCTGATATATCAGTGGTGGCCCACGATTCGGTTATACCTATTATGTGAGGGTCAATATCTTCTACCATAATGTTTAGTTCACTTCTTTTGTTTACTATGCTCCTTGCATTTAAACAAAAGCATTTATATCCTGATTCAGAACAGTTTTCCAGGCTGTTCTTTGCCGATTTATTTCTGCTGTCTTTATCTATGCCTCCAGTTTCAGGCTTCTCTGTGAATCCCCCCTGCGAATCTAGTTTAAATAGATGCAGCCTGTCCCACTGTCAACAGATTGCAGCAAGTTCTCTGAGAAAACTGCTGCCCCCTTTCCACTTAGATGTAGGCCATCTCTCATGTACATATCTTCCTCCCAACAAAGTATCCCCATAAATCTACGAATCCCACCCCCTCTTCTTTACACATCTGCTCAACTAGTGCGTTGATCGCCATCCTCTTGCAGTTTCTATATGTCGGCCCCCTTCCTCCCATTACTGGCAAAATTCCTGAGAGGATAATCTGTTCTACTCTTGTCTTCTTTAACTTCTTCACTAACTGTCTGTACTTCTGAACTATCCCAGTTGTTCCCTCCCTGTCTGCATTATTTGTCCCTACGTGTACTAGTATAGACCCTCCCTTGCCATGCCCCAGTACCTTCTCTACCCTTCCAGTCACATGTTCTATCCTAGCCCCCGGTAGACAAACAACGACGTCCTCCCCCTCGCTTAGAGTCTTATCTGTCTTTCTCATAACTGAATCGCCCATAAACACTCCCTCAATCACTGCCTCAGAGTAGCTCTTTCTCCGGTTTGCATCTGTCTGGTTGTAGTCTTGTTCCCCTGTCTTCTGCTCTCCTGTCACAATCTCGTCCGTTCCATTCTTTCCTGACGCTGTTTCTCTTGTCACCTTTCCTCCTGTCATTGTCCCTCCCGACTTCTCTTCTGTCACGTGTACTCTCACTTCCTTTCTTCCCGTCATCTTTCCTCCCATTGCGTTTCCTTCTCTCCTCTCCCGTCTCTTTTTCCCTCCTACCTCTTTCTCTACGGTCACTTTCTCTCCTGTCACCTTCACACCTGTCACATTTCCTGCCGTCGATCCTCCATTTTTTCCCCCTCCGATCACCTTCCCTCCTCTCAGTCTCCTTTCCTCGGTCTTGTTGCCACTACTCTGCTCCTTCAGTCTCACAGTATTCCCAACTCTCTCCCTGTCGTCTCTCTCCATTCCGTCTGTCTCCTTGCTGATTCTCATCTCCATCCCCTTCACAATAGCTACCAACCTAGCTACCTCTTTCTCCAGACATTTCACCTTCCAACACCCCACGCACTGAAAAGTGAATCCCTCTTCCTTGGTTTCTGTCCATGACTTCGTACAGCCGGATAGGGCAAATCCACCCAACTGTGGCAGTCATCGCACACCAAGTGTCTCTTTGCCTTGACTTGCCGCTTGCAAAGCGCCATATCAGAATTTATTTAATAATAATAATCTAATTAGCTATTTAAAATAGTTTAGTCAACTGTGTTTACACTATTCACTGTCTATGTAGTCTTTACGAAGACTGTTTTCTGTGCACAAATGTTACACTACGTAAGATTGCGTACGCTAGACTGCCTTATTTATTTAGGTTATACAGCGCCCTAGCGAATAAGAGAGACACTAGCTACATAAACTTAGTTCGCCCGATTATCGCAAGTGCTTAATTTTAACAACAAAGCTACCTTATCAAAATGTCTAGCAGGTACTGACTTACACAGATATTATCTTATGTAGGTAGTTTATGGTTGTTACTTTATCACCTATATATTCTACCACATAACGAGGTTTGTTAAATCTTGTTTACAAACTTATCGTAGCCGTAAGCTAACGTACCCTATTATCACTCACTAGACTAAAGTGTCCTAAAATACTTTATCTAACTAACTTTAAGCACAACTGCTAGTCAATATATGTTTACTGCTACTTTATTAATGATATTAAGGCAAGAATAATACTTATCAATCAGTAATTCCACTTGCTTATGAAGTTTGATACACCACCAATTTCAACGATCTATCTCCGCCAAATATAGCCTCGAGTTTTGTGGTGATATGCGTGAATTTTTCCGATCACTTTGATATGGGACATGTTTGTCTCGTGAATACTTAATGTATTACTGAATTAGATCAAATAAAACATCAAATGGGAATTAGTTTTCACACCCATAACTTATGTAATATTTTCGTGTAACTTACGTGACGGAGATGAAAGGGTAACATTCATTCCCCTTTGTGGTTAATCTAGTTATGTGTGTAGCTTCATATCAGTATGGACTTCGAGAAGATTTGTTACATGCAGGACATCTTTTTGGGGTAAGACCACATTAAGGATCCGTCCGCCGAAATAGTGCACTTGAAAATACTATTTTGCGGTGATATGCGTGAATTTTTTCGATCACTTTGATATGGGACATGTTTGTCTCGTGAATACTGAATGTATTTCTGAATTAGATCAAATAAAACATCAAATGGGAATGAGTTTTAACACCCATAACTTACGTACTATTTTCTTGCAACTTACGTGACGGAGATGAAAGGGTAACATGCATTCCCCTTTGTGGTTAATCTAGTTATGTGTGTAGCTTCATATAAGTCTGGATTTCGAGAAGATTTGTAACATGCAGGACATCTATTTGGGATAAGACCACATTAAAGATCCGTCAGCCGAAATAGTGCACTTGAAAATACTGTTTTGTGATGATATGCGTGAATTTTTTTGATCACTTTGACATTGGACATGTTTGTCTCGTGAATACTGAATGTACTACTGCATTAGTCAAGAAAAAACATCAAATGGGAATGAGTTTTCACATCTATAACTGACGTACTATTTTCTTGTAAATTACGTGACGGAGATGAAAGGGTAACATGCATTCCTCTTTGTGGTTAACCTAGTTATGTGTGTAGCTTGAAATCAGTCTAGCCTTCGTGAAGATTTGTAACATGCAGGACATCTATTTGGGTAAGACCACATTAATGAACCGCCCGCCAAAAGAGTGCACTTGAAAATACCGTTTTGTGGTGATATTTGTGAATTTTATCGATCACTTTGATTTGAGACATGTTTGTCTCGTGAATACTGAATGTATTACTGAATCAGATAAAAAAACATCAAATGGGAATTAGTTTTCACACCCATAACTTACGTACTATTTTCTTGTAACTTACGTATCGGAGATGAAAGGGTAACATTCATTCCCCTTTGTGATTAATCTAGTCATGTGTGTAGCTGGAGATCAGTCTAGCTTTCGTGAAGATTTGTAACATGCAGGACATCTATTTGGGGTAAGACCACATTAAGGATCCGTCCGCCGAAATAGTGCACATAAAAATACTGTTTTGTGGTGATATGCGTGAATTTGATCGATCACTTTGACATGGTACATGTTTGTCTCTTGAATACTGAATGTACTACTGCATTAGACAAAATAAAACATCAATCGGGAATGAGTTTTCACACCAATAACTTATGTACTATTTTCTTGTAACTTACATGACGGAGATGAAAGTGAAACATGCATTCCCCTTTGTGGTTAATCTAGTTATGTGTGTAGCTTCATATCAGTCTGGACTTCGAGAAGATTTGTAACTTGCAGGACATCTATTTGGGATAAGACCACATTAAGGATCCGTCCGCAGAAATAGTGCACTTGAAAATACTGTTTTGTGATGATATGCGTGAATTTTTTCGATCACTTTGACTTGAGACATGTTTGTCTCGTGAATACTGAATGTACTACTTCATTAGACAATATAAAACATCAAATGGGAATTAGTTTTCACACCCATAACTTACGTACTATTTTCTTGTAACTTACGTAACGGAGATGAAAGGGTAACATGCATTCCCCTTTGTGATTAATCTAGTCATGTGTGTAGCTGGAGATCAGTCTAGCCTTCGTGAAGATTTGTAACATGCAGGACATCTATTTGGGGTAAGACCACATTAAGGAACCGTCCGCCGAAATAGTGCACATAAAAATACTGTTTTGTGGTGATATGCGTGAATTTTATCGATCACTTTGACATGGGACATGTTTGTCTCTTGAATACTGATTGTACTACTGCATTAGACAAAATAAAACATCAAACGGGAATTAGTTTTCACACCAATAACTTATGTACTATTTTCTTGTAACTTACATGACGGAGATGAAAGTGAAACATGCATTCCCCTTTGTGGTTAATCTAGTTATGTGTGTAGCTTCATATCAGTCTGGACTTCGAGAAGATTTGTAACTTGCAGGACATCTATTTGGGATAAGACCACATTAAGGATCCGTCCGCAGAAATAGTGCACTTGAAAATACTGTTTTGTGATGATATGCGTGAATTTTTTCGATCACTTTGACTTGAGACATGTTTGTCTCGTGAATACTGAATGTACTACTGCATTAGACAATATAAAACATCAAATGGGAATTAGTTTTTACACCCATAACTGATGTAATATTTTCGTGTAAATTACGTGACGGAGATGAAAGGGTAACATTCATTCCCCTTAATGGTTAATCTAGTTATGTGTGTAGCTTCAAATCAGTATGGACTTCGAGAAGATTTGTAACATGCAGGACATCTATTTGGGATAAGACCACATTAAAGATCCGACAGCCGAAATATTGCACTTGAAAATACTGTTTTGTGATGATATTTGTGAATTTTATCGATCACTTTGACTTGAGACATGTTTGTCTCGTGAATACTGAATGTACTACTGCATTAGACAATATAAAACATCAAATGGGAATTAGTTTTCACACCCATAACTTACGTACTATTTTCTTGTAACTTACGTAACGGAGATGAAAGGGTAACATGCATTCCCCTTTGTGATTAATCTAGTCATGTGTGTAGCTGGAGATCAGTCTAGCCTTCGTGAAGATTTGTAACATGCAGGACATCTATTTGGGGTAAGACCACATTAAGGAACCGTCCGCCGAAATAGTGCACATAAAAATACTGTTTTGTGGTGATATGCGTGAATTTTATCGATCACTTTGACATGGGACATGTTTGTCTCTTGAATACTGATTGTACTACTGCATTAGACAAAATAAAACATCAAACGGGAATTAGTTTTCACACCAATAACTTATGTACTATTTTCTTGTAACTTACATGACGGAGATGAAAGTGAAACATGCATTCCCCTTTGTGGTTAATCTAGTTATGTGTGTAGCTTCATATCAGTCTGGACTTCGAGAAGATTTGTAACATGCAGGACATCTATTTGGGATAAGACCACATTAAGAATCCGTCCGCAGAAATAGTGCACTTGAAAATACTGTTTTGTGGTGATATGCGTGAATTGTTTCGATCAATTTGACATGGGACATGTTTGTCTCGTGAATACTGAATATACTACTTCAATAGTCAAGATAAAACATCAAATGGAAATTAGTATTCTCACCCATAACTTACGAACTATTTTCTTGTAACTTACGTGACTGAGATGAAAGGGTAAAATTAATTCCCCTTTTTGGTTAATCTAGTTATGTGTGTAGCTTCATATCAGTATGGACTTCTAGAAAATTTGTAACATGCAGGACATCTATTAGGGATAAGACCACATTAAGGATCCGTCCGCCGAAATAGTGCACTTGAAAATACGGTTTTGTGGTGATATGCGTGAATTTTTTCGATCACTTTGATATGGGACATGTTTGTCTCGTTAATACTGAATGTATTACTGAATTAGATCAAATACAACATCAAATGGGCATGAGTTTTAACACCCATAACTTACGTACTATTTTCTTGCAACTTACGTGACGGAGATAAAAGGGTAACATGCATTCCCCTTTGTGGTTAATCTAGTTATGTGTGTAGCTTCATATAAGTCTGGATTTCGAGAAGATTTGTAACATGCAGGACATCTATTTGGGATAAGACTACATTAAAGATCCGTCAGCCGAAATAGTGCACTTGAAAATAATGTTTTGTGATGATATGCGTGAATTTTTTCGATCACTTTGACATTGGACATGTCTGTCTAGTGAATACTGAATATACTACTTCAATAGTCAAGATAAAACATCAAATGGAAATTAGTATTCTCACCCATAACTTACGTAATATTTTCGTGTAACTTACGTGACGGAGATGAAAGGGTAACATTCATTCCCCTTAATGGTTAATCTAGTTATGTGTGTAGCTTCATATCAGTATGGACTTCGAGAAGATTTGTAACATGCAGGACATCTATTTGGGATAAGACCACATTAAAGATCCGACAGCCGAAATAGTGCACTTGAAAATACTGTTTTGTGATGATATGCGTGAATTTTTTCGATCACTTTCACTTGAGACATGTTTGTCTCGTGAATACTGAATGTACTACTGCATTAGACAATATAAAACATCAAATGGGAATTAGTTTTCACACCCATAACTTATGTAATATTTTCGTGTAACTTACGTGACGGAGATGAAAGGGTAACATTCATTCCCCTTTGTGTTTAATCTAGTTATGTGTGTAGCTTCATATCAGTATGGACTTCGAGAAGATTTGTAACATGCAGGACATCTTTTTGGGGTAAGACCACATTAAGGATCCGTCCGCCGAAATAGTGCACTTGAAAATACTGTTTTAACAAGATTTAACAAGATTGCCATCCAGAAAATTACTCTGGATGGCAGGTGGACAAGGAAGCCTTTTGGCTTATCGAGAGTCCAATACTTTTTATCTACATGTATCCCGCCTTTTTAAGGTGTGTGTCGATTTTATTTTTAAACATATTCACGCTACTAGCACCAACACAATCAGGAGATAATCTGTTCCATTCATTTACAGTCCTTTGTGAGAATGAGAACTTTCTTATATCTAATCTACACTGCTCCTTTACTAATGTAGCTTCATGTCCTCTGGTCCTTCTATTTTTCTTAACTGAGAAAAAAATGTTTCTATCAATATTTTCATAACCATTCAATATTTTAAACACTTCTATGTGATCTCCTCTCAATCTCCTGGTCTCTAATGTTGTTAAACCACACTCTTTTAGGCGTATTTCGTAACTAAGATCCCTCAGATTTGGTATCATTTTAGTCGCTCTCCTCTGTACTCTTTCTAGCATATCTATGTCCTTCTTGTGATATGGCCTCCATGCTTGTATACAATATTCTAAATGAGGCCTCACTATTGTTTTGTACAGCGGTACTATTAATTCTGTTTTCTTATACGCTATATTTCGCCTAATTAATCCAAGGATTTGATTTCCCTTTGACGCTGCAATTCCGCACTGCTCTGAAACCTTCATATCAGCACTAATGGTTAACCCCAAGTCCTTTTCTTTTACAGTAGTACTTAGAACAGTACCCCCCATTTTATATTTTACCTCTTCATTCCCATGACCTGTGTGGAGGCATTTACATTTCCCAAAATTGAACAGCATTTGCCATTTTTCAGACCATTTGATCAACCTATCAAGATCATCTTGTAAATGTTGTCTGTCTCCATCACTTTTAATCCTTCTAAACACTTTTGTATCATCCGCAAATTTTAACACCTTGCTTGTTATAATCATCGTCCAAATCGTTGATATATATTAAGAATAATATAGGTCCTAGTACTGATCCCTGTGGTACCCCACTCAATACCGATTTCCAGTTTGAAGCCTCCCCATTAACTACTACACGTTGTCTTCTGTCATTCAGCCATTTTTCTATCCAGTTTATTATACCATTTCCTATGCCATGGGCCTTTAGCTTAAGGAGTAATCTTTGATGTGGTACTTTGTCGAAAGCTTTTTGAAAATCTAAATAGATGATATCTACTGGTGATCCCTCATCTACCCACCTAGTGATGTCTTCCAAAAAACATAACATATTTGTTAAGCATGACCTCGCTTTTAAAAACCCATGTTGAGATGGGTTTATCAAGTTATGTTTAACAAGAAAATCCACCATTTGATCTTTAATTAGTCTTTCTAATAATTTACAAATCACTGATGTTAAACTCACAGGTCTATAGTTCTCTGACTTGTTTCTCGAACCTTTTTTAAATAACGGTATAATGTTTGCCTCTTTCCATTCTAAAGGAACCACTCCCTCTTCTAATGACAAATTGAAAACTGTTGCAAGCGGTACGCTAAATTGTTCTACAATTTCCAATAGTAGTTTGGGCGGAATCCCGTCCACTCCAGGTGATTTATTATCCTTCATAGCCCTTATTTTCTTAGCTACCATTTCCGAGGTTACAACTAACTGTCCTAAATAGTCTGAATCTGCCCCCTTGAACTTATCCTCTGGTACTGGCAGTGAACTAATATCTTCCCTGGTAAACATTGAACTAAAATACTCATTCAGGTCTTCTGCCATTAAGAATCCCTCTGATATTGTATTTCCAGCACTATCTCCTAGAGGACCGACCTTATCCTGAACTTTCTGTTTGCTTCGAATATACGCATAAAAACTCTTACTGTCATGTTTTATATTACTAGCTAATTTTTTTTCATAGCTTCTCTTTGAATTTCTAATTTCAGCTGTAGCTTGATTAAGTGCTTCTTTATAAATGTTGTAGTCTTCATCATTTCCAGTACATCTATATGACTTCCACATCATTTGTTTATACTTAATTTTTCTAATGGCTTCTTTCGATAAGTGTTTCTTTTTAGACCGTTTCCCTTGTTTTTTGAAAGGTACAAATTTATCGACTATGCACTTAATTTCACTATTTAAGATATTCCAGCATTCGGTTGCTGTCTTATTCTTCAGTGTGTTATTCCAGTCTATCTTTGCTAAATATTTCCTCATGTCATTATACCTTCCTTTGTGGAAATTTCTCCTATACTGCTTTTTACTATTCCTTTTTGATTTTACTTTGATGGTAAAATGTATCTGGTTGTGATCACTACTCCCCAGTGGCTCACATATCTTGACATTGTCAACTAATTCTTTCTGTGAGGACAAAACCAAGTCTAACACATTCTCTCCCCTGGTTGGTTCTAGCACATGTTGAGAAAGGAAACTATCTTGTACTAAAACTAAAAACTTGTGGTCCTCACTCCCCATACTCTGTAGAGATTTCCATTGTATATGCCCATGGTTAAAGTCCCCCATAATAATACAGTTCCGTTTGCTTACTTCCCTTATAGCGTTTTGTATTTTTCATTCTCTTCTATGCTTATGTTTGGACTTCGATAAACTAACCCAACTGTTAACGTTGAGTTTCCTGTAACTATGTTACACCAAACAGCTTCTTCGCAATCTGCTTCTCTTTCTAATTTTATTTCATAAGCCTGGATAGATTCTTTAATATATAAAATAACTCCACCTCCCTGTCTTCCTATTCTATCTTTCCTAAACATTACATATCCTTTTAGTCCCAATTCGGCATCTGATATATCAGTGGTGGCCCACGATTCGGTTATACCTATTATGTGAGGGTCAATATCTTCTACCATAATGTTTAGTTCACTTCTTTTGTTTACTATGCTCCTTGCATTTAAACAAAAGCATTTATATCCTGATTCAGAAGCTCAGTTTCCAGGCTGTTCTTTGCCGATTTATTTCTAGCTGCCTTTATTCATGCCTCCAGTTTCAGCCTCTCCTGAATCTCCGCGAATCTATACTTAAATAGATGCAGCTCCGTCCCACTGTCATCAGGACTGCAGCAGTGCCCCCTCTCTGAGAAAACTGCTGCCCCTTTCCACTTAGATGTAGGCCATCTCTCATGTACATATCTTCCCTCCCAACAAAGTATCCCCATAAATCTACGAATCCCACCCCCTCTTCTTTACACATCTGCTCAACCAGTGCGTTGATCGCCATCCTCTTGCAGTTTCTATATGTCGGCCCCCTTCCTCCCATTACTGGTAAAATTCCTGAGAGGATAATCTGTTCTACTCTTGTCTTCTTTAACTTCTTCACTAACTGTCTGTACTTCTGAACTATCCCAGTTGTTCCCTCCCTCTCTGCGTTATTTGTCCCTACATGTACTAGTATAGACCCTCCCTTGCCATGCCCCAGTACCTTCTCTACTCTTTCAGTTACATGTTCTATCCTAGCCCCCTGTAGACAAACAACGACGTCCTCCCCCTCGCTTAGAGTCTTATCTGTCTTTCTCATAATCGAATCGCCCATAAACACCCTCTCTTTCCTCATTGCCCCCTCAATCACTGCCTCAGTGTAGCTCTTTCTA
>CM034542.1:6589712-6612212 GCA_020002185.1 Paraescarpia echinospica
GCCCGACGAGTGTTGCGCGCGTCGGCGCCGGTACGACAAGCGAACGCCGGGCCTCTTCAAAGAGGAATGGTCCGGCCGCGGAATCGTCGCGCTCTGCAGCAAGACGTACTACTGTTTCGGCGGCGACGACGGCGGCGACAAGTACAGTACGAAGGGGCTGAGCAAGCGTCAGAACGACGTCGACAAGGACGCCTTCCTCGACGTGCTGCGCCGCCAACGGAGCGGCGGCGGCCGGAACCGCGGCTTCCAAGTGAAGGAGGCGTCCGTGCTGACGTACGTTCAGGAGCGCGCGGCGTTGAGCTACTTCTACGCCAAACGGCGCGTGCTCGACGACGGCGTCACCACGGCGCCGATACTCGTATAACGAGGGACCTCCCTCCCTACCCCTAGGGGTAGGGACCCTACCTAGGGGGACCCTAGGGGTAGGGACCCTACCTAGGGGACAATGTATGTATGTATGTATGCGTGCGAATAAAAATGCGAACACTCGGTACAGTTTTCATCGTTTTATTCGGTAATAGCAAGCGATAGCGCAACCTCACTACTTCGGTCTTGCCTGCCTAGCGCGGCGAGGAGCCCGCGACCGGCGGGTCCGACAAAGTCGGTTCGGATTCTCGGTCGTCTAATAATAACAATAAGCGATAATAGGCAGCTTTCAATGAGGCTTTAGCCAGTCGAATACGAGACAGTCGTTGGCCACCCTATCGGGGCCGAACAGGCACTGGAAGCCGCTTAGCGGCATTCCGCGGCACCGTAAGAGCAGGTAGGTGACGCAATATTGTCCGCACACGTTAGATACGCCGCTCTGCAGTCGCTTGTCGTTGTGCGTCCACGAGTCGCAGTTGCGGTTCAGGAAGTCGCGGAAGTCGGCGTGCAGCGGCGGACGGCCGTACGAATCGAAGTACTCGCCTCGCCGGTCGGCGCCCACGTAGACGGCCACCCAGTGCTCTCCCGGTTCGTCGCCGTCGTCGGTGTTGCACACGAACGCCGTCGGGTAGGCGGTGAGCCGCCGCCCCGGCAGCTCGTCTTTGGGCACGACGCCGACGACGATGTTTTTAGTGTACGCGTCGATCGCCAGGCGACGCATCAGCTGAAACGTGTCCATCTCAGAAGTCGTACACGACGGTCCGGTTCTTGTCGATTTCGAGCACCGTCTCGAACTCCCCGTACACGACGACGTTCACCGTCCGGGCGAGCGCGAGCGCGAAGTGGATCTCGGCGCGCAGATTCCCCGTACGCACGACGTTGAAATGTTCGCCGTCGCAGCAGTCGGGCGACAGGTCGAAGCCGAATATGGTGTAGCCGCTGCCGAACTCGCCGCGCGTCTCATCGAACCCCTCTTCCTCGTACGCCTTCCCCGTCGCGGCGAACAGGTTCATATAGCTTCGGATGTAGCGCCGATGCGCGAAGTCCGGCTGCAGCGGCTTGCTCGGCACCTGGCGTCCGTCGACGTAGAGGGCGAAGAAGTTTATGTCGTTGTGCTTCGCGTTGAACGGGTTTTTATCGTAGGCCTCGTTGTAGGCGTCGTTGTCGATCAGGAACATGAACACGCGTCTCGGGAGCGTCCCCAGATAGACGTTCTCGTGCGTGTGCGACATCATACCCTGCGGTATCGAGAACACCTTGCAGTCGACGCGGCGCATCGGATACTTGGCCGTCCCGTGCGTCAGCGCCTTGATGTGGCCGAGCTGGACGGCCGGGTTCAACTTGACCTTGCGCGCCTGCAGGTAGGCCTCCAGCAGAACGATCTTGAACCCCGGATCGGCGACGTCGCCCATGAGCGCGAAGGCGTCCTTGCTGCGCACCAGTCGCATCTTCAGGTCGACGCCGTTCACCAGGCACCGGTTCTGCATGAGCACGTCGACGTGCAGGCGCCCTATCATGTCGAACTCGCGGCTTTCGTGTACGAAATCGTGCCGATGCGCGAACCCGCCGTTGTTGTTGTTGGTCGCCTCCATGCGCCCGGCGGTGTCCTTGCACCACAGGTCGGCCTCGAGCTGCGACTTTTGGCGTCGGGCCCGTAACTGAGCAGGGTCTCGAGGTAGGCCCGAAACGGGTACGTATTCGACGACGGCGTCACGAGCGTGCCGTTCAGCGTCACGTCGACCTGACTGAACATCGAATGCAGGAAATTGTTGACGGGCGCCACGACGCTGTCGTTCGCGAGCGCGGTACCGTCCCCCTTCACCACCTTGGCGCGCACGTACAGTCTAACGGACGACAGGTCCAGATAGTCGTCTCCGGATCCCGGAATGAGAAACTCGAGGGGGCCGCCAGCGTCGAGGGCCGTCAGCGGCTGGTGATCGATCCACTGGCCGCTCTCGATGCTCGTCTGCGTCGTCGGCACGCTGAACAGGTCCAGTTCGGACTTTACGCCCTCGCACGACTGCCGATGCACGAACGCCATCCTACTACGTCTGCTTCGTTCGACGGCGCCTCCCCTTACTGTCAGGCGCCGCCTTGCCGGTCGGCCTTATGTACCCCGCCGAGGTAAAGCTCTTTACGACTACCACCGATGCACTACTACTACTACGCGGGAAATACGTCGTCGCTCGGTCTCTTTCGACGGCGCCTCTTCTTGCTGGCCGGCTTGCCGGGCGGCTTTATGCGACGTCGTCGCTTTTTCGGCGGCGGGGGCCCATTCAGCAGGCCGTCGAGAAGGTCGGCGCCCGCCTCCCTCGCGCGCCTCTTTACCGCCTGTTTCAGATTGCCGCCGGCGACGACGTCCTGCGCCACGCGCACGCCCGTCTTGAGCGCGCGCTTGCCCAGCGCCATGGCCCCTCTCTTGATAAGCGGCATGGCGCTTCGAAACAGGCTGCCGAAGAGATTACCCAGTCCGTGACCCCGCTGTGCTCGGGCGCCTACGAACACCGGCAGGCCACCGCCGACCTGCCGCGTGTAGTAGTCCTCGTACACGTGTCGCGTCATCGTCAGAACAGTTTCGACTTGCGGCGTCGGACGTGAAGCGTCGTCACGACTTTTCCGTTCTCGAATGGTATCGACTGACCGAGGTCGTCTCTTATATCTATCTCGATCGAATCGAATTGGCGCCGCAGGAGCGGCGCGTATTGGACGCGGTCGAAGATGTTCGATACGATGCTGCCGTTCAAACCGTGGACGGGGACGGCTCGGATGAGGGGGGGGCGAATACGTCGCCGACGATGCGCGTCTCCACGATGTCCGCGTACACGAACAGGGTGTCGACGCCGCCGCTCAGGTCCACCGGGTGGGGCGCCTCGCACTCGAACATGTACCCCGGGGGCAGGGCGCCGCCGTCCGCGGGCGTCCCGTAACTCGCGATATAGTCCGACTCGAAGCCTAGTATTCGGCTCAGGCGCCCGTCCCGCGGCATGTTAATTTCGACGCCCGGCGATAGAAGCAACGTCATCCGATTAGTGATGGCGCTGTACACTATTCGCACCTTGACCGTGTCGGTGCTCAGTTTCGCCAACGCCTCGTTGATTTTGCGCATCAGCTTTTTGGCGTTGCTGTAAAAGCCGTGCGGAATGTTGGCCTGACGGGCAATTTTTCCCACGTCCTCAGTGGTGAAAAAGCCCACCTCCCCCCTCTCGCACGCCACGAAGAAGTAGGAGTCCACCGGCCTCACATTGTACCAGCTATGCGTGTACTGTAGCGACACCAGCCCGCATTCCCACTCCCCCGACAGGTCGACGCGCTGCGGCAGATTCGTCGTGTAGTGCGTCAACGTGTTTTCGGGGTGCGCCTTCATAGACGCGTTGCTCGGCAACGTGACGTAAAAGGGCGGCTTCTGCATTGGCTGCTACTGCTGCTGCTGCTGTCGTCTCGTCCGTACACATCGCGCTACTGCCGTCCGACGCTACGGCGTCGTTCCTTTATCCGCGCAGGCACACCATAGAGCGAGTTCGTCGACGGGCGTGGGGGCGACGGCGGTGTTGGTGGCGCGGCTCTCTTCTCCTCGGCAGTCTACTAATACAGCACGGTCCCCTTACAAAAAAAACGAAAAGCCGTTGCACAGCCCCGCCTCGTGCAGTCGCCAGCACCCCGCGTGGCGCATCCAACGCGTCGTCGTCATCCCTTATAGGTCACGCAGATAAATCATAGAGCGAGTTCGCCGACGTTGCGGGCGACGTCGATAGCATCGGTCGCAGCGACAACGGTAGCGGCGCCGGACGTCGGAAGAAAGTCTCCAGCGCTCTGCGTATTCCGTCCAACAGCGCGTCGCCATCAGCCCTTATAGTCCACGAGCTCCTTGGCGTCGATCCAGCTATTGAACGAGGCCGGATAGCCGAACCATTTGACGAGCACCTCTTCGCCCTTACCGCGTCGTCGACGACGTCTCTGTAGAACGGTTTCCACCCGATATAGTTTGTCCTTCTCAACGATCACATTTGTAGCTCCAGCCCGTAGAAGGTGCCGTCCAGTATCGTGCCGGCGTCGTCCATCAGTCGGTAAACAGGAGGGTCGGTCGGGTGCGAATCTACGACGGTGAAAAGCTCTTCGCTCCAGTTAGGCATGTACCCCTTCTTGAAGACGCCCTTCGCCTTGCTGATGCGTACGCGATCCCCCGCTCGCAGTTTCGGCTTGCTTTTTTGACACCCTCCTCCGCCGCCATACAGACGCTGCCACACGCTCTCCTGATTCGACAAGTCGACGCTCGCCGGCGTCCTACCGATGCTTCGATGGTAGGCGTTGTTGTACGACCGCACGAAGTCCTGCAACGGCTCCACGAACCTCAGCGTCTGATGCTTCGTAAAGTACCGCCACATGCGCGTCTTCAGCGTACGATTGAATCGCTCCACGACGCTCGCCTTCGTCTCCTCGTTGTGCGTCATGAAATGGTGGACGCCGCGCGCCCTCAAAAGCGCCTGAAGGGGCCTGTTCAGAAACTCCGTCCCCTTGTCGGTCTGCAGGACGTGCGGCGGCGACGACGACAGCAGCCCCTCGAAGGCCGCGACGAGCGCCGGACCGGATTTGCGCTTCAACGGAACGCACCACGCCCGCTTCGAGAAGACGTCGATGACCGTCAATAAGAACGCTATGCCGTCGTTGTGGTTTTTCAGTTTAGCCACGTCGACGAGATCGGCTTGCCACTGCTGGTTTCGACCGCCCACGATAACGCGACGTCGCTTAAATCGGCGCCTAACCGGCTTGTGAAGCGTATAGGCGTCCTGCGCCGCCAGCCATCGCCCGACGACCGGCTTGGGCAACGCGGCCGACCGGCGCAACGCGTCGACGCCGCCATAACTGCCTGCCCGTTTGGGGTCGAAGTAGGCGCGCTTCAGTAGGCCGTCGCGTTGTTGGCGCTCTCGTTGCGCACCACGAGTCCGCCGGGGCACCACCGCCATGGAGCGCGCGGCGCCGACGACGATACGGCGAACAAGAGGGCGGCTACGATGACCGCCGCAATTACGACGGCTACGACGACGACGAGTACTGATCTTCGGGCGGCGGGCATCCTCTACGGGGGCGGGCTAAAAGCTGGACCACGGCATACGCTCGACGGACCGATTGCGCCCCTTTCGCTTCTGCTCGCGCTCGACGGACCGAGTGCGCCCCTTTCGCTTCTGCTCGCGCTGTATATACGCCCGACGCTGGGGGTTGCCGAAGAATTCCATAGGGACGTTCAGGCGCCTTATATGGTCGCCGAACGCTTCCCAGCCAACCGGCGCGGGGGCCCTCTTACGCGTTCGCATGAGATCGTTCACGAGATCTACCATATTGCTTCCGGCGATAGGCGTACCGTCGTACACGAGCTCCGCTCGATCGTTCCAGCGAATCAGCGGGTCGGCCTTCAGTCGCGTCAACAGGAGGCGGGCCTTTTCTTTCAGCACTTTCGGTACGCTCTTCACGACCTCGCTCTCCATCTCCCCCGGTAATTGATCAGACGTAGGTGACGGCGGCGCCGGCGGCTGATCGGACGACGACTCGTTCTTCACTACGGACACGCGCATCGGCTGCTGCGCGCGAGACGCCTCCATGGCGTTGTAACGACTCAGCAGTTGATTGTACGCCACCACCTTTTCGCCTTCGGATAAATCTGCACGCTCGAGAACGGCTTTCATATCGCCGTCCAGGCTACTCATCACACGCGACGTGGTCGCAGTCGGTTGCGATAGTAACGGAAGTAGTCGCTCCACCAACCGGGGGTCTACCAGCGCCATCTTCTTCGCGTGCTGCATCAACCGAAAGCCTGCCTGAGGAGGGGCAGAAAGGTGCTCGCCAACGGCGCCAGCAGCGCTGTCAGAAACGCGCCCGAACCCGTCTGCAGGACGGCCCTCTTCCGTTTGATGGCTACTTTTTTCGACGCTAACTTGCGCAAATTGTTCCTGTACTTTAACAGCACTTTTCGGTTTTTAGGCGTCAATTTCACGTTCCCTCGCAGAATGTTATACGCGCAGTCGGCCAGACTGCAGATGAGGTCGGCGTCCGCGTGAGTGATTACCGCCTTTCTCAGATTCGTATTCCCCTTGTAGCGGCGCAACAGCTGCAGGGCAAGGATGTGCCTCTTCACGCGCTCTGTCATCCTGCCGAATGACGGCGGCCGCGGCGCCTCCCGCCTTTTTTATAGGCTCGTCGGCACATAGACGTACTGAACGGGGTCGTCGGGGAAAATTTCCGTACGCAGGCGCATGGTTTCCGGCGTTTCCTGTTTGAGATCCACCAGGAGGTAACCGTAGGCGGCCGACGTGGCATCTTTGTACGCCTCCACCATTTAGTTGACCCTACCCGGGTACATCTGCTTCGCCAGGTGGCCTACTTGTCCAGCGTCCCGGGGACTCTTGAAGAGGACCATATACTGCGCGTTTAAACTGATTGTGCGATTTTCTTTCCCTTTCGGAAAGAGATTCTGCAAAAGCTGTACGACGGACGCGTTGCAGTGGTGACTTTTTTTAGTAAACAAAGTCGTGACGCTACTATCAGTCTCCGACATCAGGTCATCGAGCACTAGAAGCGTCCTCGTTTTGGCGTCCAGCAGCGACGGATCCGGCAAACCGTCTACAAATTCTACGCCGGACATAGAGTCGTAAGCGCCCTGCCACTGGCCGTAACACCACAGAATTTTCTCCGGTGGCGGCGAAATCATACACGAAGCAAACTTTAACAGGCGTACAACGAAAGTAGTCTTCCCGCACCCCGTAGGGCCGGACACTATACACGTAAAAGGGTGCTTCCACTTTCCGTCCATAGCAACATCTGGTGCGCCGACCACGTCACGGTCGCCTATATGCACCACCATCGTCGCTTTTCAGTCACTAGGGGAAGATTAGTCACTAGATGTCAGCACACGACATAACCATTACATAACCATTAGCTATTGCTAGTGCTACCCTCTAGTGAATGCGCTACCATTACATAACCTTTTAGTTATTGCTAGTGCTTCCCTCTAGTGAAGGCGCTATTCATTTGTTACTAATTAGTACTTAATTAGTCACTAGAGGCCGACATTCACCCTTTTAATGCCTCCTCAGTTAGTAGAGGGCGACACCCTCTTTCTCATGACCCCCATCAATCACTTTGACGTTTACTATAATCATACTGCTAAAAAACGTAGGAATTCTACTTATAAAAAACGAAAAAGCCTTTGATCTTAGGTCACTTCCGGGGATGGCGCGTCCTGAACCACTACTCTTCTGTAATGTCTTCTCGTAATCGGTATGCTAATATGGATAGTTTCAGTAATATTAATCTTCCTAAAATATATAGGATGATCGTGTATATTACAAGCCCCTCATACCATGTAGTTTTTGTGGCTCTTCTCGTAACATTTTCTATGGCTATTTTATGTTTCATCTTACATAGGCACCATACTGCCATGGCATAGTCTAAATGTGATATAATTCTATAGAAATATATACAAATTGATAAGATGTCTGTAGAAGTATGCAACAATTGGCGTGGCATTAAAATTATATAGAATATAACTATACAGTTTTTATGGCCACAAACAGTTTTTATAGACGTTTACAAATATTCAAACGAAAATGTCCGTACAATTATATATAATATTATATTATATTGGATGTATTCTATAGATATTTAGTAGATGTTTTGCTAAGGGTTCTGGCTGACTCGCCACCGCAATATTTTACAGCGAGTAGTTTTTGTTCTTCAAAAATGATGATGGTTTGTAGAAACTGTGATAAAATACGAACAATGACGTAATACATACAAACATTGCCACAGTTCTACAACGAGAGAATAAAACCACAAGTGGCAGATTTTCCCTATCAATATGTATAAAACAATTCTTTGGTGCAAATAAAACAATGGTCAAAAAGAAAACAAAGTTTGCTGTTTGACAAAACACAGCCGCATAAATCAATAGCAGTGCTATTCTCATAAACACTCGCATTACGATTGAAATGTTAGATTCTACAGAAGGCCTGTACTTACTGATGTATTATGATGTCGATACGGCGTGAGAAAGGTTGAGTTATGCGTATTGATTTTATTCAGGTACACTAAACGTAGAATCATCACAATGTGTCAAATAACTTGTATCAATCGTATAAAATCGAGTATACCCTTTGTGTACGAGTTATGTGTATATAATGTAAATCTCTACACACGCTTTCCGCGCTCATCTTGATGACGTAGAGCTCAATCCTTACTCGTATACATACATGTTCGTGAAACGAACCAATCTAATAAAACGTATTTGATTGACAATTGTTCAGACAGCTTATGCAATAATATTACTTGTCAAGCGATGGAGGCTTCGTTTAGCAATGAATTTTTTACGTCGTGGCCTTCTGTGTTCACGGGCATGGATGTCGCCGCCTGGTGGTGACATCGAGAGAGTATGCGAAGTGAAATGTCGACCACCCAGAATCTTGTGATGGGTTCGCCGATTGATGTATTTTGTTATGTTAATTTATGTAGTTGTGACTGCTTCTTCTTTTAACTCGGGGGAGTTTACAACAAAACAAACGTTATCTTTTGCCTGCTTCTTCTTTTAACTCCAGGATATATTTTTTTTAAATTAACGTTATCTCCTTAACCACCACCACCGCCGCCGCCGCCACCGCCACCACCGCCACCTCCACCGTCTCCCCCGCCACCGCCACCTAGACCGCCTCCCCCGCCACCGCCACCGCCACCGCCACCGCCACCACAATAACCTCCACCACCGCCACCGCCACAATCTCCACCGCCTCTTCCGTGAAACCAACCGCCGCCGAAGTGGCCACCACCACGGCCGCCGCCGTCGTCACCAACACCACCGTCACAGCCGTCACAGCCGTCAAAGCCGCCTTTAACACAACAAAAGACAGACTCCAATAAATGCAGACGTGGCCAGAACTCCACAAACAATACCAGCTATAAGACCCGCGCTGCCTCCATCCGCGCTCTTCTCGCACTCTCTGTCCCCCCCCCCCTCTGCACACGTCTGTAATGAAGAAAAACAACGTACGTCAATCGTCATTCCGTAGTCTGTTGACATGTATACTCTGAGGCTTTTCGCCAGAACTGATCAGCTCAGCCTCAAACCAAACCACACCAGACTCCCTCCTACTGCGGTGTATCCACTACACTTCTGACACCGTTTTGGAGGATGATGAAAGCGCATGCGTGCAGGGAAGACGTTTATTTGTTTGAGCTTTGTTAACATTATGTTTTTGCTATATTGATTTACTCTATGATTCTGCTCGATTAAGTGTGGCTTTATTAACATCTTGTTCATTAGTTCAAATCAAATGTCTAAATCTGTAATTTTAAGAACTATGCCAGATTGGAGTAAATTATCCAGCAATATTCTTGCGGCCTGCTCCAGTACATCATTTTGGAGTAGGCTAGAGGTGCTACCCTGAACGTATTGCCTATCATCTACCATCCATGTGTTGTCCCTTCTGGGAATTTATGGATTATTTATTAAGACTAAGACCGCCTGTGCTATGCTCGAAGCCGGCGGGACGTTATAATTTTTATAATCACATAATTCTGCAAATTTTCGAATGCGTTGGACTGAAACATACTAGTTCCTACGTAATCCAAAGTGTTCAAGTTTACGTGATTGTGACGTCAGACCGGGTCAGGCAAAACGTGACAGTGTATCCCGGCCTTAAGTTAATAAACATTGGCAAAACTGTGTTACACAATACAAAAATGCAAGAAACGGATTCCAGACGGACATTTTTCGGAAAGCTACGCGTAACGTTCTCAGCAACCAATTAACGTCCGTCTAACTTTCAGTATGGACCCTATAGCAGATAGAAAGAAACCCTTAACCAACAGGGAATTTCCAAACTATAAAGGCGAATTTTCCTTTGAACGTTTGGCGTCCGAGATTTAGACAGTGTATAGGAGGAACACGACACACACACACGCGCAGACGCACCCACACGCGCAGACGCACCCACAAGCGCACGCACGCACGCATGCACACACACACACACCACACCCATGCACGCACGCACACACACAGACAGACACACACACACACACATGCACACGCACACCACACGCACGCGCGCACACACGCATGCACACACACACCCACACACATACACGCACACACACACGCACACACCTAACAAGTTTATCCAATATATGCATACTACGTATACTGATGTATAGCAATATGCCAACTTGTCTATATTCTCACTATGTTCACTGCCAAATTCAACTTGATGTATCGGCTATTGTTTCCCTCCACATTTACAGACGGACTTACAAATACTGCTCGAGCAAAATGGTAAATGCCGCTGCATAGTTGTGTTCTTTGAAATCGTTTCTTGCTTCTTTGAATATGCTGACAACGCAATCATCCGTCAGTTTCTTGCGTACGCCGCTCGATGTGCTTGTCCACACCTGCATCAGAGTTGTATATAGAATATACGCCAGTTTACTTCGAAGGATACAAAATATATTGTACAGCGGTCTTAATATATGTTCTAAAATTGGGGTATTTGAGTTTATTTCTAACTTATAGATATTCCAATGTATAGGTCATATGTATGGAGCCGAGGCGAGGAGGAAAACCAATTCCACAATCAACAGAGAGCAGACTTTTATTAGCAACTGCCTAAGAAGAATCGTCCAAATCCACTGGCCAGACACGATCAGCAACATTGACTTGCGGAGGAGAACAAAACAACTGCAAGCCGAAGATGAAATCAGAAGAAGAAGATAGGGATGGATTAGGCACACGCTCCGGAAATCATCGTCAAGGATCACCAGACAATCTCTGACATGGAATTCCCAAAGCAAACGAAAAAGAAGCATACTTGGTCAGAATTCTTGGCGAAGTCACATGAAAGCAGCTTGCGAGAAGGGCCCTTGACAGATAAGGCTATATGCCCTATCTGTGCAGATGGGCATAAGTAAATAAATAATGACCAGCACTCGTCCTAAATGCGGGCCGCGAGCCCGGGAACCGTAAATCTGCCGTCGAGCCCTCAACTGCCGCAAGTTATAGACCCGGTTGAACCGATCGTGTTTTTGAAAATATATATGCCGATTGTGCCAAAGTGGCGGAGAAAACAAGTGGTAATTACAAAGAGAGCTCCCAGTGTCGAGGGAAGAGCTAGATAAGTATGGGTGGTTGCTGGTAGCTAGACACTAGCAAGACGGGTTGAACATCATGTTGAAGGAAAAGGAGATTAAGCAACATTGGCGGAATGGTTACAGATGATGTGCATTTGTAGGTATAGCTAGGAAGAATTAACAGAAGGTTATCCGTATTTATGGGTAGAAAGATTCGCAGCAAATGGGAAAGGTCAATCAACAGGCTGCATCTATTTAAACTAGATTCGCAGGGGGGATTCACAGAGAAGCCTGAAACTGGAGGCATAAATAAAGACAGCAGAAATAAATCGGCAAAGAACAGCCTGGAAAACTGTTCTGAATCAGGATATAAATGCATTTGTTTAAATGCAAGGAGCATAGTAAACAAAAGAAGTGAACTAAACATTATGGTAGAAGATATTGACCCTCACATAATAGGTATAACCGAATCGTGGGCCACCACTGATATATCAGATGCCGAATTGGGACTAACAGGATATGTAATGTTTAGGAAAGATAGAATAGGAAGAAAGGGAGGTGGAGTTATTTTATATATTAAAGAATCTATCCAGGCTTATGAAATAAAATTAGAAAGAGAAGAAGATTGCGAAGAAGCTGTTTGGTGTAACATAGTTACAGGAAACTCAACGTTAACAGTTGGGTTAGTTTATCGAAGTCCAAACATAAGCATAGAAGAGAATGAAAAAATACAAAACGCTATAAGGGAAGTAAGCAAACGGAACTGTATTATTATGGGGGACTTTAACCATGGGCATATACAATGGAAATCTCTACAGAGTATGGGGAGTGAGGACCACAAGTTTTTAGTTTTAGTACAAGATAGTTTCCTTTCTCAACATGTGCTAGAACCAACCAGGGGAGAGAATGTGTTAGACTTAGTTTTGTCCTCACAGAAAGAATTAGTTGACAATGTCAAGATATGTGAGCCACTGGGGAGTAGTGATCACAACCAGATACATTTTACCATCAAAGTAAAATCAGAAAGGAATAGTAAAAAGCAGTATAGGAAAAATTTCCACAAAGGAAGGTATAAGGACATGAGGAAATATTTAGCAAAGATAGACTGGAATAACACACTGAAGAATAAGACAGCAACCGAATGCTGGAATATCTTAAATAGTGAAATTAAGTGCATAGTCGATAAATTTGTACCTTTCAAAAAACAAGGGAAACGGTCTAAAAAGAAGCACTTATCGAAAGAAGCCATTAGAAAAATTAAGTATAAACAAATGATGTGGAAGTCATATAGATGTACTGGAAATGATGAAGACTACAACATTTATAAAGAAGCACTTAATCAAGCTACAGCTGAAATTAGAAATTCAAAGAGAAGCTATGAAAAAAATTAGCTAGTAATATAAAACATGACAGTAAGAGTTTTTATGCGTATATTCGAAGCAAACAGAAAGTTCAGGATAAGGTCGGTCCTCTAGAAGATAGTGCTGGAAATACAATATCAGAGGGATTCTTAATGGCAGAAGACCTGAATGAGTATTTTAGTTCAGTGTTTACCAGGAAGATATTAGTTCACTGCCAGTACCAGAGGCTAAGTTCAAGGGGCAGATTCAGACTATTTAGGACAAAGTTAGTTGTAACCCTCGGAAATGGTAGCTAAGAAAATAAGGGCTATGAAGGATAAATAAATCACCTGAGTGGACGGGATTCCGCCCAAAACTATTGGAAATTGTAGAACAAATTAGCGTACCGCTTGGCAACAGTTTTCAATTTGTCATTAGAAGAGGGAGTGGTTCCTTTAGAATGGAAAAGAGGCAAACATTATACCGTTATTTAAAAAAGGTTCGAGAAACAAGTCAGAGAACTATAGACCAGTGAGTTTAACATCAGTGATTTGCAAATTATTAGAAAGACTAATTAAAGATCACATGGTGGATTTTCTTGTTAAACATAACTTGATAAACCCATCTCAACATGGTTTTAAAAGCGAGGTCATGCTTAACAAATATGTTATGTTTTTGGAAGACATCACTAAGTGGGTAGATGAGGGATCACCAGTAGATATCATCTACTTAGATTTTCAAAAAGCTTTCGACAAAGTACCACATCAAAGATTACTGCTTAAACTAAAGGCCCATGGCATAGGAAATGGTATAATAAACTGGATAGAAAAATGGCTGATTGACAGAAGACAACGTGTAGTAGTTGATGGGGAGGCTTCAAACTGGAAATCGGTATTGAGTGGGGTACCACAGGGATCAGTATTAGGACCTATATTATTCTTAGTATATATCTACGATTTGGATGATGAAATAAATACAAGGCATTGAAACTTTATGGATGATACAAAAGTGTTTAGAAGGATTAAAAGTGATGGAGATAGACAGCATTTATAAGATGATCTTGACAGGTTGATCAAATGGTCTGAAAAGTGGCAAATGCTGTTCAATTTTGGGAAATGTAAATGCCTCCACACAGGTCATGGGAATGAAGAGGTAAAATATAAAATGGGGGGTACTGTTCTAAGTACTACTGTAAAAGAAAAGGACTTAGGGTTAACCATTATTGCTGATATGAAGGTGTCAGAGCAGTGCGGAATTGCAGCTTCAAAGGGAAATCAAATCCTTGGATTAATTAGGCGAAATATAGAGTATAAGAAAAAAGAATTAATAGTACCGCTGTACAAAACAATAGTGAGGCCTCATTTATAATATTGTATACAAGCATGGAGGCCATATCGCAAGAAGGACATAGATATGCTAGAAAGAGTACAGAGGAGAGCGACTAAAATGATACCAAATCTGAGGGATCTTAGTTACGAAATACGCCTAAAAGAATGTGGTTTAACAACACTAGAGACCAGGAGATTGAGAGGAGATCACATAGAAGTGTTTAAAATATTGAATGGTTATGAAAATATTGATAGAAACATTTTTTTCTCAGTTAAGAAAGATAGAAGGACCAGAGGACATGAAGCTACATTAGTAAAGGAGCAGTGTAGATTAGATATAAGAAAGTTCTCATTCTCACAAAGGACTGTAAATGAATGGAACAGATTATCTCCTGATTGTGTTGGTGCTAGTAACGTGAATATGTTTAAAAATTAAATCGACACACACCTTAAAAGGGCGGGATACATGTAGATAAAAACTATTGGACTCTCGATAAGCCAAAAGGCTTCCTTGTCCACCTGCCATCCAGAGTAATTTTCTGGATGGCAATCTTGTTAAATCTTGTTAAACTTGAAAATGAAAGACTTAAGAAGACCGTATCTAACGTCGGCGTACCAACATGGCTTGGCGCTAGACAGAGAGGGGGGAGGGGATGGACAGAGGTATTTCTCATCACTGCTATGTCGATATGTTCCACGTAATCGTAAACATACTTCCTGTCATATATATTTCCTGTCATAAGCCTGGGAGATGTTTCTGGCCTTGTTTTGAATAAATCACTGTAATATTTACGACTTCGCTTGATTAAAGTGTCGATGTCGCAAAAAGTGAACGTGGGTGTGCCACTGACCTTCTTGTCGGTATGAGAGCGAACAATCACGAGGTCGTTGTCGCAGTGTCCAAACTTCCACGACGTCTTTCGCAGATAGTCAGCAAATTCTCCCGTCGCGGCCAACTCTTCGTCGAAATCCGATGGGTACCTAAGGAAATGTGTCAATTAATTTGCTCGTGAATGGTACATTGACTATCATGTTGTGGATGATTCCAAAATTATTTCTTGTTTGGTAAAACACCATTTCCACGCCTATTTACGATTCCTTATATACGACAATCTGTAATACTGTTAGATACATTAACCTGTAATGAAACTTGTTTTTTCGGTCTGTCATTTCAATCGCACCCCGCGGTCTTCTTGAACAAACTGAAAACTACGGGTTTGATGGATGCTATATGTAGAAGAATGGCGGAAGCTCCTGGCGGCGATATCGGCAAAAAGACCGCGGGATGCGATTGAAATATACACATAAAAAGTTTCTCGAGAGGTACGTATGTCTAATAATAATAATAATGATTAATAAACACGATCATCAGTCCATTAAAGGATTTGTAATACCGTTTAGATACGTACTTGCCGTCGCTGAGCCGAATTCTCGGGACGACAGCAATGGCGGCGATCCAGCCTTGACACGAGTCGTTGGTTCTCAGCTCCTGGATCTGCTTGTCCAGGGCTGCGACTGTACACAATCAAAGCATATTGAAGTCAATATCGTATCTGAAAGGTGGCTCGTAAAGTTAAATTGTCATAAAAATTGGTTCGGTACGGATACTGCTTAGTGGTCGATTACGGCAATTAGTTTCAGAAGTTGTAGAATGCATGCCTCTTTAATGTAACGGCTTGTAATTTCGTATTATATTCGTATTATATTACACATTTTTTTTAATGTAAAACGTAAAAATAATTATTGTATTATGCCGATTATGTTTTAGCAATGTTGCATTTTGAGCGGTTTTACATACAGACTGAATAAGATGTGTTCTGTCTTTGACTTAACACGCCTATGTTTAGTATACATTCGTGGACAGGCTAATTGCGTTTCTTGCACGGGTATCAACACACACAGAGTTAGCCAGGGTTTTCAGGAATCGCATAAAATATGCCCGGTCCACAATCTTAACAGCACGGTTTTTACACCAAACCGTGTTCGCTCGGGTCTTCGTATGGTAGTGATTGTTTAGAGTCAACACTCACATGTAAACATCAGACTCGTGTGCTGGGGTGTGATAAGTGCGTACGCACCGCCCGCCGAGGCAAAAGAGTTCTACTCGAGTGAAAAGAGTTCTACACGAGGGAAAAGAGTTCTACACGAGGGAAGAATGGTCTGCTGGAGGTCTCAAAGGGGTGTAGTTGGAGATCTCAATACGAGGTGCAGTTAGAGGTTTTTGATGAACCTGTAGTTGCACGTTGAAAGATGCACCCTCCACCAAAATAAAGTATCCACGCTACAGGCTAGACTTACTACACACATTAGGGTAGAGGACGCAACCACGATAAACACCTAAGCCAATGCCACGTGGGTATACCAACACACTGATAACACAATGCGTACGCACCGCCCGCCGAGGCAAAACACGTGTTTAAAACCTGACTGTCATTTTAAAATGTTTTCAGTTGTCATGTGAAACTGTCACTTCATATTCGTGCTGACATGTTATGCTAAATATATATCAGCCTAATCCAACCTTGTCAACGAAATCGTACCAAACGACGGTTGGCCTGCGTGATGAGTTCCCGACTGCCGACTCCAGATTAAAAAAACAAATCGGGAGTCGGGCGGTTGGGCCAACTGTTGTGTTGGGTTTATGTGAATTCATGGTCCAGACAAACTGGACATTTGTGGTCCGGGATTCAGTTTGATTGATTGACAGTGGCATTTGTTGTTGTATCAGCAGTTTGCCCTATTCTCGCCAGGATGAAAACAGTGCGTCAACAGTCTAGTTACTGCACAACTCCGTAGTCGGGTGTATCACCGAATACTTGCGACGTGACATGGGGAGCACTGACTACCTCAAATGTCCCCCGACTACTGAAGTTTGGTCAGTAGGCCCGGTATATACTCCACTGACTGTATCAGAAACAAAGGCAACTACTGCAGAGAGTGTAGAACTGGGAGGCCCGCCTTGTCGGTCGCCGATAGTGGTGTGAGTAGAGATCCGTCTACTCACACATAGGGCACAAACTGGCCATGCTCCACCGAACGTCACACATTGTGAAGACCGACGCCAGCCAACTAGATCGCTCCGCTCAAGTGAACACATCGACTATGTGCTACACTGGGGCGACAGGTCATTTCGCATGGCAGCCCCAACACTGTGGAACTTGCTGCCGCGGAAACTCACATAAACAACAGTGTCGAATACTGTTTTTAAATTGAACCTAAAAACTTACCTGTTTCCCACCTGTTTCCCAAAACATTCATACGGAGCCATGAGCAACGATTGTTGGAACTGCGCATTATAAATATCACGATTTGATTGCGGTGACCGCTACGTCTGGCCGGATGCTCCAAATAATTAACACATCGTCCATTTTTTCCACTTCTCTTCTTGTTTAAACATACTCGGGGCTTTATACACACTTATTTTTAGACATATTTTGATTAATTTATTGATCTAAAATTCTAAATGTTATCATTATTTATGTATTTATTAATTCCCATTACAAGTCCATAACAAATCATTTTATTAATAATAATACATTTATTCGTACTAAAAATTGTACAATTCGACTAAATCAATGTAGGGCCGGACACTATACACGTAAAAGGGTGCTTCCACTTTCCGTCCATAGCAACATCTGGTGCGCCGACCACGTCACGGTCGCCTATATGCACCACCATCGTCGCTTTTCAGTCACTAGGGGAAGATTAGTCACTAGATGTCAGCACACGACATAACCATTACATAACCATTAGCTATTGCTAGTGCTACCCTCTAGTGAATGCGCTACCATTACATAACCTTTTAGTTATTGCTAGTGCTTCCCTCTAGTGAAGGCGCTATTCATTTGTTACTAATTAGTACTTAATTAGTCACTAGAGGCCGACATTCACCCTTTTAATGCCTCCTCAGTTAGTAGAGGGCGACACCCTCTTTCTCATGACCCCCATCAATCACTTTGACGTTTACTATAATCATACTGCTAAAAAACGTAGGAATTCTACTTATAAAAAACGAAAAAGCCTTTGATCTTAGGTCACTTCCGGGGATGGCGCGTCCTGAACCACTACTCTTCTGTAATGTCTTCTCGTAATCGGTATGCTAATATGGATAGTTTCAGTAATATTAATCTTCCTAAAATATATAGGATGATCGTGTATATTACAAGCCCCTCATACCATGTAGTTTTTGTGGCTCTTCTCTTAACATTTTCTATGGCTATTTTATGTTTCATCTTACATAGGCACCATACTGCCATGGCATAGTCTAAATGTGATATAATTCTATAGAAATATATACAAATTGATAAGATGTCTGTAGAAGTATGCAACAATTGGCGTGGCATTAAAATTATATAGAATATAACTATACAGTTTTTATGGCCACAAACAGTTTTTATAGACGTTTACAAATATTCAAACGAAAATGTCCGTACAATTATATATAATATTATATTATATTGGATGTATTCTATAGATATTTAGTAGATGTTTTGCTAAGGGTTCTGGCTGACTCGCCACCGCAATATTTTACAGCGAGTAGTTTTTTTTTCAAAAATGATGATGGTTTGTAGAAACTGTGATAAAATACGAACAATGACGTAATACATACAAACATTGCCACAGTTCTACAACGAGAGAATAAAACCACAAGTGGCAGATTTTCCCTATCAATATGTATAAAACAATTCTTTGGTGCAAATAAAACAATGGTCAAAAAGAAAACAAAGTTTGCTGTTTGACAAAACACAGCCGCGTAAATCAATAGCAGTGCTATTCTCATAAACACTCGCATTACGATTGAAATGTTAGATTCTACAGAAGGCCTGTACTTACTGATGTATTATGATGTCGATACGGCGTGAGAAAGGTTGAGTTATGCGTATTGATTTTATTCAGGTACACTAAACGTAGAATCATCACAATGTGTCAAATAACTTGTATCAATCGTATAAAATCGAGTATACCCTTTGTGTACGAGTTATGTGTATATAATGTAAATCTCTACACACGCTTTCCGCGCTCATCTTGATGACGTAGAGCTCAATCCTTACTCGTATACATACATGTTCGTGAAACGAACCAATCTAATAAAACGTATTTGATTGACAATTGTTCAGACAGCTTATGCAATAATATTACTTGTCAAGCGATGGAGGCTTCGTTTAGCAATGAATTTTTTACGTCGTGGCCTTCTGTGTTCACGGGCATGGATGTCGCCGCCTGGTGGTGACATCGAGAGAGTATGCGAAGTGAAATGTCGACCACCCAGAATCTTGTGATGGGTTAGCCGATTGATGTATTTTGTTATGTTAATTTATGTAGTTGTGACTGCTTCTTCTTTTAACTCGGGGGAGTTTACAACAAAACAAACGTTATCTTTTGCCTGCTTCTTCTTTTAACTCCAGGATATATTTTTTTTAAATTAACGTTATCTCCTTAACCACCACCACCGCCGCCGCCGCCACCGCCACCACCGCCACCTCCACCGTCTCCCCCGCCACCGCCACCTAGACCGCCTCCCCCGCCACCGCCACCGCCACCGCCACCGCCACCACAATAACCTCCACCACCGCCACCGCCACAATCTCCACCGCCTCTTCCGTGAAACCAACCGCCGCCGAAGTGGCCACCACCACGGCCGCCGCCGTCGTCACCAACACCACCGTCACAGCCGTCACAGCCGTCAAAGCCGCCTTTAACACAACAAAAGACAGACTCCAATAAATGCAGACGTGGCCAGAACTCCACAAACAATACCAGCTATAAGACCCGCGCTGCCTCCATCCGCGCTCTTCTCGCACTCTCTGTCCCCCCCCCCCTCTGCACACGTCTGTAATGAAGAAAAACAACGTACGTCAATCGTCATTCCGTAGTCTGTTGACATGTATACTCTGAGGCTTTTCGCCAGAACTGATCAGCTCAGCCTCAAACCAAACCACACCAGACTCCCTCCTACTGCGGTGTATCCACTACACTTCTGACACCGTTTTGGAGGATGATGAAAGCGCATGCGTGCAGGGAAGACGTTTATTTGTTTGAGCTTTGTTAACATTATGTTTTTGCTATATTGATTTACTCTATGATTCTGCTCGATTAAGTGTGGCTTTATTAACATCTTGTTCATTAGTTCAAATCAAATGTCTAAATCTGTAATTTTAAGAACTATGCCAGATTGGAGTAAATTATCCAGCAATATTCTTGCGGCCTGCTCCAGTACATCATTTTGGAGTAGGCTAGAGGTGCTACCCTGAACGTATTGCCTATCATCTACCATCCATGTGTTGTCCCTTCTGGGAATTTATGGATTATTTATTAAGACTAAGACCGCCTGTGCTATGCTCGAAGCCGGCGGGACGTTATAATTTTTATAATCACATAATTCTGCAAATTTTCGAATGCGTTGGACTGAAACATACTAGTTCCTACGTAATCCAAAGTGTTCAAGTTTACGTGATTATGACGTCAGACCGGGTCAGGCAAAACGTGACAGTGTATCCCGGCCTTAAGTTAATAAACATTGGCAAAACTGTGTTACACAATACAAAAATGCAAGAAACGGATTCCAGACGGACATTTTTCGGAAAGCTACGCGTAACGTTCTCAGCAACCAATTAACGTCCGTCTAACTTTCAGTATGGACCCTATAGCAGATAGAAAGAAACCCTTAACCAACAGGGAATTTCCAAACTATAAAGGCGAATTTTCCTTTGAACGTTTGGCGTCCGAGATTTAGACAGTGTATAGGAGGAACACGACACACACACACGCGCAGACGCACCCACACGCGCAGACGCACCCACACGCGCGCGCACGCACGCATGCACACACACACACACCACACCCATGCACGCACGCACACACACAGACAGACACACACACACACACACATGCACACGCACACCACACGCACGCGCGCACACACGCATGCACACACACACCCACACACATACACGCACACACACACGCACACACCTAACAAGTTTATCCAATATATGCATACTACGTACGCTGATGTATAGCAATACGCCAACTAGTCTATATTCTCACTATGTTCACTGCCAAATTCAACTTAATGCACCGGCTATGATTTCCCTCCACATTTACAGACGGACTTACAAATACAGTTCGAGCAAAATGGTAAATGCTGCCGCATAACTGTGCTCTTTGAAATCGTTTCTTGCTTCTTGGAATATGCTGTCAACGCAATCATCAGTCAATGTCTTCCGGACGCCGCTCGATGTGCTCGTCCACACCTGCATCAGAGTTGTATATGGAATATATGCCTGTTTACTTTGAAGGAATCAAAACATACAATACAGCGGTCTTCATAAGTGTTGTAAAGTTGTGGTATTTTAGTTTATTTCTAACTTATAGATATTGCAATATATAGGCCCTATATATGCAGCCGGGGTACCTACAAATAGTGAACACCGACACCGTCATTGTTAGTCGTGTTGTTTAGCAGCTACGTCACGGCCTCTCCCCACACAGACAGACAACACAAATGCTTATGCGTAAGTTGTATTCTTATGTATGATATCGCAGGAAGGAGGGTCGTTTATTTTAAACAATGATCTGCTTCATCCGGCATGAGGATTCCACGCGGACCTTGCTGCACATGGTTTGTGATCTTCCCTGTCAATATCGGACGTCGTCCTTAAAACACATAAACAATTTAAACAATACTTGACAAAACTGCAATCTACTGCATAAACCCCAGAAGGCAATGCAAATGGACAACATATCGTTTTACGCAAATAATGAAAATCCAATATTATTTACACTATTATATATATATACATTATACATACGTACGTGCGTGCGTGCGTGCGTACATACATACATAGATACATACATACATACACACATACACACATGTACACACGCACACACGCACACATGCACACATGCACACATACATACATACATATACAACCTGTATATAATCCGTTCTATTAATTTACTGTTATCTGTGGGGGGGCATGGGTGAGACGTGCCCTCCTAGACCTTTGGAATTTGGAGTGCCCCAGATCTTTTGTATGGACATTCGTGACAGTGCCCCCTAGACCCTTTTTAATTTGAATATGCCCCCGTGACTGAAGTTACATTTTCAACAGCACCCCCATCCCCCCGTCTTCCGGTGTCACTAGTCGAGCCGAGACAGCGGATAAGCTGAAGTTACAGTGGCGCCGTAGCGAAACATTTTCAACATCATTTGGTTCGGTCGCCAGAGGAGGTTTTGTGCCCCCTCGACTACCCCTCTGGACACGCCCATGGCCTGGCTATAGGTTTGATCCCCCCAACATGTTGGCAAAAGGTTGCAGTTGGAGGTTTTCGGTAGGCGTAAATGCGGGGGCAATTGG
>CM034542.1:6617212-6634712 GCA_020002185.1 Paraescarpia echinospica
TTAGTGTACATTACCCTTGCAAGAGTTTTCCAACATCATACCGTATCTTCCAGAACAGTTCAGCTCAACGATGCGTAGATATATGAAGTGTGGAAGTTTGAGCGCAGGTTATCCCATGCCAACGTTCTAGTTAATTACAACGTCAGAATGTAGCGATTGTCCCATGCACAAGTATTATCAGGAGACGGGAAAACGTAATGGTGGCATTGGCGGATCATTTATACGATCAGCTTCTAATGTTGACATAACAAAAGTAATAGCAAATGCTGAACGATTTGTTGAAGTGCTCAACTGTTGAAAGAATACCACCCTCCAGCATATATACTTCATCGGAGCTAGGGACACTATGTGCAACGTGTTTTTGTCAAGGAGTGTTGTTTTTCTACGGGTAACATAAATTGGCTGTCCTGCGTTGAAGAAGTACTCGCTTCATTCACAACACAACATTCAGCATCACATCACCAATGCAAGGTGACAAGGACATTGTTTTCCAAATTGCACAGATATTGCTTATACTGATTTCAATGATACCATCGTCATACAAAACCATGCTTCTAGCAACAGGGCAGTAGTGATCCATTATGGAATCTGTGGAATATGTGGCGGCATTGTACGAAGATAAATGATACGTGGGGAAACGTGTCGGTCCAGAAAAGAAAGGGAGGATCGCGGTAAATTGCACGGAGCCTGCCAACACAAATTATGTCAAATATTTCCGATAGTCAGTTCTCAAAGATCAGTATAACAAACCCAAAGGTGACCTTTTTATATTAACATAGCGACACCGATCAAGGAAGACACACCAAAGCGCACGTGACACCTACTGTGCTTGATTAGAATAAAATAGCCACAACGTGCAAATGACTTAACCAATTATGACGGTCACGTAATTCGGTCATATTCTTTGTACCAACGATGCTGCTCGCAATCTGCGTTTTCACAATCTCTTTTTCTTCTCTGCAAAGTGCGGACACGATTAGCCATAGACGTATTGTATCTTCTTTCCGGACATCACGCCGTGTTCCCACCATCACAACACGTTGTGTTCAATTGTGTGTTCTGCATGATGTCCGTCACGAAATAGGTGAAAATTAGGTTAGCGTTTTTCGAGGACAAACTGGTTGGATACAATGCAATAGCGATATGAGTCAACTACCTACTTCTTACCCAATGTAACTGCACTGTAGACACGTGTACTTAGTGCTGTTTCAAATATTTACATTGTGTTTGCCCATTAAAAATGTTATGAATCAATATAAAAAACGTTTTGTTTCAAAGTGTCCGTACGTGTAATGTCAACAATGAATGCTGTAATACTATATGATGCAATACTATGTGTAACTGGTGCCGGTCAGCAAACAATTATTGAATTGTCGCAAACAAATTTAAAAACTAATAATTTTTGTGTTGCGAAAAATACGCATGACGTCCGTCACGTGTGTATGGTCCGTCTTGCAGTAGTTCTAAATATATCGAGCTCGAGATATACCTGTATAGCTATGGATAGCCTTAATGTATAATACTTAAATATAAACACCAATGATGTTGCGATACATCGGGTGGCGAGTGGAATTGTCAGCAGAATGTGCAAAAACATTAATAATGTAATGTTAAATTTTTTATTTGAGGCAAATTGCACCTACATCCGACGCAAGCCACTGTTCGGTCAATATATGCTACACACCTTTGTTTTGCAAAAGAGCTTAGTGAAGTAATCTTTCAGTTGATATAATTATCATCATATAATGTGGACTATATTTTACGGTATGGCTGACAGATTTAACAAGATTTAACAAGATTGCCATCCAGAGAATTAACTCTAGATGGCAGGTGGACAAGGAAGCCCTTTGGCTTATCGAGAGTCCAACCCTTTTATCTACATATATCCAGCCCTTCTGAGGTATGTGTCGATTTTATTTTTAAACATATTCACACTACTAGCACCCACACAATCATCACATAATCTGTTCCATTCATTTACAGTCCTTTGTGAAAATGAGAACTTTCTCACGTCTAATCTACATTGCTCCTTTACTAATGTAACTTTATGTCCTCTAGTCTTTCTATCTTTCTTAACTGAAAAAAACATATTTCTATCAATATTTTCATAACCATTCAATATTTTAAACACTTCTATCTGATCTCCTCTCAATCTCCTGGTCTCTAGTGTTGTTAAACCACATTCTTTTAGGCGTTTTTCATAACTAAGATCCCTCAGTTTTGGTATCATTTTAGTCGCTCTCCTCTGTACTCTTTCTAGCATATCTATGTCCTTCTTGCGGTATGGTCTCCATGCTTGTATACAATATTCTAAATGAGGCCTAACTATTGTTTTGTACAGTGGTATTATTAGTTCTTTTTCTTTATATGCTATATTTCGCCTAATCAATCCAAGGATTTGATTTCCCTTTGAAGCTGCAATTCCACACTGCTCTGAAACCTTCATGTCAGCACTAATTGTCAGCCCTAAGTCTTTTTCTTTTACAGTAGTACTTAGTACAGTTCCCCCCATTGTATATTCTACATATTCGTTCCTATGTCCTGTGTGGAGGCATTTACATTTCCCAAAATTGAACAACATTTGCCACTTTTCAGACCATTTGATCAACCTGTCAAGATCATCTTGTAAATGCTGTCTATCTCCATCACTTTTAATCCTTCTAAACACTTTTGTATCATCTGCAAATTTCAACACCTTGCTAGCTATATCATCGTCCAAATCGTTTATATATATTAAGAATAATATAGGTCCCAGTACTGATCCCTGTGGAACCCCACTCAAGACTGATTTCCAGTTTGAAGCCTCCCCATCAACAACTACCCGTTGTCTTCTGTCAATCAGCCATTTTTCTATCCAGTTAATTATACCATTTCCTATGCCATGGGCTTTTAGTTTAAGCAGTAATCTCTGATGTGGCACTTTGTCGAAAGCTTTTTGAAAATCTAAGTAGATGATATCTACTGGTGATCCATCATCTACCCACTTAGTGATATCTTCCAAAAAACATAACATATTTGTTAAGCATGACCTCGCTTTTAGAAACCCATGTTGAGATGGGTTTATCAAGTTATGTTTAACAAGAAAATCCACCATGTGATCTTTAATTAGTCTTTCTAATAATTTACAAATCACCGATGTTAAACTAACTGGTCTATAATTATTTGACTTGTTTCTCGAACCTTTTTAAATAACGGTATAATGTTTGCTTCTTTCCATTCTAAAGGAACCACTCCCTCTTCTAATGACAAGTTGAAAACTGTTGCAAGCGGTATGCTAATTTGTTCTACAATTTCCACTAGTAGTTTGGGTGGAATACCATCCACTCCAGGTGATTTATTTTCCTTCATAGCCCTAATTTTCTTAGCTACCATTTCTGGGGTTACAATTAACTGTCTTAAATATTCTGATTCTGCCCCCTTGAACTTAGCCTCTGGTACTGGCAGTGAACTAGTGTCTTCTCTGGTAAACACTGAACTAAAATACTCATTTAGGTCTTCTGCCATTAAGAATCCTTCTGATATTATATTTCCAGCACTATCTTCTAGAGGACCGACCTTATCCTGAACTTTCTGTTTGCTTCGAACATACGCATAAAAACTCTTGCTGTCATGTTTTATATTACAAGCTAATTTATGTTCATAGCTTCTCTTTGAATTTCTAATTTCAGCTGTAGCTTGGTTTAGTGCTTCTTTATAAAGGTTGTAGTCTTCGTCATTGCCAGTACGTCTATAAGACTTCCACATCATTTGTTTATACTTAATTTTTCTAATGGCTTCTTTCGATAAGTATTTCTTTCTGGTCCGTTTCCCTTGTTTTTTGAAGGGAACAAATTTATCTACGATGCACTCTATTTCATTCTTTAAGATATTCCAGCATTCTGTTGCTGTCTTATTCTTCAGTGTATTATTCCAGTCTATCTTTGCTAAATATTTGTAAAAACAGATGTATGTACTATTTCTTATAGAGAGGTCCAGTCGTGTAGACGAAGTTGCGACGGCGGCGGCCTATCCAGGACAATTATAGCACTCTTAAGTGTGTTGGGGGTGGCCGTCGGCATGGTGGCAGTATGCTGCATCTGTATCTGCGCCGGTTGTTGTGGCTGCTGTTGTGACAATAGCGCCAGTGGAGGCGGTGGCGGTTACGGTGGTGGCGGTGGATTTGGTGGATTTGGTGGTGGTGGTGTTGGTGATGGCGGTGGCGGTGGTGGTGGTGATGGTGGATTTGGTGGTGGTGGTGGTGGTGGTTGATTTAGTGGTGGTTGATTTGGTGATGGTGGTGGTGGTGGTGGTGGTGGTGGTGGTGGTGGCGGTGGATTTTGACCTAGGTATACTACATCCAGTCACAGCAACAGTTCAGGAATGCCACTGGAAGCAACAACTCAGTTCCACGTCCGATGCCACACTCACCGACACAGGCGCCACTCATCACAACCAGACTACAACATCAAAAAGGACAGTTGGCGATGTGAAACAAACGATTGGTTATATATCTCATTAACCATCATTCACGTGCCACCAAGTATCACATTTAGTCGGTGTATTGGTATGCAGAAAAACTATCATTTCCATAAGTGAAATGGAAGTATTTACAGGATCAACCTTACTGTAATATTTTAATCGGAGGTGCGGTGTGCAGTTTGCTGTTTGTGTGTAATTTTGTTGTTTTAAAAAGGGTGTGTGTTTGAAAGTAAGGTGAACAGTTTGAATCATTGCGAGTCAATAATTTGAGAAATATTCTACGTGGCAACCAAATATGTGAGATTTAGTTAGAAATATTAGAAGTTCACTAATTCATTATTCTGTATGATTGCTTTATTGTATTTCAGATTGTGTTCAGTTATTTCTCTTGTTTACAGTTGTATTGGTGGCCTGTACGCCATACATCTTTCAGTTTTGTGTAGGTCTCCGTAGATTAATTTACATTTATTCATAGTTGTCAAGTATTACTTATAACTGTACTCTTGTGTTCGTAGCTGGTCTTAATAAATATTTTAAATGTTAGTGATATTTGTATTATATCCTTTTTTACTTAGATGTTAGTTAGATTACGTTATCAATATTATCAAAAATAGATAAGCGAGCGTAAATTGAACAAATGCGTTTTTGTATGATTGCTTGTACCATTACGGTTCGTCCGATCCCAACAATCTTGATATCGTTTGAAAGCTTACGATTTCTGCTATTCAAATATATATAAATATTTCCTGATAGTCATTCCTAAAATAAAAGAAGCTGAGAGGCACGAATCTAGTCATCACCGAACAACTCATCAAACGTAAATCAAACCTTCTGCGCTAGGCACGCGAACTCGAGTTCGTAAAATCAGTATGGATCAGCGACGGAAGAATTGTTTGCCTGCTCAAACATGACCGGAAGCTAACGATTCAGACAAACAATAAACTGCGTGAACTTTCACAACATCGACAGGTGTGAACATTCATGATGAACTTCACCTTTGCTAATTATTTTTTATTTGAACAATATTTATCTTAACTTTGATGTTTCATGTAAATACCCCTCTATTTTCGCCATATTAACAAGTGTTATTAACAACTTTTCCGCTTGTGAAATACATACAAGCTTAGCCAAGTCAAATGTCATAATACACATACTACCTATTTGGCATGTTAATGTTTCATATCTACAAACGTCTCTGTATAATACTGTATTAAGTTTGTTCTTAGTTGTGGTTGATAGTTACACTATATCTGAACAGTAGAACAATAAGGAATTTTGCCTGTCCTGTCATACAACTGGATGATAACAATGATGTTCTTTTTAACGTACCACAATTTGTTACATTTACAACTACAAACGTTTATACTTTATATTTAAATATAACATGTAAAACGCAATCAATATTTATCTTGATCTATCAATTGCACACTAATTGATAATTTTCTATGCAAACTCACTTCTACAAGTACAAAAATTATAGCTGGGATTTTAACTAAATACTTTTTAGATCATCAAACTTACTTTATTTATAAACTAAATTCCAATTATTAATCTGCAAAATTCATTTCTATAAACAATCTACCTTCATTGTTAAATTTCAAAATTAACACATGCAAAGAAAATATCCATGAACAAGTAAACACGGATAAAACTGCAAATCCTAATAACTACAATATCCTACATAAAATAATTACTACTAATATAGACAAGAACTTTTCAACTAAATATGTTACGTATAGCAAACACAAACACATAAAATCAAATTGGATAACTCAATTAATCATTCGTTCAATCTCATTTAGAGATAGAATGTTAAGAAACTTAAACAAACTCCTTATGATTCACCTGAATTTATTCATTTACAAATTAATCTCTGCACATATAATCATATATTAAAAAGGAATATCCGCATAGCAAAGCAAATGTACTATGCATCCTGTTTTTAAAATAATAATAAACGAATCTTTATCTATTAGCATATTTCCTTAAAAAAGCTAAAGTTAGCCAGAGTAATACCAATTTACAAAAAAGATGATTATACAATTTTCGACAACTATTGTCTTATTTCTTTACCTCCTGCAATCTCCAAGGTATTTCAAAAAGTTATATTTGAACAGATTCATAACCATTTCCAACAAAATAAACTATAATACAATGACCAATACGGATTTAGAGAAAATCATTCTACGGAATTAGCTGCCCTTGAAATGATTGACAGAATAATACAGCAAATGGGTAATGGCAAAACCCTTTTCAATAGTTTTATTGATCTATCAAAAACTTTTGATAAATTGGATCACGAAATTCTATTATGCAAACTAGACTATTATGGTATTAAAAGGCCTTAAGCCTTCTTAGAAGTTATTTAACAAATCGCAAACAATATGTTGATTTTTTACTTACTAAGTCAGAAACAATAGATATCAAAACAGGAGTCCCACAGGGATCAATTCTTGGACCATTTTTATTTATCATTTATATAAACGACATAGCCAATGCTACTACATTGTTCAATACATTCATACATGCTGATGATACTACCTTAACTAGCAGTCTAAGTGCTTTTAAATGTATAAATGAGAGCAACAAGAGTCAACATATAAACGATGAAATAAGCAAAGTTACACCATGGTTGCAAGTTAATAAGTTATCACTTAATGTTAAAAAACTAAACTTATGATAGTTTATACCCCTTTAAAAAGATAACCATACCCGAAATTAAAATGAATGATATTGAATTATTTCCGATTAATAATTTCAATTATCTAGGCCTTACTATTAACAAACACATGTGTTGGAAGAAATCATGTAAATAGAATAGCTAACAAAATCTCACAGACTATTGGGATTTTAATAAATTAAAACACATTCTACCTTGCAACATTTTACTCAAAATGTATAATGTTTTAGTCTGAAGGCCCTATTACATTGCTCGACGGCAACGGCAAAACCTTGACGGCAAAGCGGCAAACCGCGAGCTGAGCCTAGTACAAAGAGCGCGGCAATATTCGGCGGCATATGCAAATTTGTCACGTGAACAGCTTGTAGATGCTGTAAAATATGGCGGGCAAAAGAAGGAATCGAGAGGAGGAAGCACTACTCCTACTGTTGTTAGTCAGAAGGCATAAACAACAATTGTAACTTGTGATTCCAGCAAAGTTTTGTTTGGTCGATCAGATGTGTGGTGAACTTTTTGTGTTATAATTGAACATTCTATTGACAAGACTTTTAATAGTCTCACAACGCTTTGAAAGCTGCCTGAAGTCATGACAGTAGCGTTCGATAGGCGACGCTGCGAAGCACTTGCTGCGAACGGTCCGAACTCCTGAATATTTATACTGACATCGAAACTTGTGTTGCATTATTTCTATTAAGTATCCCGTACCAGACATGTCTAGCTTGTCCCCAATGCATTCCCACACGGCCCGCTTCTTCTTTGCGTCATTATAATCAGGATGGGATGGAGCATATAGCAATTCCCGTCTCTCTATCTCTACCATAGGTTTTTCTTCCGACATCATGAATTTTGTCAGGGTTATCAACCACTGTTATCAACAGACGGCGCTGCTAATTCGAATCCGTTTTCCTTCATTTTAAAGTGTTTACATCGCTATATTGGAACACGTGCAATCTGACATGTGCACTTTGACGTCATACCAAAACAACAACGCTGAATGGTGAAAGAGAAATTTGCCGCGCGGCAGTTTCTAAAAAATCGCTTCAGTTTCGATTCTCGATGGTTTGTCGTCGAGCAGTTTTGCCGTCGAGTGGTTTGCCGTCGAGCAGTGTACTAGGGTCTCGGTAATTCAGTATAGGGCAGTTTTTATTTTGCCGTTTGCCGTCGCGGTTTACCGTTGCCGTCGAGCAATGTAATAAGGCCTTTATGTCATCTCAACTAAGCAATACTAGCATGGGGATGCCGAACAAATCGTTTACAAAAACTTCACAAGAAATCTCTTAGATCAATATCATCTTCAAAATATAATGCACATACTAACCCTATTTTCAAGAACATGGGTCTTGTATTCCATACCTCTTATCCTAAATACAGGTGCCCCACAATGTTGTGTGCTATCCCCCTTCCTGTTTACTATCTTCACAAATGACTGTGTCTCCGTGGACCAATCGGTCCTTGTGATCAAGTTTTCCGATGACACTACTGTGGAGGGCTGCATTGAGAATGCGAATGAGACGCCATACAGGGAGGAAGTTCAGAGAATGGTTGGCTGGTGTGCGGATAACAATCTCGAATTGAACGTTTTACAGACTAAAGAAATGATTGTTGATTTTCGTAAAAAGAAGACTCCTATCCATCCTCTTTCGATAAATGGCGTGGAGGTCGAGCAGGTTGAATCTTTTAAATTCCTTGGAACAACAATTTCAAACGATCTCAGTTGGTGCACAAACACACTGTGCATTACAAAAAAGGCACAACAACGCTTGTTCTTCCTGAGGTAGCTCAGGAGATTCGGCATTGCTCAGGAGATTATGACACGATTCTACCGCGCAATCATTGAAAGTATCCTCACTTTCTCGATTGTAGTGTGGTTTGGCCGCGCCAGTCAGGAGGATAAACAACGGCTAGAAGTTATCGTGAAGGGCGCATCTAGAATCATTGGGCGCGAGTTGCCATCCATTGAATCTATTTACCATGCTCGCTGTGCGCGAAAATCCAAGAGCATTGTACGGGATACTACCCATCCAGCCAACCATCTCTTTGAACTTTTTCCCTCTGGCAAGCGCTATAGAAGTATTAAGACAAGGACCACTAGATTTATAAATAGGTTTTATCCGCAGGCTTTCAGTCACTTGAACCGCGAGATGCCACGATACTGTTTTCAGTCGGTTTAGATTATATGTCGCCATGCTAAATTATTATTATTATTATTATTTTTTTTTTTATATTTATAATTATTTATTAACTTGACTACATGTATGTACATACTTTTTAACTGTCAGCTTAGTTTGTATACCGTCAGCTAATTTATTTATACATTTATTTATTATTTATTTAACAACATGTATACTTTTTAACTTTTTAGGTAACGTTCAGACTGTATTAATATTATGTTATCAAGTTCACTTTATGTCAACAGATGTACGACTGTCTTAAAGTATGTTGGCAGTTGGCCTTGGTTTAAATTTATACTAGTTTTAGCTTCTGATTGTATATATATTTTGCGTGTGCATGATGGGGGGCAGGGGAGACAAGCGTGCTTGTATGTTGATGCCACAACGCCAAGAATTCCTCGTACATTTTTTAAATCCTACTTGGTAATAAACAGTCTGAATCTGAATGTGAATCTGAATTTAAAGCTGGATGATATTTTTAAACTCCTACAACTACAATTTTATTTTAAACTTGTAAATAAATAATTACCAGAATACTTTAATACTATGCCCATTGTACATAATTCAAACATTCATAACTATCATACCAGAAACAGTAATAATATCTACATAAACCGAGTAAATCATAATTTTGCCGCTAATTGCATTATACATTCAATTATTCACAATGTCAACAATGTGCCATATGAACTCATAAATAAGATTTATACCCATTCTCTCCAAAGCTTTTTCAATATACTTTAAAAAAAATACTTCATACAGAATTATGAAACTGAATGTCTTATCCCTAACTGTTATATTTGTACTAACTGAAAATAAGCTAAACCTTCCAACTTAAACGGTTTGTAAACTTTGTGAACGAATCACCATTACAGTGTTTTGTAACATAAGACAATTGTATTTTATATTGTTACTATTTTTAAAAGATTTTTAGGGTTAAGTATTTTAGTTTAAATTTAATTAATATTATTACGGCGATTATTCTGTTAATTAGTATTAATTGGTGTTATTGGCTAAGTGTTTAGAGTTTTTAAAATACATATTTTAGTAATGTTTAACTAAGAAAAAATGTCAGTTTTATTTTAGTGTAATTTATATATTATTATTCTAGTGTATTATTTTGCTTGTTTGATGTTAGTTTGTGTTAGTAGTTAGTTAATGTTAGTGAGTGAGTTAGTTCGTTAGGTAGTTAGTGTTAAACACTCTCAATTAATGCTTATTACTTATAAAATCATATTTAATTACAATAATTATTGATATATTATAACTTTGTATTAAAATTATACATTTAACAAGAGGGTGGCTCTTAATTTAGTGGTATGCATAATTATTCACCCTGACCATACATTTCTTTACATTTATTTGCTGTATATAATACGCATTTTATGGTCGAATAAACGATTCTGATTCTGAACAACCACGTATATTAATAATAAAAGGAATACAGGCTGGTGTAGACGGACTTCGTAAAAAACAACCACAAGCAAAGTAATCTGCCTGAGTAAAGGACAACCGTCAAGTAAACATACTTTGTAAACAGCAACGACATCATTCTGAGTACGAAAGACAGCAATAAGTAACGTAAAATTGTCACTTAAAATGGCTGTGACTAATATATGTTTATTGGACTCGTTGACCCTTATCTAAATTATTTTATATTACCATTACAATTGATGATGAAAATGAAATGCATATAAACACAGGTGTGTATTCGTAAACTTGATATTATTAGTAATTGCTGAAGTAATTAAATACTTTTTCTATTTGCTGATAGATTATATTATATCAATAGACATGAAGTATAATTAAAAATCAATGTATAGAAACGACATTTTTCATGATGCAAAAAATCACTGAATAATGGTAGGGCTGCCGTCTCAAACTCTACATTCATCTAACATCCAGCCAGACGTAAGCATATTTGCAAAGCAGTTAGCTCAATGTCACAAGGCAATTAAGCCTGGTAAAACACTGCAATGTGTCACTTCACAGGCACGGCCCTACGTACACAATACCAGAAGCCGTCGGGCAATTATTTATTGTGAATAATCGACATTTATGGTCGCGCTTTGAAAACTGGGTCACATTCACACACACACACACACACACTAGCATAAGCACAAACACGCGCACACACCATTCTACTTCTACTACTAGACACACAAAGAAGAACAGTGCACCTTATCGTAAATATTATATACAATATTATTATTATTCATGAAAGATGCATACTCCAGGAATAAACTACCTCCTTCATCGGCTGCAATTTCAGTGGCATATGTCACTGCCAAGGTGTGCACCAGTAACGAATCATGTTCATCGCTATTTTGTTCCACTCATTTACACTTGCACGTAAATAACTGCGTCGTTTGTGTTGATCTGTACATACGAGTGCGGTAATATAGAAGTTTCATGCAGCCACGTCACTCGGCTTCTAACATGCATGGAAACATTCCACAGATGACGCACCGTAAAGGAATATTCCACGTGAAGGTATGGCATTTATTTTTAGTTGATTCACATAATGAATGACCTGGTAATGGAGAGGTGATCTATTTACGCGTCACAACCAAGACATATGTCCGTACGCACGCATGCACCCATGCACTCACGCACGCACGCACGCACGTCAGCCCGTAAACACTCACATACGTGGACAGTCACATACACACACGCACGCACACCATTCTACTTTGAAAAAAACCCACAAAGAACAGTGCACCTTATCGTAAATAAAATATATAATAATGTTCATCGCTATTTTGTTCCACTCACACCTGCACGTAAATAACTGCGTGTACACACGAGTGCGTGCGTGCGTGCGTGACTGCATGAGTGCTGTACGAGCGTATGTCTTGGTTGTGACGCGTAAATAGATCACCTCTCCATTACCAGATCATTCACTAAGTGAATCAACTGAATTAAATGCCCACCTTCACGTAGTTCCCTCTGTCGAATATCCCTTTACGGCGCGTCATCTGTCGAATGTTTCCATACCTGTGAGAAGCCGAGTGACGTAATTAGATAAAAAGCAAATCGGTTGTAGTCTTGGTAACATGGTTTTTAATCACCTTATATACGCCGATGATCTACTTCTGTTTGCACCTTCTGCTAAAGGACTACAAACACTACTAGACATTTGTGAGCATGACGTGCAATACAATGCGGGTAAATCCCCGGTCATGTACTTTGAATCTATAATGTAAAATCTGTCTAAAGAAATTACATTAGGAGGAAAGAAGTTAAACTTTGTCACCTCTTGTAAATATCTTGGAAATGCCATTTCTAATAACTTGTCTGATGAGTCTGACATGCAAGGCAAAGTTCCACTTTTGTATGCCAAGAGTAATATGTTACGTCAAAAGTTCCACTTTTGTTCAACTGCTGTAAAAAATAAGCTATTTACAGCGTATTTTGGTAATATCTACTGTATATGTGTGCGTTATGGGTGAACTTTAGAAAAGTTAATTTTCAGCAATTCGTTGTTGCATATAACAACTCTTTCAGGATATTGAATAATTTGCCCATGAGATGTAGCGCTAGCCACATGTTTGCTACAACTAATGTCAGCTCGGGTAAATGTGTAATCAGAAAGGCTATTTTTAGCCTAATGAATAGGATTGACATGTCTTTGAATCCCATTATTTATAGCATTAAAACTAGCGACGTGTATTGTACTTCGAAACTGCGGCACCAGTGGGTCCGGGATTTATATAATTTTTAAACATATTGTTCTTATCGATGTATTTTTATATTTATTTACATACTTTTATTGATGTATTTGTATATATGGACATGATGATTGTCTGAAATAAATACATTATTATTATTATTATTATTAGATAAAGGTTCTATACTACCGCGCTCGTGTGTCCAGATTGACACAAACGACGCAGTTATTTACGTGCAAGTAGTTAATAAGTCTATTTCAGTATCCATTGGAATAAAAGATCAAAGGAACACCAAAGGCTTTTGGATGGCTTATTCCAAACGGAAGAGCTGGTAGAGCCGGTAATGACCCTATGATTAATTACCTGTCATGTAACTATAGTGCTGACCTCTTGTGGCTATGTGTAATGTAATAATAACGTAAACGCTACCCTGACCACTGACCACTGACCACTGAATAAAATGCAACGTGTTCTGCACACTAACCTGCAAGGTGTACTGTCCACTAACCTGCACGATACACTGCCAACTAACCTGCAAGGTGTACTGCCCACTAACCTGCAATGTGTACTGCCCATTAACCTGCAAGGTGTTTTGCCCAATAACCTGCAAGGTGTACTGCCCACTAAACTGTAACGTATACTGCCCACTAACCTGCAAAGTATACTGCTCAATAACATGTAAAGTATACTGCCCACTAACCGCAAGGTGTACTGCCCTCTAACCTGCAAGGTGTACAGCCCTCTTACTTGCAAGGTGTACTGCCCTCTAACCTACAAGGTGTACTGCCCACTAACATGCAAGGTGTAATGCCCACTAACCTGCAATGTGTACTGCCCACTAACCTGGAAGGTGAACTGCCCACTAACATGCAAGGTGTACTGCCCACTAACCTGCAAAGTGTACTGCCCACTAACCTGCAAGGTGTAATGCCCACTAACATGCAAGGTGTACTGCCCACTAACCTGCAAGGTGTACTGCCCACTAACCTGCAAGGTGTACTGCCCACTAACATGCAAGGTATACTACCCACTAACCTGCTCGGTTTACTGCCCATTAACATGCAAAGTATACTACCCACTAACCTGCAAAGTGTACTGCCCACTAATCTTCAAGGTGTACTGCCCACTAACCTGCAACGTGTACTGCCCACTAACCTGCAAGGTGTACTGTCCACTAACCTGCAATGTATACTGCCCAATAACCTGCACGGTGTACTGCCCACTAACCTGCAAAGTATAAGGTATTGTGTATAGTGTGCTAAACACAAAACCGCAAGGTGTACTGCTCTCTAACCTGCAAGGTGTACTGCCCTCTAACCTGCAAGGTGTACTGCCCTCTAACTTGCAAGGTGTACTGCCCACTAACCTTCAAGGTGTAATGCCCACTTACCTGCAAGGTGTACCGCCCACTATCTTGAAAGGTGTAATGCCCACTAATATGCAAGGTGAGCTGCCCACTAACCTGCAAGGTGTACTGCCCAATAACCGCAAGGTGTACTGCCCACTAACATGCAAGGTATACTGCCCACTAATCTGCAAAATTTACTGCCCACTAATATGCAAAGTATAGTGCCCACTAACCTGCAAAGTGTACTGCCCACTAACATGCAAGGTATACTGCCCTCTAACCTGCAATGTGTACTGCCCACTAACCTGCAAGGTGTACTGCCTACTAACATGCAAGATATACTGCTCTCTTACATGCAAGGTGTATTGTCCACTATCCTGCAAGGTATACTGCCCACTAACCTGCAAGGTGTACTGCCCACTAACCTGCAAGGTGTACTGCCCACACGAACCTGCAAAACATACTGCCCCCTAACCTGCAAAGTATACTGCTGAATAACATGCCAAGTATACTGCCCATTAACCTGCAAGGTATACTGCCCTCTAACCTGCAAGGTGTGCTGCCCACTAACATGCAAGGTGTACTGCCCACTAACCTGCAAGGTGTATCGCCCACTAACATGCAATGTATACAGCCCACTAACCTGCAAGGTGTACTGCCCACTAACCTGCAAGGTGTACTGCCCACTAACCTGCAAGGTGTACTGCCCACTAACCTGCAAGGTGTACTGCCCACTAACCTGCAAGGTGTACTGCCCACTAACCTGCAAGGTGTACTGCCCCCTAACCTGCAAAGTATACTGCTCAATAACATGCCAAGTATACTGCCCATTAACCTGCAAGGTATACTGCCCTCTAACCTGCAAGGTGTGCTGCCCACTAACATGCAAGATGTACTGCCCACTAACCTGCAAGGTGTATCGCCCACTAACATGCAATGTATACAGCCCACTAACCTGCAAGGTGTACTGCCCACTAACCTGCAAGGTGTACTGCCCACTAACCTGCAAGGTGTACTGCCCACTAACCTGCAAGGTGTACTGCCCACTAAACTGCAAGGTATACTGCCCACTAACCTGCAAGGTTTACTACCCACTACTCTGCTAGATGTACTGCCCACTAACATGCATGGTGTACTGCCCACTAACCTGCAAGGTGTATTGCCCACTAACCTGCAAGGAGTACTGACCACTAACCAGCAAGGTATACTGCCCACTAACCTGCAAGGTTTACTGTCCACTACTCTGCTAGGTGTACTGCCCACTATCCTGCAAGGTGTACTGCCCACTAACCTGCAAGGTGTATTGCCCACTAACCTGCAAGGTGTACTGCCGCTAAACTGCAATGTGTATTGAGGTGTTTTCTTGTGTCAATGCGGCGAGAGGTGTTTTGGTTGATGATTAACGAAGGTGACGACGTGGTGACCGAGGGAGAACGGTGCATGACGAGAGGTTGCTGGGCGTGGTTGAGGGGTCCCCAGGACGGGGCCCCAAAGCGCCATCATGGGGCGTTTTGGGGGTATCTGCAGTGTATCCGCTACACCGACTGACACCGACTGCAGTGTATCCACTACACCGACTGACACCGACTGCGCTATGCTCGAAGCTGGCGGGACGTTATAATGTCGTAATTCTGAAACCTTTCAAATACGTCAGAATAGCACACACTCGTTCCGACGTAATTCAAAGTTTTCTAAATTACGTGATTATGACCTCACACCGGATCAGGCGAAACGTGAGAGTGTATACCGGCTTTAAGTTGATAGACGTTAGCAAAAATGTGCTACATAATACACAAACGCAAGAAAAGAATTCCAGATGGTGTTGTACCCTTGAACATTTTTCGCAAAGCTGAACGCGTTTTCAACGATTGTTGCTAGTTACATAATACGACTACAACTTATTGGTGGCAGAAACGTCCGTCTAACCTCCAGTACTGACCCTGTAGCACACAGAAACCCTTAACCAAAGGAGAATTTCCAAAATTTGAAAGCGAATTTTCCTTCCGAGGGATGGAGATGAACCCTTGAATTATGATTACTGAACATTCTTCTGGATAGTTCGTTTTCAAATCAGTAACTTTACTTTTTCATATCCAAGATGTTCAATTTACCTGGTAGAGGCTTTCGTCAACGTATCACGTCGACTTCATCAGTACCGATGACGCTGAATGACGTCATCGTACACGTGAGGCAGTTCAGAATGGTAAATTCCTTAGAGAAGGAGGGGAAGATCACCAAAGGTCAGTACTGGTACTTGTATCCTACGCTAGAAAAAGTACCACGGATGTATGGATCACCAAAAATTCACAAAGAAAGGGTGCTACTCAGACCAATTGTCGACTACACACATACAATAGCATGCAGAATATCCAGGGAATTGGCCAACATACTACAACCACTTGTTGGAAAAACAGAACACCATACCGAAAACTCACAAGAATTGATGAAAGAAATGATAAAGCTGAGAATGAAAGAAGGAGAATCATTTGTGTCATATGATGTTGTGTCACTGTTCACGAAGACCCCGATCAGAGAAGCTTGCAAAATCATCAGAAAAAGACTAGAGAATGACAAGACACTAAAGAAGAGAACAAACCTAAACGAAGACTACATCATGGAGTTGTTGAAATTTGTCTTGGAGACGACATACTTCAGATTTGGAGGCGAACTTTACCAGCAGAAATTTGGGGTAGCCATGGGCAGTACAGTATCCCCCATTGTTGTGAACCTGTAAATGGAGGACCTGGAGCAGAAAATCATAGCCACAGCACCAGTCGATTGCCAACCGAGAAACTGGAAGCGATATGTGGACGGTGTAATTTGCCTGGTACACACAGGAAAGGCAAAGAAATTACAACAACACATGAACACTGTAGACTCCACAGGTAGCATCATTTTCACGCGGGAAGACGAAGAGAACAACAGCATGCCCTTCTTGGATGCACAATTCACCAGACCAATACCTGAACTTTGCGACCCACCACCCCAAACATCAGAAGTTGGGAGTTGTCAGAACCCTTATGAACAGGAGTGAGACAATAAATTCGGAGGGGGGGACAAGAGAGAAGAGGTGGAACACTTGAGAGCAGCTGTAAGAGTATGTGGCTATCCGTCCTGGGCCTTGACAAAGGTGACAGATAGCAGTAAGAAGAAAAAGACCAATAAAAAGACT
>CM034542.1:6637212-6647882 GCA_020002185.1 Paraescarpia echinospica
TTTTTTTATATATCTGCCGATTGTGCCAAAGTGGTGGAGAACAAGCGGTAATTACATCATAATAATATTTAATAGTTATAAAGCGCAATATCCATAATACGCTCAAAGCGCTCTACATTAATCTATCATTTAAAACTGCAAAAAGGAAAAAGGTAGAACAGATTAAGTTAGTTATATTAAAACTATCAATTAAACCCTAAAAAGAAATAAAATTAGATAAATTATAAAGTATACTAATTATCACTCTGTTTACATGTATGCGTACCTATACATACATACCCACACACACACACACACACACACGTACGCACGCACCCATACATAAATAAATGCTGATACATGCGCTCAAAATAATATATATGTAATAGAAAGTAAGATATTTATTAAAATGTCCTCAAATGAAATGGAATCTTAAAATGTCAGCAGTATTGTGCTTTAAGCATGTGCACTTGATAGCAACGGACAGTGCATTCCATACCCGAGATCCAATCACACGAAAGGACCGGTTACCGAAACTGGCCAGCTTCGTTCGTGGAATTTCAAGCAATTGTTGTTCACACGAACGTGTGCGTCCCGGACATTGTCTCTTTAACAGGTTTGCTAGATACAGCGGTGCCGTCCCGTTCTGAACACATGAAGAATTATTTTTAACTCGTTTCGGCATTTGATTGGCAGGCAGTGTAATCCTTTTAGAACCGGAGTTATGTGGTCATGGCGAGGTGTGAACTTCATCATTCTGGCTGCCATGTTTTGTATTCGCTTGAGTTTGTAAACCTGGTCACGTGGTAGCCCAGCCAGTAGCGCGTTCCCGTAGTTCAATCTGGCTATAACGAAAGCGTGCACAAGTGATTTAGTTGCATCTGTTGAGAGGTATTGCATGATACGACTAATATTGTGGAGGTGCATATACGCTGTTAGGCAAATGGCACTTATGTGGTTAGTCATGTTGAGGGATGAATCGAACACAATGCCAAACACTTGATGATGAAGTCACAGTTGCGTCACCAATAGTGATACGAATGTCCTTTAGCAGTGGTCTCTTCTGTTTAGTACCAAAACCATGATATCAGTCTTCTAATCATTTAGTCTCAGTAAATTGGTCCGAGACCATTCGTCAATTTCTTCTAGGCAACAGCACAGACGATCCATTGAGTTAAGTAGGGCATCTCCACCAGCAGAAAACGAAACATAATGTTGCATGTCGTCGGCACATGGGTGGTAATCCAAGCCGAATTTCTTGATGATGTCGCAAGGTGGTGCGATATATGCAGTGAAAGAGAGCTCAAATGCGGGCCGCGACCCCGGGAACCGTAAATCTGCCGTCGAGCCCGCAACTGCCGAAAGTTATAGATCCGGTTGAATCGAACGGGTTTATTAATAAATCTGCCGATTGTGCCAAAGTGGCGGAGAACAAGAGGTAGTTACAAAGAGAGCTGCCAGCGTGGAAGGAAGAGCTTGAGAAGCATGGGTGATAGCTTGTAGTAGGACACCAGAAAGAAGGGTTGAACATCATGTTGAAGGCAAAGGAGAATTGTCATTGGCAGAACGGTTACAGATTATGTGCATTTGTAAGTAGTTAGGAAGAATTAACAGAAGGTTATACGTATGTATGGACAGAGAGAGATTCGCAGCAAATAGGAAATATCAGTTAACTTGAAAATGGAAGACTTAAGAAGACCTTATCTACCGTCGGCGTACCAACATGGGTTGGGGCTAGACAGAGAGGGTGGAGGGGGAGGGACAGGGGAAGAGAGAGGGGGTGGCCGAGCGAGTGGTGAGGTAAAGGGAGAGTGGGGTGGGAGAGAAGGAGAGCGAGACAGAGAGAGAGAGAGAGAGAGTGGGATTGGGAGGGAGACAGAGGGAGTTCACGGGGAGAGGCGAGGAGGATGGAAGAGGGGCGGGGAGGGCGGGGAGAGAGGAAGGGAGGAGGCGGGGAGGGAGGAGACGAGGAGGAGGGCGAGGGAGGAGGCAGGGATGGACAAGGAGGAGGAGGAGGGAGGGGGGAGGGAGGGGCCAGGGAGACGGGAGAAAGGACAAGGGAGGATCGGGAGGAGAGGGGAGGAGACGGAGGAGGAGAGGAATGGGATCGAATGAAGAGGAGGAGAGGAGGAGACGGAGGAGGGAGGTATGGGACAGAAATATGTTCCTGGTTTGGGTTGGTGTTGTGGGTAAATTGCTGTATCCGATATGTTGCACGAATCATAAAACATACTGCTTGTCACATATGCGTCGTGTCATGTATGCCTAGGGAATGACCTCCGACGTTTCTAAAATAAATCCGCCATGAAAATACGACTTCGCATGCCATATGTTTATTAAAGTGTCGATGTCGCAAAAAGCGAACGCGGGTGTGCCACTGACCGTCCTGTCGGTATGAGAGAGAACAATCACGAGGTCTTTGTAGCAGTCCATATATAAATTAGTTGTATCTTTTTCAATCAGTTCTGAAATAAAATCACAATTAGCATGAAATGGTTTTATTGTTATGTGTTTCAGAGACTTTGTCATTAATATTATATTTGTAATTGTTGGAAAAAAGATAGTGTTAACATAATTTGTAAGTAGGTCATATCAATACATTATTATGTCTTTAAAACAATATCAACAGGTATCGACTTGGTAGCACTACATAACACTAGTTTGTATGTCCATTCTGCAGAGAGCAACGCTGGTGTCGGTGGACACACCTACACAAAGAGCATATTGTTGCCATAGCCATGGTAATTTAGATAGTAGATATATTTGTGAAATTGTCTAGTACATTACAGGCACGCAAACGTAGATCCAGAAAAAAACTTTAAGAAAGTTTTCTGAAAGTTTGTTTTGGTTGTTTCGTATGTTTTGCGGGCACTTTATGAAGTTATTCTGGATCCGTTACCAGGCAGTATCATATGAATTTGAGGTAATAGAATCTAGCACCGACACATGTATTATTTTATGGAACTATCCTACACTTAAATCACCGAAGCCATGGGCAAGAATAAAACATTTAAAATAGAGCAACCTCCCATAAACCCTAGAGACACTGTTGTAAGCTTGACAACTTTTCGCACTAAATACACATCACTGTATCGAACATCTAATTTTTACACTGAGAAACTGAAATGTATACATTATGGAATATTCCAAAGTGTAAGGTATAAAATTCTACACCTCTGTCCAACGCAACAACACAAGTTAGACCCAACCATTCTATGTCCCTGCTAACAGCGGCTTCTGTTACTTATGTAATAAAAACAGATTATCTCTCAGAGGGATTCGCAGCAAATAGGAAATATCAGTTAACTTGAAAATGGAAGACTTAAGAAGACCTTATCTACCGTCGGCGTACCAACATGGGTTGGGGCTAGACAGAGAGGGTGGAGGGGGAGGGACAGGGGAAGAGAGAGGGGGTGGCCGAGCGAGTGGTGAGGTAAAGGGAGAGTGGGGTGGGAGAGAAGGAGAGCGAGACAGAGAGAGAGAGAGAGAGAGAGAGAGAGAGAGAGAGAGAGAGAGGAGAGAGAGAGAGAGGAGAGGGGGTCACGAGAGGCAGAGGAGGATGAAGAGAGGAGGAGAGGCGAGGCAGGAGAGCGAGGGAGAGGAGAGGCAGGAGAGGAGGCCGAGGAGGAGAGAGAGCGAGGAGAGAGGCAGGAGAGGCAGAGAGAGGCAGGACGGACAGGAGAGAGAGAGAGAGAGAGAGGAGAGAGAGAGGGGCAGGAGGGAGGGAGGCAAGGACAGAGAGAGAGAGAGCGAGAGAGAGAGAGAGAGAGAACAGAGAGAGAGAGAGACAGAGAGAGAGAGAGAGAGAGAGAGAGAGAGAGAGAGAGAGAGAGAGAGAGAGAGAGAGAGAGAGAGAGAGAGAGAGAGAGAGAGAGAGAGAGAGAGAGAGAGCACTGGACAATATATTCCTAGTTTGAGTTTGTTATTTGTCGTCATTGCTATGTCGATATGTTGCACGAAATCATAAAACATACTACTTGTCACATATACGTCGTGTCATATGCCTGGGGAATGTTACTCGACTTGTTCTAAATAAATCACTGTAATACGACTTCGCATGCCATATGTTTATTAAAGTGTCGATGTCGCAAAAAGCGAACGCGGGTGTGCCACTGACCGTCCTGTCGGTATGAGAGAGAACAATCACGAGGTCTTTGTAGCAGTCCATATATAAATTAGTTGTATCTTTTTCAATCAGTTCTGAAATAAAATCACAATTAGCATGAAATGGTTTTATTGTTATGTGTTTCAGAGACTTTGTCATTAATATTATATTTGTAATTGTTGGAAAAAAGATAGTGTTAACATAATTTGTAAGTAGGTCATATCAATACATTATTATGTCTTTAAAACAATATCAACAGGTATCGACTTGGTAGCACTACATAACACTAGTTTGTATGTCCATTCTGCAGAGAGCAACGCTGGTGTCGGTGGACACACCTACACAAAGAGCATATTGTTGCCATAGCCATGGTAATTTAGATAGTAGATATATTTGTGAAATTGTCTAGTACATTACAGGCACGCAAACGTAGATCCAGAAAAAAACTTTAAGAAAGTTTTCTGAAAGTTTGTTTTGGTTGTTTCGTATGTTTTGCGGACACTTTATGAAGTTATTCTGGATCCGTTACCAGGCAGTATCATATGAATTTGAGGTAATAGAATCTAGCACCGACACATGTATTATTTTATGGAACTATCCTACACTTAAATCACCGAAGCCATGGGCAAGAATAAAACATTTAAAATAGAGCAACCTCCCATAAACCCTAGAGACACTGTTGTAAGCTTGACAACTTTTCGCACTAAATACACATCACTGTATCGAACATCTAATTTTTACACTGAGAAACTGAAATGTATACATTATGGAATATTCCAAAGTGTAAGGTATAAAATTCTACACCTCTGTCCAACGCAACAACACAAGTTAGACCCAACCATTCTATGTCCCTGCTAACAGCGGCTTCTGTTACTTATGTAATAAAAACAGATTTTATCTCAGATTATATCTTATTAAGTCCCACTGGTCACAATTTATGCTGATAAAATGTGACCAGTACCTTATATTACAGGAGTATTATTAATACACAATATCACGTTAGGCTCTTCCCCTTAACAGACACACTGAGGAGGATCTTTAAGTCAGACCCTAAAATTAAAATTCAGTAATTTCACAGGTTGTTTTTTTTTTATCTGTGATCAACAGGTGGTAGCACTAGCAGCGCCATACTCGTGAGTTTCCAATTTCAGACGCGGAACCACGTTTCATATCTTACATTTTCACCGACATCAGATGAATAATCCAGTTTCAGTTCTCTGTTTGTGTTACATAAATCCCTTTTACGGGCCATCTTCCAATTTTCAAAGATGGTTTTCCATCACCATCCTTTTTTGTTCTTCTTGCATCACAGCTAGTTGTAAAATCCTGCCTTCGATGGAGCAAATTTTGTATTGCGTAAAGATATCCAGCTTCACCATTTCCAAAACTTAACATGTCCTAGTTATTTGTAAACTGGTCTAAGCATGACCTCAAAGTTCGGTACTTATAAAACTGAGCCAGGCTTTGTGAAACACTGCAGGAACAGCAATATAACCACAGGACTTTGGGCGAGTTTGTACTCGTTTGGTTACACACTTAATTCACGTAAATGTTCCGAAGACCACAGTAACTATGAGTGATATTCAGAGGTTAAGGGTCATGAACAGGTACAATCTTGCGGTTTGATTTTCCCGTAAACCACCGCCACCTACTCGGGTTGTCTTGGCTTGCTTAGGTGTTAGATTTACAATCTCACCTGAAGCTGTTGTGCTCGCTCACATTTAGGGTTTGACTCACCAGTCATCCCTGAGCAATATATGTGATCTAGGAGCAACTATAACTCACATTTAGGGTTTCACTCATCAGTCATATGTGATCACGTAGCAATTATAACTCACATTTAGGGTTTGAAACATCAGTCAAATGTGATCTAGGAGCAACTATAACTCACATTTAGGATTTGACTCATCAGTCATATGTGATCTCGTAGAAACTATAACTCACATTTAGTGTTTGCCTAATCAGTCATATGTGATCTCGGAGCAACAATAACTCACATTTAGGGTTTGACTCATCAGTCATATGTGATCTCGGAGCAACTACAACTTACATATAGGGTTTGACTCAACAGTCATATGTGATCTCGTAGCAACTATAACTCACATTTAGGGTTTGACTAATCAGTCATATGTGATCTCGTAGCAACTATAACTCACATTTAGGGTTTGACTCCTCAGTCATATGTGATCTCGTAGCAACTATAACTCATATTTAGGGTTTGACTCATCAATCATATGTGATCTCGTAGCAGCTATAACTCACATTTAGGGTTTGACTCATCAGTCATATGTGATCTCTGAGCAACTATAACTCACATTTAGGGGTTGACTCATAAGTCATATGTGATCTCGGAGCAATTATAACTCACACTTAGGGTTTGACTCATCAGTTATATGTGATCTCGGAGCAATTATAACTCACATTTAGGGTTTGAATCATCAATCATATGTGATCTCGTAACAACTATAACTCACATATAGGGTTTGATTCATCAATCATATGTGATCTCGGAGAAACTATAACTCACATTTAGGGTTTGACTCATCAGTCATATGTGATCTCATAGCAACAATAACTCACATTTAGGGTTTGACTCAACAGTCATATGTGATCTCGTAGCAACTATAACTCACATTTAGGTTTTGACTCCTCAGTCATATGTGATCTCGTAGCAACTATAACTCATATTTAGGGTTTGACTCATCAGTCATATGTGATCTCGTAGCAGCTATAACTCACACTTAGGGTTTGACTCATCAGTCATATGTGATCTCTGAGCAACTATAACTCACATTTAGGGGTTGACTCATAATTCATATGTGATCTCGGAGCAATTATAACTCACATTTAGGGTTTGACTCATCAGTTATATGTGATCTCGGAGCAATTATAACTCACATTTAGGGTTTGACTCATCAATCATATGTGATCTCGTAACAACTATAACTCACATATAGGGTTTGATTCATCAATCATATATGATCTCGGATAAAGTATAACTCACATTTAGGGTTTGACTCATCAGTCATATGTGATCTCATAGCAACAATAACTCACATTTAGTGTTTGCCTAATCAGTCATATGTGATCTCGGAGCAACTATAACTCACATTTAAGGTTTGACTCGTCAGTCATATATGATCTCGTAGCAACTATAACTCACATTTAGGGTTTGACTCGTCAGTCATATGTGATATCGGAGCAACTATAACTGACATTTAGGGTTTGACTCCAGTCATATGTGATCTCGGAGCAACTATAACTCACATTTAGGGTTTGACTCGTCAGTCATATGTGATCTCGGAGCAACTATAACTCACATTTAGGGTTTGACTCATCAGTCATATGTGATCTCGTAACAACTATAACTCACATTTAGGGTTTGACTCATCAATCATATGTGATCTCGTAGCAACTATAACTCACATTTAGGTTTTGACTCATCAGTCATATGTGATCTCGTAGCAACTATAACTCACATTTAGTGTTTGCCTAATCAGTCATATGTGATCTCGGAGCAACTATAACTCACATATAGGGTTTGACTCATCATTCATATGTGATCTCGGAGCAACTATATCTTACATATAGGGTTTGACTCAACAGTCATATGTGATCTCGTAGCAACTATAACTCACATTTAGTGTTTGACTCATCAGTCATATGTGATCTCGTAGCAACTATAACTCACAATTAGGGTTTGACTCATCAGTCATATGTGATCTCGTAGCAACTATAACTCACATTTAGGGTTTGACTCATCAGTCATATGTGATCTAACAACAACTATAACTCACATTTAGGGTTTGACTCATCAATCATATGTGATCTAGGAGCAACTATAACTCACATTTAGGGTTTGACTCCTCAGTCATATGTGATCTCGTAGCAACTATAACTCATATTTAGGGTTTGACTCATCAATCATATGTGATCTCGTAGCAGCTATAACTCACATTTAGGGTTTGACTCATCAGTCATATGTGATCTCTGAGCAACTATAACTCACATTTAGGGGTTGACTCATAAGTCATATGTGATCTCGGAGCAATTATAACTCACACTTAGGGTTTGACTCATCAGTTATATGTGATCTCGGAGCAATTATAACTCACATTTAGGGTTTGAATCATCAATCATATGTGATCTCGTAACAACTATAACTCACATATAGGGTTTGATTCATCAATCATATGTGATCTCGGAGAAACTATAACTCACATTTAGGGTTTGACTCATCAGTCATATGTGATCTCATAGCAACAATAACTCACATTTAGGGTTTGACTCAACAGTCATATGTGATCTCGTAGCAACTATAACTCACATTTAGGTTTTGACTCCTCAGTCATATGTGATCTCGTAGCAACTATAACTCATATTTAGGGTTTGACTCATCAGTCATATGTGATCTCGTAGCAGCTATAACTCACACTTAGGGTTTGACTCATCAGTCATATGTGATCTCTGAGCAACTATAACTCACATTTAGGGGTTGACTCATAATTCATATGTGATCTCGGAGCAATTATAACTCACATTTAGGGTTTGACTCATCAGTTATATGTGATCTCGGAGCAATTATAACTCACATTTAGGGTTTGACTCATCAGTCATATGTGATCTCATAGCAACAATAACTCACATTTAGGGTTTGACTCATCAGTCATATGTGATCTCATAGCAACAATAACTCACATTTAGTGTTTGCCTAATCAGTCATATGTGATCTCGGAGCAACTATAACTCACATTTAGGGTTTGACTCGTCAGTCATATATGATCTCGTAGCAACTATAACTCACATTTAGGGTTTGACTCGTCAGTCATATGTGATATCGGAGCAACTATAACTGACATTTAGGGTTTGACTCCAGTCATATGTGATCTCGGAGCAACTATAACTCACATTTAGGGTTTGACTCGTCAGTCATATGTGATCTCGGAGCAACTATAACTCACATTTAGGGTTTGACTCATCAGTCATATGTGATCTCGTAACAACTATAACTCACATTTAGGGTTTGACTCATCAATCATATGTGATCTCGTAGCAACTATAACTCACATTTAGGTTTTGACTCATCAGTCATATGTGATCTCGTAGCAACTATAACTCACATTTAGTGTTTGCCTAATCAGTCATATGTGATCTCGGAGCAACTATAACTCACATATAGGGTTTGACTCATCATTCATATGTGATCTCGGAGCAACTATATCTTACATATAGGGTTTGACTCAACAGTCATATGTGATCTCGTAGCAACTATAACTCACATTTAGTGTTTGACTCATCAGTCATATGTGATCTCGTAGCAACTATAACTCACAATTAGGGTTTGACTCATCAGTCATATGTGATCTCGTAGCAACTATAACTCACATTTAGGGTTTGACTCATCAGTCATATGTGATCTAACAACAACTATAACTCACATTTAGGGTTTGACTCATCAATCATATGTGATCTAGGAGCAACTATAACTCACATTTAGGGTTTGACTCCTCAGTCATATGTGATCTCGTAGCAACTATAACTCATATTTAGGGTTTGACTCATCAATCATATGTGATCTCGTAGCAGCTATAACTCACATTTAGGGTTTGACTCATCAGTCATATGTGATCTCTGAGCAACTATAACTCACATTTAGGGGTTGACTCATAAGTCATATGTGATCTCGGAGCAATTATAACTCACACTTAGGGTTTGACTCATCAGTTATATGTGATCTCGGAGCAATTATAACTCACATTTAGGGTTTGAATCATCAATCATATGTGATCTCGTAACAACTATAACTCACATATAGGGTTTGATTCATCAATCATATGTGATCTCGGAGAAACTATAACTCACATTTAGGGTTTGACTCATCAGTCATATGTGATCTCATAGCAACAATAACTCACATTTAGGGTTTGACTCATCAGTCATATGTGATCTCGTAGCAACTATAACTCACATTTAGGTTTTGACTCCTCAGTCATATGTGATCTCGTAGCAACTATAACTCATATTTAGGGTTTGACTCATCAGTCATATGTGATCTCGTAGCAGCTATAACTCACACTTAGGGTTTGACTCATCAGTCATATGTGATCTCTGAGCAACTATAACTCACATTTAGGGGTTGACTCATAATTCATATGTGATCTCGGAGCAATTATAACTCACATTTAGGGTTTGACTCATCAGTTATATGTGATCTCGGAGCAATTATAACTCACATTTAGGGTTTGACTCATCAATCATATGTGATCTCGTAACAACTATAACTCACATATAGGGTTTGATTCATCAATCATATATGATCTCGGATAAAGTATAACTCACATTTAGGGTTTGACTCATCAGTCATATGTGATCTCATAGCAACAATAACTCACATTTAGTGTTTGCCTAATCAGTCATATGTGATCTCGGAGCAACTATAACTCACATTTAAGGTTTGACTCGTCAGTCATATATGATCTCGTAGCAACTATAACTCACATTTAGGGTTTGACTCGTCAGTCATATGTGATATCGGAGCAACTATAACTGACATTTAGGGTTTGACTCGTCAGTCATATGTGATCTC
>CM034542.1:6648882-6718882 GCA_020002185.1 Paraescarpia echinospica
TGATCTCGTAGCAACTGTAACTCACATTTAGGGTTTGACTCATCAGTCAAATGTGATCTCGTAGCAACTATAACTCACATTTAGGGTTTGACTCATCAGTCATATGTGATCTCGATGCAACTGTAACTCACATTTAGGGTTTGACTCATCAGTCAAATGTGATCTTGTAGCAACTGTAACTCACGTTTAGGGTTTGACTCATCAGTCATATGTGATCTCGTAGCAACTGTAACTCACATTTAGGGTTAGACTCATCAGTCAAATGTGATCTCGTAGCAACTATAACTCACATTTAGGGTTTGACTCATCAGTCATATGTGATCTCGTAGCAACTATAACTCACATTTAGAGTTTGACTCATCAGTCATATTTTATCTCGGAGCAACTATAACTCACATTTATGGTTTGACTAATCAGTCATATATGATCTCGTAGTAACTATAACTCACATTTAGGGTTTGACTCATCAGTTATATGTGATCTCGTAGTAACTATAACTCACATTTACGGTTTGACTCATCAGTCATATGTGATCTCGTAGCAACTATACCTCACATTTAGGGTTTGACTCATCAGTCATATGTGATCTCTTAGCAAATATAACTCACATTTAAGGTTTGATTCGTCAGTCATATGTGATCTCGGAGCAACTATAACTCACATTTAGGGTTTGACTCATCAGATATATGAGATCTCGGAGCAACTATAACTCACATATAGGGTTTGACTCATCAGATATATGTGATCTCGGGGCAACTGTAACTCACATTAAGGGTTTGACTCATCAGTCATATGTGAACTCGGAGCAACTATAACTCACGTTTAGAGTTTGACTAATCAGTCATATGTGATCTCTGAGCAACTATAACTCACATTTAGGGTTTGACTCATCAGTCATATGTGATCTCGATGCAACTGTAACTCACATTTAGGGTTTGACTCATCAGTCAAATGTGATCTTGTAGCAACTGTAACTCACATTTAGGGTTTGACTCATCAGTCATATGTGATCTCGTAGCAACTGTAACTCACATTTAGGGTTTGAATCATCAGTCAAATGTGATCTCGTAACAACTATAACTCACATTTAGGGTTTGACTCATCAGTCATATGTGATATCGTAGCAACTGTAACTCACATTTAGGATTTGACTCATCAGTCATATGTGATCTCGTAGCAACTATAATTCACATATTGGGTTTGACTCATCAGTCATATGTGATCTCGGAGCAACTATAACTCACATTTAGGGCTTGACTTATCAGTCATATGTGATTTCGGAGCAACTTAATCTCACATTTAGGGTTTGACTCCTCAGTCATATTTGATCTCGGAGAAACTATAACTCACATTTAGGGTTTGACTAATCAGTCATATGTGATCTCTTAGCAACTATATCTCACGTTTATGGTTTGACTCATCAGTCATATTTGATCTCGTAGCAACTGTAACTCACGTTTAGGGTTTGACTCATCAGTCATATATGATCTCATGGCAAATGTAACTCACATTTAGGGTTTGACTCCTCAGTCAAATGTGTCTCGTAGCAACTATAACTCACATTTAGGGTTTGACTCATCAGTCATATGTGATCTCGTAGCAACTATAACTCACATTTAGGGTTTGACTAATCAGTCATATGTGATCTCGTAGTAAGTATAACTCACATTTAGGGTTTGACTCATCAATCATATGTGATCTAGTAGTAACTATAACTCACATTTAAGGTTTGACTCATCAGTCATATGTGATCTCGTAGCAACTATAACTCACATATATGGTTTGACTCATGTGTCATATGTGATCTCGGTGCAACAATAACTCACATTTAGGGTTTTAATCATCAGTGATATGTGATCTCGTAGCAACTATAACTCACATTTAGGGTTTGACTCATCAGTCATATGTGATCTCGTAGCAACTATAACTCACATTTTGGGTTTGACTCATCAGTCATATGTGATCTCGGAACAACTATAACTCACATTTAGGGTTTGACTCATAAGTCATATGTGATCTCGGAGCAACTGTAACTCACATTTAGGGTTTGACTAATCAGTCATATGAGATCTCTTAGCAACTATATCTCACGTTTATGGTTTGACTCATCAGTCATATTTGATCTCGGAGCAACTATATCTCACATTTAGGGTTTGACTCGTAAGTCATATGTGATCTCGGTGCAACTATAACTCACATTTAGGGTTTGACTCATCAGTCAAATGTGATCTTGTAGCAGATGTAACTCACATTTAGGGTTTGACTCATCAGTCATATGTGATCTCGTAGAACTGTAACTCACATTTAGGGTTTGACTCATCAGTCAAATGTGATCTCGTAGCAACTATAACTCACATTTAGGGTTTGACTCATCAGTCATATGTGATCTCGATGCAACTGTAACTCACATTTAGGGTTTGACTCATCAGTCAAATGTGATCTTGTAGCAACTGTAACTCACATTTAGGGTTTGACTCATCAGTCATATGTGATCTCGTAGCAACTGTAACTCACATTTAGGGTTTGACTCATCAGTCAAATGTGATCTCGTAGCAACTATAACTCACATTTAGGGTTTGACTCATCAGTCATATGTGATCTCGTAGCAACTATAACTCACATTTAGAGTTTGACTGATCAGTCATATTTTATCTCGGAGCAACTATACCTCACATTTATGGTTTGACTAATCAGTCATATATGATCTCGTAGTAACTATAACTCACATTTAGGGTTTGACTCATCAGTTATATGTGATCTCGTAGTAACTATAACTCACATTTACGGTTTGACTCATCAGTCATATGTGATCTCGTAGCAACTATACCTCACATTTAGGGTTTGACTCATCAGTCATATGTGATCTCGTAGCAACTATAACTCACATTTAGGGTTTGATTCATCAGTCATATGTGATCTCTTAGCAATTATAACTCACATTTAAGGTTTGATTCGTCAGTCATATGTGATCTCGGAGCAACTATAACTCACATTTAGGGTTTGACTCATCAGATATATGAGATCTCGGAGCAACTATAACTCACATTTAGGGTTTGACTCATCAGATATATGTGATCTAGGGGCAACTGTAACTCACATTAAGGGTTTGACTCATCAGTCATATGTGATCTCGGAGCAACTATAACTCACGTTTAGAGTTTGACTAATCAGTCATATGTGATCTCTGAGCAACTATAACTCACATTTAGGGTTTGACTCATCAGTCATAGGTGATCTCGATGCAACTGTAACTCACATTTAGGGTTTGACTCATCAGTCAAATGTGATCTTGTAGCAACTGTAACTCACATTTAGGGTTTGACTCATCAGTCATATGTAATCTCGTAGCAACTGTAACTCACATTTAGGGTTTGACTCATCAGTCAAATGTGATCTCGTAGCAACTATAACTCACATTTAGGGTTTGACTCATCAGTCATATGTGATATCGTAGCAACTGTAACTCACATTTAGGATTTGACTCATCAGTCATATGTGATCTCGTAGCAACTATAATTCACATATTGGGTTTGACTCATCAGTCATATGTGATCTCGGAGCAACTATAACTCACATTTAGGGCTTGACTTATCAGTCATATGTGATCTCGGAGCAACTATAACTCACATTTAGGGTTTGACTCATCAGTCATATGTGATCTCGGAGCAACTGAAACTCACATTTAGGGTTTGATTCCTCAGACATATGTGATCTCGGTGCAACTATAAGTCACGTTTAGGGTTTGACTAATCAGTCATATGTGATCTCGTAACAACTATAACTCACGTTTAGGGTTTGACTCATCAGTCATATTTGATCTCGGAGCAACTATAACTCACATTTAGGGTTTGACTCATCAGTCTTATGTGATCTCGTAGCAACTATAACTCACATTTAGGGGTTGACTCATTAGTCATATGTGATGTCGGACCATTTATAACTCACATTTAGGGTTTGACTCATCACTCATATTTGATCTCGTAGCAACTGTAACTCACGTTTAGGGTTTGACTCATCAGTCAAATGTGATCTCGTAGCAACTATAACTCACATTTAGGGTTTGACACATTTGTCATATGTGATCTCGTAGCAACTATAACTCACATTTATGGTTTGACTCATCAGTCATATGTGATCTCGGAGCAACTATAACTCACATTTAGGGTTTGACTCATCAGTCATATGTGATCTCGTAACAACTATAACTCACATTTAGGGTTTGATTCATCAGTCATATGTGATGTCGGAGCAACTGTAACTCACATTTAGGATTTGACTCATCAGTCATATGTGATCTCGTAGCAACTATAATTCACATATTGGGTTTGACTCATCTGTCATATGTGATCTCGGAGCAACTATAACTCACATTTAGGACTTGACTTATCAGTCATATGTGATTTCGGAGCAACTTAATCTCACATTTAGGGATTGACTCCTCAGTCATATTTGATCTCGGAGAAACTATAACTCACATTTAGGGTTTGACTAATCAGTCATATGTGATCTCTTAGCAACTATATGTCACGTTTATGGTTTGACTCATCAGTCATATTTGATCTCGTAGCAACTGTAACTCACGTTTAGGGTTTGACTCATCAGTCAAATGTGATCTCGTAGCAACTATAACTCACATTTAGGGTTTGACTCATCAGACATATATGATCTCATAGCACCTGTAACTCACATTTAGGGTTTGACTCCTCAGTCAAATGTGTCTCGTAGTAACTATAACTCACATTTAGGGTTTGACTCATCAGTCATATGTGATCTCGTAGCAACTATAACTCACATTTAGGGTTTGACTAATCAGTCATATGTGATCTCGTATTAAGTATAACTCACATTTAGGGTTTGACTCATCAGTCATATGTGATCTAGTAGTAACTATAACACACATTTAAGGTTTGACTCATCAGACATATGTGATCTCGTAGCAACTATACCTCACATTTAGGGTTTGACTCATCAGTCATATATGATCTCATAGCAACTATATCTCACGTTTATGGTTTGACTCATCAGTCATATTTGATGTCGGAGCAACTATAACTCACATTTAGGGTTTGACTCGTAAGTCATATGTGATCTCGGTGCTACTATAACTCACATTTAGAGTTTGACTCATCAGTCATATATGATCTCGATGCAACTATAACTCACATTTAGGGTTTGACTAATCAGTCATATGTGATCTCGTAACAACTATAACTCACGTTTAGGGTTTGACTCATCAGTCATATTTGATCTCGGAGCAACTATAACTCACATTTAGGGTTTGACTCATCAGTCTTATGTATGTGATCTCGTAGCAACTATAAATCACATTTAGGGGTTGACTCATTAGTCATATGTGATGTCGGAGCAATTATAACTCACATTTAGGGTTTGACTCATCACTCATATGTGATCTCGTAACAACTATAAATCACATTTAGTGTTTGACTAATCAGGCATATGTGATCTCGGAGTAACTGTAACTCACATTTAGGGTTTGACTCATCAGGCAAATGTGATCTCGTAGCAACTATAACTCACATTTTGGGTTTGACTAATCAGTCATACGTGATCTCGTAGCAACTATAACTCACAATTAGGGTTTGACTCATCAGTTATATGTGATCTCGTAGTAACTATAACTCACATTTAGGGTTTGACTCATCAGTCATATGTGATCTCGTAGCAACTATAAATCACATTTAGCGTTTGACTCACCAGTCATATGTGATCTCGTAGCAACTATAACTCACATTTAGGGTTTGATTCTTTAGTCATATGTGATCTCGTAGGTAACTCACGTTTAGGGTTTGACTCATCAGTCAAATGTGATCTCGTAGCAACTATAACTCACATTTAGGGTTTGACTCATCAGACATATATGATCTCATAGCACCTGTAACTCACATTTAGGGTTTGACTCCTCAGTCAAATGTGTCTCGTAGCAACTATAACTCACATTTAGGGTTTGACTCATCAGTCATATGTGATCTCGTAGCAACTATAACTCACATTTAGGGTTTGACTAATCAGTCATATGTGATCTCGTATTAAGTATAACTCACATTTAGGGTTTGACTCATCAGTCATATGTGATCTAGTAGTAACTATAACACACATTTAAGGTTTGACTCATCAGTCATATGTGATCTCGTAGCAACTATACCTCACATTTAGGGTTTGACTCATCAGTCATATATGATCTCATAGCAACTATATCTCACGTTTATGGTTTGACTCATCAGTCATATTTGATGTCGGAGCAACTATAACTCACATTTAGGGTTTGACTCGTAAGTCATATGTGATCTCGGTGCTACTATAACTCACATTTAGAGTTTGACTCATCAGTCATATATGATCTCGATGCAACTATAACTCACATTTAGGGTTTGACTAATCAGTCATATGTGATCTCGTAACAACTATAACTCACGTTTAGGGTTTGACTCATCAGTCATATTTGATCTCGGAGCAACTATAACTCACATTTAGGGTTTGACTCATCAGTCTTATGTATGTGATCTCGTAGCAACTATAAATCACATTTAGGGGTTGACTCATTAGTCATATGTGATGTCGGAGCAATTATAACTCACATTTAGGGTTTGACTCATCACTCATATGTGATCTCGTAACAACTATAAATCACATTTAGTGTTTGACTAATCAGGCATATGTGATCTCGGAGTAACTGTAACTCACATTTAGGGTTTGACTCATCAGGCAAATGTGATCTCGTAGCAACTATAACTCACATTTTGGGTTTGACTAATCAGTCATACGTGATCTCGTAGCAACTATAACTCACAATTAGGGTTTGACTCATCAGTTATATGTGATCTCGTAGTAACTATAACTCACATTTAGGGTTTGACTCATCAGTCATATGTGATCTCGTAGCAACTATAAATCACATTTAGCGTTTGACTCACCAGTCATATGTGATCTCGTAGCAACTATAACTCACATTTAGGGTTTGATTCTTTAGTCATATGTGATCTCGTAGCAACTATAACTCACATTTAGGGTTTGAATCGTCAGTCATATGTGATCTCGTAGCAACTATAACTCACATTTAGGGTTTGACTCGTCAGTCATATGTGATCTCATGGCAAATGTAACTCACATTTAGGGTTTGACTCCTCAGTCAAATGTGTCTCGTAGCAACTATAACTCACATTTAGGGTTTGACTCATCAGTCATATGTGATCTCGTAGCAACTATAACTCACATTTAGGGTTTGACTAATCAGTCATATGTGATCTCGTAGTAAGTATAACTCACATTTAGGGTTTGACTCATCAGTCATATGTGATCTAGTAGTAACTATAACTCACATTTAAGGTTTGACTCATCAGACATATGTGATCTCGTAGCAACTATAACTCACATATATGGTTTGACTCATCTGTCATATGTGATCTCGGAGCAACAATAACTCACATTTAGGGTTTTAATCATCAGTGATATGTGATCTCGTAGCAACTATAACTCACATTTAGGGTTTGACTCGTCAGTCATATGTGATCTCGTAGCAACTATAACTCACATTTTGGGTTTGACTCGTCAGTCATTTGTGATCTCGTAGCAACTATAATTCACATTTTGGGTTTGACTCATCAGTCATATGTGATCTCGGAACAACTGTAACTCACATTTAGGGTTTGACTCATCAGTCATATGTGATCTCGGAGCAACTGTAACTCACATTTAAGGTTTGACTCATCAGTCATATTTGATCTCGTAGCAACTGTAACTCACGTTTAGGGTTTGACTCATCAGTCAAATGTGATCTCGTAGCAACTATAACTCACATTTAGGGTTTGACACATTAGTCATATGTGATCTCGTAGCAACTATAACTCACATTTATGGTTTGACTCATCAGTCATATGTGATCTCGGAGCAACTATAATTCACACTTAGGGTTTGACTGATCGGTTATATGTGATCTCGTAGCAACTCTAATTCACATTTTGGGTTTGATTCAATAGTCATAAGTGATCTCGGATCAACTATAACTCACATTTAGGGTTTGACTCATCAGTCATATGTGATCTCGTAACAACTATAACTCACATTTAGGGTTTGACTCATCAGTCATATGTGATGTCGGAGCAACTGTAACTCACATTTAGGATTTGACTCATCAGTCATATGTGATCTCGTAGCAACTATAATTCACATATTGGGTTTGACTAATCAGTCATATGTGATCTCGGAGCAACTATAACTCACATTTAGGACTTGACTTATCAGTCATATGTGATTTCGGAGCAACTTAATCTCACATTTAGGGATTGACTCCTCAGTCATATTTGATCTCGGAGAAACTATAACTCACATTTAGGGTTTGACTAATCAGTCATATGTGATCTCTTAGCAACTATATGTCACGTTTATGGTTTGACTCATCAGTCATATTTGATCTCGTAGCAACTGTAACTCACGTTTAGGGTTTGACTCATCAGTCAAATGTGATCTCGTAGCAACTATAACTCACATTTAGGGTTTGACTCATCAGACATATATGATCTCATAGCACCTGTAACTCACATTTAGGGTTTGACTCCTCAGTCAAATGTGTCTCGTAGTAACTATAACTCACATTTAGGGTTTGACTCATCAGTCATATGTGATCTCGTAGCAACTATAACTCACATTTAGGGTTTGACTAATCAGTCATATGTGATCTCGTATTAAGTATAACTCACATTTAGGGTTTGACTCATCAGTCATATGTGATCTAGTAGTAACTATAACTCACATTTAAGGTTTGACTCATCAGTCATATGTGATCTCGTAGCAACTATACCTCACATTTAGGGTTTGACTCATCAGTCATATATGATCTCGTAGCAACTATATCTCACGTTTATGGTTTGACTCATCAGTCATATTTGATCTCGGAGCAACTATAACTCACATTTAGGATTTGACTCGTAAGTCATATGTGATCTCGGTGCTACTATAACTCACATTTAGAGTTTGACTCATCAGTCATATATGATCTCGATGCAACTATAACTCACATTTAGGGTTTGACTCATCAGTTATATGTGATCTCGTAGTAACTATAACTCACATTTAGGGTTTGACTCATCAGTCATATGTGATCTCGTAGCAACTATACCTCACATTTAGGGTTTGACTTATCAGTCATATGTGATCTCGTAGCAACTATAACTCACATTTAGGGCTTGACTTATCAGTCATATGTGATTTCGGAGCAACTTAATCTCACATTTAGGGTTTGACTCCTCAGTCATATTTGATCTCGGAGAAACTATAACTCACATTTAGGGTTTGACTAATCAGTCATATGTGATCTCTTAGCAACTATATCTCACGTTTATGGTTTGACTCATCAGTCATATTTGATCTCGTAGCAACTGTAACTCACGTTTAGGGTTTGACTCATCAGTCAAATGTGATCTCGTAGCAACTATAACTCACATTTAGGGTTTGACTCATCAGTCATATATGATCTTATAGCAAATGTAACTCACATTTAGGGTTTGACTCCTCAGTCAAATGTGTCTCGTAGCAACTATAACTCACATTTAGGGTTTTACTCATCAGTGATATGTGATCTCGTAGCAACTATAACTCACATTTAGGGTTTGAATCATCAGTCATATGTGATCTCGTAGCAACTATAACTCACATTTTGGGTTTGACTCGTCAGTCATTTGTGATCTCGTAGCAACTATAATTCACATTTTGGTTTTGACTCATCAGTCATATGTGATCTCGGAACAACTATAACTCACATTTAGGGTTTGACTCATCAGTCATATGTGATCTCGTAGCAACTATAACTCACATTTTGGGTTTGACTCGTCAGTCATTTGTGATCTCGTAGCAACTATAATTCACATTTTGGTTTTGACTCATCAGTCATATGTGATCTCGGAGCAACTGTAACTCACATTTAAGGTTTGACTCATCAGTCATATGTGATCTCGGAGCAACTATAACTCACGTTTAGGGTTTGACTAATCAGTCATATGTGATCTCGTAGCAACTATATCTCACGTTTATTGGTTGACTCATCAGTCATATTTGTACTCGGAGCAACTATAACTCACATTTAGGATTTGACTCATCAATCATATGTGATCTCGTAGCAACTGTAACTCACATTTAGGGTTTGACTCGTCAGTCATATGTGATCTCGGAGCAACAATAACTCACATTTAGGGTTTGACTCATCAGTCATATGTGATCTCGGAGCAACAATAACTCACATTTAGGGTTTGACTCATCAGTGATATGTGATCTCGGAGCAACTATAATTCACACTTAGGGTTTGACTGATCAGTTATATGTGATCTCGTAGCAACTCTAATTCACATTTTGGGTTTGACTCAACAGTCATATGTGATCTCGGATCAACTATAACTCACATTTAGGGTTTGAATCATCAGTCATATGTGATCTCGTAACAACTATAACTCACATTTAGGGTTTGACTCATCAGTCATATGTGATGTCGGAGCAACTGTAACTCACATTTAGGATTTGACTCATCAGTCATATGTGATCTCGTAGCAACTATAATTCACATATTGGGTTTGACTCATCAGTCATATGTGATCTCGGAGCAACTATAACTCACATTTAGGACTTGACTTATCAGTCATATGTGATTTCGGAGCAACTTAATCTCACATTTAGGGATTGACTCCTCAGTCATATTTGATCTCGGAGAAACTATAACTCACATTTATGGTTTGACTAATCAGTCATATGTGATCTCTTAGCAACTATATCTCACGTTTATGGTTTGACTCATCAGTCATATTTGATCTCGTAGCAACTGTAACTCACGTTTAGGGTTTGACTCATCAGTCAAATGTGATCTCGTAGCAACTATAACTCACATTTAGGGTTTGACTCATAAATCATATATGATCTTATAGCAAATGTAACTCACAATTAGGGTTTGACTCCTCAGTCAAATGTGTCTCGTAGCAACTATAACTCACATTTAGGGTTTTACTCATCAGTGATATGTGATCTCGTAGCAACTATAACTCACATTTAGGGATTGACTCCTCAGACATATTTGATCTCGGAGAAACTATAACTCACATTTAGGGTTTGACTAATCAGTCATATGTGATCTCTTAGCAACTATATCTCACGTTTATGGTTTGACTCATCAGTCATATTTGATGTCGTAGCAACTGTAGCTCACGTTTAGGGTTTGACTCATCAGTCAAATGTGATCTCGTAGCAACTATAACTCACATTTACGGTTTGACTCATCAGTCATATATGATCTTATAGCAAATGTAACTCACATTTAGGGTTTGACTCCTCAGTCAAATGTGTCTCGTAGCAACTATAACTCACATTTAGGGTTTTACTCATCAGTGATATGTGATCTCGTAGCAACTATAACTCAAATTTAGGGTTTGACTCATCAGTCATATGTGATCTCGTAGCAACTATAACTCACATTTTGGGTTTGACTCGTCAGTCATTTGTGATCTCGTAGCAACTATAATTCACATTTTGGGTTTGACTCATCAGTCATATATGATCTCGGAACAACTATAACTCACATTTAGGGTTTGACTCATCAATCATATGTGATCTCGGAGCAACTGTAACTCACATTTAAGGTTTGACTCATCAGTCATATGTGATCTCGGAGCAACTATAACTCACGTTTAGGGTTTGACTAATCAGTCATATGTGATCTCGTAGCAACTATATCTCACGTTTAGCGGTTGACTCATCAGTCATAGTTGTACTCGGAGCAACTATATCTCACATTTAGGATATGACTCATCAATCATATGTGATCTCGTAGCAACTGTAACTCACATTTAGGGTTTGACTCGTCAGTCATATGTGATCTCGGAGCAACTATATCTCACATTTAGGGTTTGATTCTTCAGTCATATGTGATCTCGATGCAACTATAACTCACATTTAGGGTTTGACTCATCAGTCATATGTGATCTCGTAACAAATATAACTCACGTTTAGGGTTTGACTCATCAGTCATATGTGATCTCGGAGCAACAATAACTCACATTTAGGGTTTGACTCATCAATCATATGTGATCTCGGAGCAACAATAACTCACATTTAGGGTTTGACTCAACAGTCATATGTGATCTCGGATCAACTATAACTCACATTTAGGGTTTGACTCATCAGTCATATGTGATCTCGTAGCAACTATAATTCACATATTGGGTTTGACTCTTCAGTCATATGTGATCTCGGAGCAACTATAACTCACATTTAGGACTTGACTTATCAGTCATATGTGATTTCGGAGCAACTTAATCTCACGTTTATGGTTTGACTCATCAGTCATATTTGATCTCGTAGCAACTGTAACTCACGTTTAGGGTTTGACTCATCAGTCAAATGTGATCTCGTAGCAACTATAACTCACATTTAGGGTTTGACTCATCAGTCATATATGATCTCATAGCACCTGTAACTCACATTTAGGGTTTGACTCCTCAGTCAAATGTGTCTCGTAGCAACTATAACTCACATTTAAGGTTTGACTCATCAGTTATATGTGATCTCGTAGTAACTATAACTCACATTTAGGGTTTGACTCATCAGTCATATGTGATCTCGTAGCAACTATACCTCACATTTAGGGTTTGACTCATCAGTCATATGTGATCTCGTAGCATCTATAACTCACATTTAGGGCTTGACTTATCAGTCATATGTGATTTCGGAGCAACTTAATCTCACATTTAGGGTTTGACTCCTCAGTCATATTTGATCTCGGAGAAACTATAACTCACATTTAGGGTTTGACTAATCAGTCATATGTGAACTCTTAGCAACTATATCTCACGTTTATGGTTTGACTCATCAGTCATATTTGATCTCGTAGCAACTGTAACTCACGTTTAGGGTTTGACTCATCAGTGATATATGATCTCATGGCAAATGTAACTCACATTTAGGGTTTGACTCCTCAGTCAAATGTGTCTCGTAGCAACTATAACTCACATTTAGGGTTTGACTCATCAGTCATATGTGATCTCGTAGCAACTATAACTCACATTTAGGGTTTGACTCATCAGTCATATGTGATCTCGGAGCATCTGTAACTCACATTTAGGGTTTGAATCATCAGTCATATGTGATCTCGTAGCAACTATAACTCACATTTAGGGTTTGACTCATCAGTCATATGTGATCTCCTAGCAACTATAACTCACATTTAGGGTTTGATTCATCAATCATATGTGATCTAGGAGCAACTATAACTCACATTTAGGGTTTGACTCATCAGTCATATGTGATCTCGTAGCAACTATAACTCACATTTTGGGTTTGACTCGTCAGTCATTTGTGATCTCGTAGCAACTATAATTCACATTTTGGTTTTGACTCATCAGTCATATGTGATCTCGGAGCAACTGTAACTCACATTTAAGGTTTGACTCATCAGTCATATGTGATCTCGGAGCAACTATAACTCACGTTTAGGGTTTGACTAATCAGTCATATGTGATCTCGTAGCAACTATATCTCACGTTTATGGGTTGACTCATCAGTCATATTTGTACTCGGAACAACTATAACTCACATTTAGGATTTGACTCATCAATCATATATGATCTCGTAGCAACTGTAACTCACATTTAGGGTTTGACTCGTCAGTCATATGTGATCTCGGAGCAACTATAACTCACATTTAGGGTTTGATTCATCAGTCATATGTGATCTCGATGCAACTATAACTCACATTTAGGGTTTGACTCATCAGTCATATGTGATCTCGTAACAACTATAACTCACATTTAGGGTTTGACTCATCAGTCATATGTGATGTCGGAGCAACTGTAACTCACATTTAGGATTTGACTCATCAGTCATATGTGATCTCGTAGCAACTATAATTCACATATTGGGTTTGAATCATCAGTCATATGTGATCTCGGAGCAACTATAACTCACATTTAGGACTTGACTTATCAGTCATATGTGATTTCGGAGCAACTTAATCTCACATTTAGGGATTGACTCCTCAGTCATATTTGATCTCGGAGAAACTATAACTCACATTTAGGGTTTGACTAATCAGTCATATGTGATCTCTTAGCAACTATATCTCACGTTTATGGTTTGACTCATCAGTCATATTTGATCTCGTAGCAACTGTAACTCACGTTTAGGGTTTGACTCATCAGTCAAATGTGATCTCGTAGCAACTATAACTCACATTTAGGGTTTGACTCATAAGTCATATATGATCTTATAGCAAATGTAACTCACATTTAGGGTTTGACTCCTCAGTCAAATGTGTCTCGTAGCAACTATAACTCACATTTAGGGTTTTACTAATCAGTGATATGTGATCTCGTAGCAACTATAACTCACATTTAGGGTTTGACTCATCCGTCATATGTGATCTCGTAGCAACTATAACTCACATTTTGGGTTTGATTCGTCAGTCATTTGTGATCTCGTAGCAACTATAATTCACATTTTGGGTTTGACTCATCAGTCATATGTGATCTCGGAACAACTATAACTCACATTTAGGGTTTGACTCATCAGTCATATGTGATCTCGGAGCAACTGTAACTCACATTTAAGGTTTGACTCATCAGTCATATGTGATCTCGGAGCAACTATAACTCACGTTTAGGGTTTGACTAATCAGTCATATGTGATCTCGTAGCAACTATATCTCACGTTTAGGGGTTGACTCATCAGTCATATTTGTACTCGGAGCAAATATAACTCACATTTAGGATTTGACTCATCAATCATATGTGATCTCGTAGCAACTGTAACTCACATTTAGGGTTTGACTCGTCAGTCATATGTGATCTCGGAGCAACTATAACTCACATTGAGGGTTTGATTTATCAGTCATATGTGATCTCGATGCAACTATAACTCACATTTAGGGTTTGACTCATCAGTCATATGTGATCTCGTAACAAATATAACTCACATTTAGGGTTTGACTCATCAGTCATATGTGATCTCGGAGCAACAATAATTCACATTTTGGGTTTGACTCAGCAGTCATATGTGATCTCGGATCAACTATAACTCACATTTAGGGTTTGACTCATCAGTCATATGTGATGTCGGAGCAACTGTAACTCACATTTAGGATTTGACTTATCAGTCATATGTGATTTCGGAGCAACTTAATATCACATTTAGGGATTGACTCCTCAGTCATATTTGATCTCGGAGAAACTATAACTCACATTTAGGGTTTGACTAATCAGTCATATGTGATCTCTTAGCAACTATATCTCACGTTTATGGTTTGACTCATCAGTCATATTTGATGTCGTAACAACTGTAACTCACGTTTAGGGTTTGACTCATCAGTCAAATGTGATCTCGTAGCAACTATAACTCACATTTAGGGTTTGACTCATCAGTCATATATGATCTTATAGCAAATGTAACTCACATTTAGGGTTTGACTCCTCAGTCAAATGTGTCTCGTAGCAACTATAACTCACATTTAGGGTTTGACTCATCAGTCATATATGATCTTATAGCAAATGTAACTCACATTTAGGGTTTGACTCCTCAGTCAAATGTGTCTCGTAGCAACTATAACTCACATTTAGGGTTTTACTCATCAGTGATATGTGATCTCGTAGCAACTATAACTCAAATTTAGGGTTTGACTCATCAGTCATATGTGATCTCGTAGCAACTATAACTCACATTTTGGGTTTGACTCGGCAGTCATTTGTGATCTCGTAGCAACTATAATTCACATTTTGGGTTTGACTCATCAGTCATATGTGATCTCGGAACAACTACAACTCACATTTAGGGTTTGACTCATCAGTCATATGTGATCTCGGAGCAACTGTAACTCACATTTAAGGTTTGACTCATCAGTCATATGTGATCTCGGAGCAACTATAACTCACGTTTAGGGTTTGACTAATCAGTCATATGTAATCTCGTAGCAACTATATCTCACGTTTAGGGTTTGACTCATCAGTCATATGTGATCTCGTAGCAACTATAACTCACATTTAGGGCTTGACTTATCAGTCATATGTGATTTCGGAGCAACTTAATCTCACATTTAGGGTTTGACTCGTCAGTCATATGTGATCTCGGAGCAACTATATCTCACATTTAGGGTTTGATTTATCAGTCATATGTGATCTCGATGCAACTATAACTCACATTTAGGGTTTGACTCATCAGTCATATGTGATCTCGTAACAAATATAACTCACATTTAGGGTTTGACTCATCAGTCATATGTGATCTCGGAGCAACAATAATTCACATTTTGGGTTTGACTCAGCAGTCATATGTGATCTCGGATCAACTATAACTCACATTTAGGGTTTGACTCATCAGTCATATGTGATGTCGGAGCAACTGTAACTCACATTTAGGATTTGACTCATCAGTCATATGTGATCTCGTAGCAACTATAATTCACATATTGGGTTTGACTCATCAGTCATATGTGATCTCGGAGCAACTATAACTCACGTTTAGGGTTTGACTAATCAGTCATATGTGATCTCGTAGCAACTATATCTCACGTTTAGGGTTTGACTCATCAGTCATATGTGATCTCGTAGCAACTATAACTCACATTTAGGGCTTGACTTATCAGTCATATGTGATTTCGGAGCAACTTAATCTCACATTTAGGGTTTGACTCCTCAGTCATATTTGATCTCGGAGAAACTATAACTCACATTTAGGGTTTGACTAATCAGTCATATGTGAACTCTTAGCAACTATATCTCACGTTTATGGTTTGACTCATCAGTCATATTTGATCTCGTAGCAACTGTAACTCACGTTTAGGGTTTGACTCATCAGTCAAATGTGATCTCGTAGCAACTATAACTCACATTTAGGGTTTGACTCATCAGTCATATATGATCTTATAGCAAATGTAACTCACATTTAGGGTTTGACTCCTCAGTCAAATGTGTCTTGTAGCAACTATAACTCACATTTAGGGTTTTACTCATCAGTGATATGTGATCTCGTAGCAACTATAACTCACATTTAGGGTTTGACTCATCAATCATATGTGATCTCGTAGCAACTGTAACTCACATTTAGGGTTTGACTCGTCAGTCATATGTGATCTCGGAGCAACTATAACTCACATTTAGGGTTTGATTCATCAGTCATATGTGATCTCGATGCAACTATAACTCACATTTAGGGTTTGACTCATCAGTCATATGTGATCTCGTAACAAATATAACTCACATTTAGGGTTTGACTCATCAGTCATATGTGATCTCGGAGCAACAATAACTCACATTTAGGGTTTGACTCATCAGTGATATGTGATCTCGGAGCAACTATAATTCACACTTAGGGTTTGACTGGTCAGTTATATGTGATCTCGTAGCAACTCTAATTCACATTTTGGGTTTGACTCAACAGTCATATGTGATCTCGGATCAACTATAACTCACATTTAGGGTTTGAATCATCAGTCATATGTGATCTCGTAACAACTATAACTCACATTTAGGGTTTGACTCATCAGTCATATGTGATGTCGGAGCAACTGTAACTCACATTTAGGATTTGACTCATCAGTCATATGTGATCTCGTAGCAACTATAATTCACATATTGGGTTTGACTCATCAGTCATATGTGATCTCGGAGCAACTATAACTCACATTTAGGACTTGACTTATCAGTCATATGTGATTTCGGAGCAACTTAATCTCACATTTAGGGATTGACTCCTCAGTCATATTTGATCTCGGAGAAACTATATCTCACATTTAGGGTTTGACTAATCAGTCATATGTGATCTCTTAGCAACTATATCTCACGTTTATGGTTTGACTCATCAGTCATATTTGATCTCGTAGCAACTGTAACTCACGTTTAGGGTTTGACTCATCAGTCAAATGTGATCTCGTAGCAACTATAACTCACATTTAGGGTTTGACTCATAAGTCATATATGATCTTATAGCAAATGTAACTCACATTTAGGGTTTGACTCCTCAGTCAAATGTGTCTCGTAGCACCTATAACTCACATTTAGGGTTTTACTAATCAGTGATATGTGATCTCGTAGCAACTATAACTCACATTTAGGGTTTGACTCATCAGTCATATGTGATCTCGTAGCAACTATAACTCACATTTTGGGTTTGACTCCTCAGTCATTTGTGATCTCGTAGCAACTATAATTCACATTTTGGGTTTGACTCATTAGTCATATGTGATCTCGGAACAACTATAACTCACATTTAGGGTTTGACTCATCAGTCATATGTGATCTCGGAGCAACTGTAACTCACATTTAAGGTTTGACTCATCAGTCATATGTGATCTCGGAGCAACTATAACTCACGTTTAGGGTTTGACTAATCAGTCATATGTGATCTCGTATCAACTATATCTCACGTTTAGGGGTTGACTCATCAGTCATATTTGTACTCGGAGCAAATATAACTCACATTTAGGATTTGACTCATCAATCATATGTGATCTCGTAGCAACTGTAACTCACATTTAGGGTTTGACTCGTCAGTCATATGTGATCTCGGAGCAACTATAACTCACATTTAGGGTTTGATTCATCAGTCATATGTGATCTCGATGCAACTATAACTCACATTTAGGGTTTGACTCATCAGTCATATGTGATCTCGTAACAAATATAACTCACATTTAGGGTTTGACTCATCAGTCATATGTGATCTCGGAGCAACAATAATTCACATTTTGGGTTTGACTCAACAGTCATATGTGATCTCGGATCAACTATAACTCACATTTAGGGTTTGACTCATCAGTCATATGTGATGTCGGAGCAACTGTAACGCACATTTAGGATTTGACTCATCAGTCATATGTGATCTCGTAGCAACTATAATTCACATATTGGGTTTGACTCATCAGTCATATGTGTTCTCGGAGCAACTATAACTCACATTTAGGACTTGACTTATCAGTCATATGTGATTTCGGAGCAACTTAATATCACATTTAGGGATTGACTCCTCAGTCATATTTGATCTCGGAGAAACTATAACTCACATTTAGGGTTTGACTAATCAGTCATATGTGATCTCTTAGCAACTATATCTCACGTTTATGGTTTGACTCATCAGTCATATTTGATGTCGTAGCAACTGTAACTCACGTTTAGGGTTTGACTCATCAGTCAAATGTGATCTCGTAGCAACTATAACTCACATTTAGGGTTTGACTAATCAGTCATATATGATCTTATAGCAAATGTAACTCACATTTAGGGTTTGACTCCTCAGTCAAATGTGTCTCGTAGCAACTATAACTCACATTTAGGGTTTTACTCATCAGTAATATGTGATCTCGTAGCAACTATAACTCAAATTTAGGGTTTGACTCATCAGTCATATGTGATCTCGTAGCAACTATAACTCACATTTTGGGTTTGACTCGGCAGTCATTTGTGATCTCGTAGCAACTATAATTCACATTTTGGGTTTGACTCATCAGTCATATGTGATCTCGGAACAACTATAACTCACATTTAGGGTTTGACTCATCAGTCATATGTGATCTCGGAGCAACTGTAACTCACATCTAAGGTTTGACTCATCAGTCATATGTGATCTCGGAGCAACTATAACTCACGTTTAGGGTTTGACTAATCAGTCATATGTGATCTCGTATCAACTATATCTCACGTTTAGGGTTTGACTCATCAGTCATATGTGATCTCGTAACAAATATAACTCACGTTTAGGGTTTGACTCATCAGTCGTATGTGATCTCGGAGCAACTATAACTCACGTTTAGGGTTTGACTAATCAGTCATATGTGATCTCGTAGCAACTATATCTCACGTTTAGGGGTTGACTCATCATTCATATTTGTACTCGGAGCAACTATAACTCACATTTAGGATTTGACTCATCAATCATATGTGATCTCGTAGCAACTGTAACTCACATTTAGGGTTTGACTCGTCAGTCATATGTGATCTCGGAGCAACTATAACTCACATTTAGGGTTTAATTCATCAGTCATATGTGATCTCGATGCAACTATAACTCACACTTAGGGTTTGACTGATCAGTTATATGTGATCTCGTAGCAACTCTAATTCACATTTTGGGTTTGACTCAACAGTCATATGTGATCTCGGATCAACTATAACTCACATTTAGGGTTTGACTCATCAGTCATATGTGATCTCGTAACAACTATAACTCACATTTAGGGTTTGACTCATCAGTCATATGTGATGTCGGAGCAACTGTAACTCACATTTAGGATTTGACTCATCAGTCATATGTGATCTCGTAGCAACTATAATTCACATATTGGGTTTGACTCATCAGTCATATGTGATCTCAGAGCAACTATAACTCACATTTAGGACTTGACTTATCAGTCATATGTGATTTCGGAGCAACTTAATCTCACATTTAGGGATTGACTCCTCAGTCATATTTGATCTCGGAGAAACTATAACTCACATTTAGGGTTTGACTAATCAGTCATATGTGATCTCTTAGCAACTATATCTCACGTTTATGGTTTGACTCATCAGTCATATTTGATCTCGTAGCAACTGTAACTCACGTTTAGGGTTTTACTCATCAGTCAAATTTGATCTCGTAGCAACTATAACTCACATTTAGGGTTTGACTCATCAGTCATATATGATCTCATAGCACCTGTAACTCACATTTAGGGTTTGACTCCTCAGTCAAATGTGTCTCGTAGCAACTATAACTCACATTTAGGGTTTGACTCATCAGTCATATGTGATCTCGTAGCAACTATATCTCACGTTTAGGGGTTGACTCATCATTCATATTTGTACTCGGAGCAATTATAACTCACATTTAGGATTTGACTCATCAATCATATGTGATCTCGTAGCAACTGTAACTCACATTTAGGGTTTGACTCGTCAGTCATATGTGATCTCGGAGCAACTATAACTCACATTTAGGGTTTGATTCATCAGTCATATGTGATCTCGATGCAACTATAACTCACATTTAGGGTTTGACTCATCAGTCATATGTGATCTCGTAACAAATATAACTCACGTTTAGGGTTTGACACATCAGTCGTATGTGATCTCGGAGCAACAATAACTCACATTTAGGGTTTGACTCATCAGTGATATGTGATCTCGGAGCAACTATAATTCACACTTAGGGTTTGACTGATCAGTTATATGTGATCTCGTAGCAACTCTAATTCACATTTTGGGTTTGACTCAACAGTCATATGTGATCTCGGATCAACTATAACTCACATTTAGGGTTTGACTCATCAGTCATATGTGATCTCGTAACAACTATAACTCACATTTAGGGTTTGACTCATCAGTCATATATGATGTCGGAGCAACTGTAACTCACATTTAGGATTTGACTCATCAGTCATATGTGATCTCGTAGCAACTATAATTCACATATTGGGTTTGACTCATCAGTCATATGTGATCTCGGAGCAACTATAACTCACATTTAGGACTTGACTTATCAGTCATATGTGATTTCGGAACAACTTAATCTCACATTTAGGGATTGACTCCTCAGTCATATTTGATCTCGGAGAAACTATAACTCACATTTAGGGTTTGACTAATCAGTCATATGTGATCTCTTAGCAACTATATCTCACGTTTATGGTTTGACTCATCAGTCATATTTGATCTCGTAGCAACTGTAACTCACGTTTAGGGTTTGACTCATCAGTCAAATGTGATCTCGTAGCAACTATAACTCACATTTAGGGTTTGACTCATCAGTCATATATGATCTCATAGCACCTGTAACTCACATTTAGGGTTTGACTCCTCAGTCAAATGTGTCTCGTAGCAACTATAACTCACATTTAGGGTTTGACTCATCAGTCATATGTGATCTCGTGGCAACTATAACTCACATTTAGGGTTTGACTAATCAGTCATATGTGATCTCGTATTAAGTATAACTCACATTTAGGGTTTGACTCATCAGTCATATGTGATCTAGTAGTAACTATAACTCACATTTAAGGTTTGACTCATCAGTCATATGTGATCTCGTAGCATCTATACCTCACATTTAGGGTTTGACTCATCAGTCATATATGATCTCGTAGCAACTATAACTCACATTTAGGGTTTGACTCATTAGTCATATGTGATCTCGTAGCAAGTATAGCTCACATTTAGGGTTCGACTCGTCAGTCATATGTGATCTCGGAGCAACTATTACTCACATTTAGGGTTTGACTCATCAGTCATATGTGATCTCGGAGCAACTGAAACTCACATTTAGGGTTTGATTCCTCAGACATATGTGATCTCGGAGCAACTATAATTCACGTTTAGGGTTTGACTAATCAGTCATATGTGATCTCGTAGCAACTATAACTCACGTTTAGGGTTTGACTCATCAGTCATATGTGATCTCGTAGCAACAATAACTCACATTTAGGGCTTGAATCATCAGTCATATGTGATCTCGGAGCAACTGAAACTCACATTTAGGGTTTGACACCTCAGTCATATTTGATCTCGGAGAAACTATAACTCACATTTAGGGTTTGACTAATCAGTCATATGAGATTTCTTAGCAACTATATCTCACGTTTATGGTTTGACTCATCAGTCATATTTGATCTCAGAGCAACTATAACTCACATTTAGGGTTTGACTCGTAAGTCATATGTGATCTCGGTGCTACTATAACTCACATTTAGGGTTTGACTCATCAGTCATATATGATCTCGATGCAACTATAACTCACATTTAGGGTTTGACTCATCAGTAGTATGTGATCTCGTAGCAACTGTAACTCACATTTAGGGTTTGACTCCTCAGTCAAATGTGTCTCGTAGCAACTATAACTCACATTTAGGGTTGGACTCATCAGTCATATGTGATCTCGTAGCAACTATAACTCACATTTAGGTTATGACTAATCAGTCATATGTGATCTCGTTGTAAGTATAACTCACAATTAGGGTTTGATTCATCAGTCATATGTGATGTAGTAGTAACTATAACTCACATTTAAGGTTTGACTCATCAGTCATATGTGATCTCGTAGCAACTATACCTCACATTTACGGTTTGACTCATCAGTCATATGTGATCTCGTAGCAACTATAACTCACATTTAGGGTTTGACTCATTAGTCATATGTGATCTCGTAGCAAGTATAACTCACATTTAGGGTTCGACTCGTCAGTCATATGTGATCTCGGAGCAACTATAACTCACATTTAGGGTTTGACTCATCAGTCATATGTGATCTCCGAGAAACTGAAACTCACATTTAGGGTTTGATTCCTCAGACATATGTGATCTCGGAGCAACTATAACTCACGTTTAGGGTTTTACTAATCAGTCATATGTGATCTCGTAGCAACTATAACTCACGTTTAGGGTATGACTCATCAGTCATATGTGATCTCGGAGCAACTATAACTCACATTTAGGGTTTGACTAATCAGTCATATGTGATCTCGTAACAACTATATCTCACGTTTAGGGTTTGACTCATCAGTCATATTTGATCTCGGAGCAACTACAACTCACATTTAGGGTTTGACTCATCAGTCATATGTGATCTCGTAGCAACTGTAACTCACATTTAGGGGTTTGACTCATCAGTCAAATGTGATCTCGTAGCAACTATAACTCACATTTAGGGTTTGACTCATCAGTCATATGTGATCTCGTAGCAACTATACCTCACATTTAGGGTTTGACTCATCAGTCATATGTGATCTCGTAGCAACTATAACTCACATTTAGGGTTTGACTCATTAGTCATATGTGATCTCGTAGCAAGTATAACTCACATTTAGGGTTCGACTCGTCAGTCATATGTGATCTCGGAGCAACTATAACTCTCATTTAGGGTTTGACTCATCAGTCATGTGTGATCTCGGAGCAACTATAAATCACATTTAGGGTTTGATTCCTCAGACATATGTGATCTCGGAGCGACTATAACTCACGTTTAGGGTTTGACTAATCAGTCATTTGTGATCTCTTAGCAACTATATCTCACGTTTATGGTTTGACTCATCAGTCATATTTGATCTCGTAGCAACTGTAACTCACGTTTAGGGTTTGACTCATCAGTCAACTGTGATCTCGTTTCAACTATAACTCACATTTAGGGTTTGACTCATCAGTCATATATGATCTCATAGCAACTGTAACTCACATTTAGGGTTTGACTCCTCATTCAAATGTGTCTCGTAGCATCTATAACTCACATTTAGTGTTTGACTCATCAGTCATATGTGATCTCGTAGCAACTATAACTCATATTTAGGGTTTGACTAATCAGTCATATGTGATCTCGTAGTAAGTATAACTCACGTTTAGGGTTTGACTCATCAGTCAAATGTGATCTCGTAGCAACTATAACTCACATTTAGGGTTTGATTCATTAGTCATATATTATCTCATAGCATCTGTAACTCACATTTAGGGTTTGACTCCTCAGTCAAATGTGTCTCGTAGCAACTATAACTCACATTTACGGTTTGACTCATCAGTCATATGTGATCTCGTAGCAACTATAACTCACATTTAGGGTTTGACTAATCAGTCATATGTGATCTCGTATTAAGTATAACTCACATTTAGGGTTTGACTCATCAGTCATATGTGATCTAGTAGTAACTATAACTCACATTTAAGGTTTGACTCATCAGTCATATGTGATCTCGTAGCAACTATACCTCACATTTAGGGTTTGACTCATCAGTCATATATGATCTCGTAGCAACTATAACTCACATTTAGAGATTGACTCATTAGTCATATGTGTTCTCGTAGCAAGTATAACTCACATTTAGGGTTCGACTCGTCAGTCATATGTGATCTCGGAGCAACTATTACTCACATTTAGGGTTTGACTCATCAGTCATATGTGATCTCGGAGCAACTGAAACTCACATTTAGGGTTTGATTCCTCAGATATATGTGATCTCGGAGCAACTATTACTCACGTTTAGGGTTTGACTAATCAGTCATATGTGATCTCGTAGCAACTATAACTCACGTTTAGGGTTTGACTCATCAGTCATATGTGATCTCGTAGCAACTATAACTCACATTTAGGGCTTGACTCATCAGTCATATGTGATCTCGAAGCAACTGAAACTCACATTTAGGGTTTGACTCCTCAGTCATATTTGATCTAGGAGAAACTATAACTCACATTTAGGGTTTGACTAATCAGTCATATGAGATCTCTTAGCAACTATATCTGACGTTTATGGTTTGACTCATCAGTCATATTTGATCTCGGAGCTACTATAACTCACATTTAGGGTTTGACTCGTAAGACATATGTGATCTCGGTGCTACTATAACTCACATTTAGGGTTTGACTCATCAGTCATATATGATCTCGATGCAACTATAACACACATTTAGGGTTTGACTCATCAGTAGTATGTGATCTCGTAGCAACTGTAACTCACATTTATGGTTTGACTCCTCAGTCAAATGTGTCTCGTAGCAACTATAACTCACATTTAGGGTTGGACTCATCAGTCATATGTGATCTCGTAGCAACTATAACTCACATTTAGGGTATGACTAATCAGTCATATGTGATCTCGTAGTAAGTATAACTCACATTTAGGGTTTGATTCATCAGTCATATGTGATGTAGTAGTAACTATAACTCACATTTAAGGTTTGACTCATCAGTCATATGTGATCTCGTAGCAACTATACCTCACATTTAGGGTTTGACTCATCAGTCATATGTGATCTCGTAGCAACTATAACTCACATTTAGGGTTTGACTCATTAGTCATATGTGATCTCGTAGCAAGTATAACTCACATTTAGGGTTCGACTCGTCAGTCATATGTGATCTCGGAGCAACTATAACTCACATTTAGGGTTTGACTCATCAGTCATATGTGATCTCCGAGAAACTGAAACTCACATTTAGGGTTTGATTCCTCAGACATATGTGATCTCGGAGCAACTATAACTCACGTTTAGGGTTTTACTAATCAGTCATATGTGATCTCGTAGCAACTATAACTCACATTTAGGGTTTGACTCATCAGTCATATGTGATCTCGGAGCAACTGTAACTCACATTTAGGGTTTGACTAATCAGTCATATGTCATCTCGTAGCAACTATATCTCACGTTTAGGGTTTGACTCATCAGTCATATTTGATCTCGGAGCAACTATAACTCACATTTAAGGTTTGACTCATCAGTCATATGTGATCTCGTAGCAACTGTAACTCACATTTAGGGGTTTGACTCATCAGTCAAATGTGATCTCGTAGCAACTATAACTCACATTTAGGGTTTGACTCATCAGTCATATGTGATCTCGTAGCAACTATACCTCACATTTAGGGTTTGACTCATCAGTCATATGTGATCTCGTAGCAACTATAACTCACATTTAGGGTTTGACTCATTAGTCATATGTGATCTCGTAGCAAGTATAACTCACATTTATGGTTCGACTCGTCAGTCATATGTGATCTCGGAGCAACTATAACTCTCATTTAGGGTTTGACTCATCAGTCATGTCTGATCTCGGAGCAACTATAAATCACATTTAGGGTTTGATTCCTCAGACATATGTGATCTCGGAGCAACTATAACTCACGTTTAGGGTTTGACTAATCAGTCATTTGTGATCTCTTAGCAACTATATCTCACGTTTATGGTTTGACTCATCAGTCACATTTGATCTCGTAGCAACTGTAACTCACGTTTAGGGTTTGACTCATCAGTCAACTGTGATCTCGTTTCAACTATAACTCACAATTAGGGTTTGACTCATCAGTCATATATGATCTCATAGCAACTGTAACTCACATTTAGGGTTTGACTCCTCATTCAAATATGTCTCGTAGCAACTATAACTCACATTTAGGGTTTGACTCATCAGTCATATGTGATCTCGTAGCAACTATAACTCACATTTAGGGTTTGACTAATCAGTCATATGTGATCTCGTAGTAAGTATAACTCACATTTAGGGTTTGACTCATCAGTCATATGTGATCTAGTAGTAACTATAACTCACATTTAAGGTTTGACTCTTCAGTCATATGTGATCTCGTAGCAACTATAACTCACATATAGGGTTTGACTCATCAGTCATATGTGATCTAGGAGCAACAATAACTCACATTTAGGGTTTGACTCATCAGTGATATGTGATCTCGTAGCAACTATAACTCACATTTAGGGTATGTCTAATCAGTCATATGTGATCTCGTAGTAAGTATAACTCACATTTAGGGTTTGATTCATCAGTCATATGTGATGTAGTAGTAACTATAACTCACATTTAAGGTTTGACTCATCAGTCATATGTGATCTCGTAGCAACTATACCTCACATTTAGGATTTGACTCATCAGTCATATGTGATCTCGTAGCAACTATAACTCACATTTAGGTTTTGACTCATTAGTCATATGTGATCTCGTAGCAAGTATAACTCACATTTAGGGTTCGACTCGTCAGTCATATGTGATCTCGGAGCAACTCTAACTCACATTTAGGGTTTGACTCATCAGTCATATGTGATCTCCGAGAAACTGAAACTCACATTTAGGGTTTGATTCCTCAGACATATGTGATCTCGGAGCAACTATAACTCACGTTTAGGGTTTGACTCATCAGTCATATGTGATCTCGGAGCAACTATAACTCACATTTAGGGTTTGACTCATCAGTCATATGTGATCTCGGAGCAACTATAACTCACATTTAGGGTTTGACTCATCAGTCATATGTGATCTCGTAGCAACTATACCTCACATTTAGGGTTTGACTCATCAGTCATATGTGATCTCGTACCAACTATAACTCACATTTAGGGTTTGACTCATTAGTCATATGTGATCTCGTAGCAAGTATAACTCACATTTAGGGTTCGACTCGTCAGTCATATGTGATCTCGGAACAACTATAACTCTCATTTAGGGTTTTACTCATCAGTCATGTGTGATCTCGGAGCAACTATAAATCACATTTAGGGTTTGATTCCTCAGACATATGTGATCTCGTAGCAACTATAACTTACGTTTAGGGTTTGACTAATCAGTCATTTGTGAACTCTTAGCAACTATATCTCACGTTTATGGTTTGACTCATCAGTCACATTTGATCTCGTAGCAACTGTAACTCACGTTTAGGGTTTGACTCATCAGGCAACTGTGATCTCGTTTCAACTATAACTCACATTTAGGGTTTGACTCATCAGTCATATATGATCTCATAGCAACTGTAACTCACATTTAGGGTTTGTCATTCAAATATGTCTCGTAGCAACTATAACTCACATTTAGGGTTTGACTCATCAGTCATATGTGATCTCGTAGCAACTATAACTCACATTTAGGGTTTGACTAATCAGTCATATGTGATCTCGTAGTAAGTATAACTCACATTTAGGGTTTGACTCATCAGTCATATGTGATCTAGTAGTAACTATAACTCACATTTAAGGTTTGACTCATCAGTCATATGTGATCTCGTAGCAACTATAACTCACATATAGGGTTTGACTCATCAGTCATATGTGATCTAGGAGCAACAATAACTCACATTTAGGGTTTGACTCATCAGTGATATGTGATCTCGTAGCAACTATAAATCACATTTAGGTTTTGACTCATCAGTCATATGTGATCTCGGAGCAACTGTAACTCACATTTAAAGTTTGACTCATCAGTCATATATGATCTCATAGCAACTGTAACTCACATTTAGGGTTTGACTCCTCATTCAAATATGTCTCGTAGCAACTATAACTCACATTTAGGGTTTGACTCATCAGTCATATGTGATCTCGTAGCAACTATAACTCACATTTAGGGTTTGACTAATCAGTCATATGTGATCTCGTAGTAAGTATAACTCACATTTAGGGTTTGACTCATCAGTCATATGTGATCTAGTATTAACTATAACTCACATTTAAGGTTTGACTCTTCAGTCATATGTGATCTCGTAGCAACTATAACTCACATATAGGGTTTGACTCATCAGTCATATGTGATCTAGGAGCAACAATAACTCACATTTAGGGTTTGACTCATCAGTGATATGTGATCTCGTAGCAACTATAACTCACATTTAGGGTATGTCTAATCAGTCATATGTGATCTCGTAGTAAGTATAACTCACATTTAGGGTTTGATTCATCAGTCATATGTGATGTAGTAGTAACTATAACATCCCATTTAAGGTTTGACTCATCAGTCATATGTGATCTCGTAGCAACTATACCTCACATTTAGGATTTGACTCATCAGTCATATGTGATCTCGTAGCAACTATAACTCACATTTAGGTTTTGACTTATTAGTCATATGTGATCTCGTAGCAAGTATAACTCACATTTAGGGTTCGACTCGTCAGTCATATGTGATCTCGGAGCAACTATAACTCACATTTAGGGTTTGACTCATCAGTCATATGTGATCTCCGAGAAACTGAAACTCACATTTAGGGTTTGATTCCTCAGACATATGTGATCCCGGAGCAACTATAACTCACGTTTAGGGTTTTACTAATCAGTCATATGTGATCTCGTAGCAACTATAACTCACGTTTAGGGTTTGACTCATCAGTCATATGTGATCTCGGAGCAACTATAACTCACATTTAGGGTTTGACTCATCAGTCATATGTGATCTCGTAGCAACTATACCTCACATTTAGGGTTTGACTCATCAGTCATATGTGATCTCGTAGCAACTATAACTCACATTTAGGGTTTGACCCATTAGTCATATGTGATCTCGTAGCAAGTATAACTCACATTTAGGGTTCGACTCGTCAGTCATATGTGATCTCGGAACAACTATAACTCTCATTTAGGGTTTTACTCATCAGTCATGTGTGATCTCGGAGCAACTATAAATCACATTTAGGGTTTGATTCCTCAGACATATGTGATCTCGGAGCAACTATAACTTACGTTTAGGGTTTGACTAATCAGTCATTTGTGAACTCTTAGCAACTATATCTCACGTTTATGGTTTGACTCATCAGTCACATTTGATCTCGTAGCAACTGTAACTCACGTTTAGGGTTTGACTCATCAGGCAACTGTGATCTCGTTTCAACTATAACTCACATTTAAGGTTTGACTCGTCAGTCATATATGATCTCATAGCAACTGTAACTCACATTTAGGGTTTGACTCGTCATTCAAATATGTCTCGTAGCAACTATAACTCACATTTAGGGTTTGACTCATCAGTCATATGTGATCTCGTAGCAACTATAACTCACATTTAGGGTTTGACTAATCAGTCATATGTGATCTCGTAGTAAGTATAACTCACATTTAGGGTTTGACTCATCAGTCATATGTGATCTAGTAGTAACTATAACTCACATTTAAGGTTTGACTCATCAGTCATATGTGATCTCGTAGCAACTATAACTCACATATAGGGTTTGACTCATCAGTCATATGTGATCTAGGAGCAACAATAACTCACATTTAGGGTTTGACTCATCAGTGATATGTGATCTCGTAGCAACTATAAATCACATTTAGGTTTTGACTCATCAGTCATATGTGATCTCGGAGCAACTGTAACTCACATTTAAAGTTTGACTCATCAGTCATATGTGATCTCCGAGCAACTATAACTCACGTTTAGTGTTTGACTAATCAGTCATGTGTGATCTCGTAGCAACTATATATCACGTTTAGGGGTTGACTCATCATTCATATTTGTTCTCGGAGCAACTATAACTCACATTTAGGATTCGACTCATCAATCATATGTGATCTCGTAGCAACTGTAACTCACATTTAGGGTTTGACTCGTCAGTCATATGTGATGTCGGAGCAACTATAACTCACATTTAGGGTTTGATTCATCAGTCATATGTGATCTCGATGCAACTATTACTCACATTTAGGGTTTGACTCATCAGTCATATGTGATCTCGTAACAACTATAACTCACATTTAGGGTTTGACTCATCAGTCATATGTGATCTCGGAGCAACAATAACTCACATTTAGGGTTTGACTCATCAGTGATATGTGATCTCGGAGCAACTATAATTCACTCTTAGGGTTTGACTGATCAGTTATATGTGATCTCGTAGCAACTCTAATTCACATTTTGGGTTTGACTCAACAGTCATATGTGATCTCGGATCAACTATAACTCACATTTAGGGTTTGACTCATCAGTCATATGTGATGTCGGAGCAACTGTAACTCACATTTAGGATTTGACTCATCAGTCATATGTGATCTCGTAGCAACTATAATTCACATATTGGGTTTGACTCATCAGTCATATGTGATCTCGGAGCAACTATAACTCACATTTAGGGCTTGACTTATCAGTCATATGTGATTTCGGAGCAACTTAATCTCACATTTAGGGTTTGACTCCTCAGTCATATTTGATCTTGGAGAAATTATAACTCACATTTAGGGTTTGATTAATCAGTCATAAGTGATCTCTTAGCAACTATATCTCACGTTTATGGTTTGACTCATCAGTCATATTTGATCTCGTAGCAACTGTAACTCACGTTTAGGGTTTGACTCATCAGTCAAATGTGATCTCGTAGCAACTATATCTCACATTTAGGGTTTGACTCATCAGTCATATATGATCTCATAGCAACTGTAACTCACATTTAGGGTTTGACTCCTCAGTCAAATGTGTCTCGTAGCAACTATAACTCACATTTAGGGTTTGACTCATCAGTCATATGTGATCTCGTAGCAACTATAACTCACATTTAGGGTTTGACTAATCAGTCATATGTGATCTCGTAGTAAGTATAACTCACATTTATGGTTTGACTCATCAGTCATATGTGATCTAGTAGTAACTATAACTCACATTTAAGGTTTGATTCATCAGTCATATGTGATCTCGTAGCAACTATACCTCACATTTAGGGTTTGACTCATCAGTCATATGTGATCTCGTAGCAACTATAACTCACATTTAGGGTTTGACTCATTAGTCATATGTGATCTCGTAGCAAGTATAACTCATATTTAGGGTTCGACTCGTCAGTCATATGTGATCTCGTAGCAACTATAACTCACATTTAGGGTTTGACTCATTAGTCATATGTGATCTCGTAGCAAGTATAACTCATATTTAGGGTTCGACTCGTCAGTCATATGTGATCTCGGAACAACTATTACTCACATTTAGGGTTTGACTCATCAGTCATATGTGATCTCGGAGCAACTGAAACTCACATTTAGGGTTTGACTCATCAGTCGTATGTGATCTCGTAGCAACTGTAACTCACGTTTAGGGTTTGACTCATAAGTCAAATGTGATCTCGTAGCAACTATAACTCACATTTAGGGTTTGACTCTTCAGTCATATATGATCTCATAGCAACTGTAACTCACATTTAGGGTTTGACTCCTCAGTCAAATGTGTCTCGTAGCAACTATAACTCACATTTAGGGTTTGACTCATCAGTCATATGTGATCTCATAGCAACTATAACTCACATTTAGGGTTTGACTAATCAGTCATATGTGATCTCGTAGTAAGTATAAGTCACATTTAGGGTTTGACTCATCAGTCATATGTGATGTAGTAGTAACTATAACTCACATTTAAGGTTTGACTCATCAGTCATATGTGATCTCGTAGCAACTATACCTCACATTTAGGGTTTGACTCATCAGTCATATGTGATCTCGTAGCAACTACAACTCACATTTAGGGTTTGACTCATTAGTCATATGTGATCTCGTAGCAAGTATAACTCACATTTAGGGTTCGACTCTTCAGTCATATGTGATCTCGTAGCAACTATAACTCACATTTAGGGTTTTACTCATCAGTCATATGTGATCTCGGAGAAACTGAAACTCACATTTAGGGTTTGACAAATCAGTCATATGTGATCTCGTAGCAACTATACCTCACATTTAGGGTTTGACTCATCAGTCATATGTGATCTCGGAGCAACAATAACTCACATTTAGGGTTTGACTCATCAGTGATACGTGATCTCGTAGCAACTATAACTCACATTTAGGGTTTGACACCTCAGTCATATTTGATCTCGGAGCAACTATAGCTCACATTTAGGGTTTGACTCATCAATGATATGTGATCTCGTAGCAACTATATCTCACGTTAGGGTTTGACTCATCAGTCATATTTGATCTCGGAGCAACTATAACTCACATTTAGGGTTTGACTCATCAGTCATATGTGATCTCGTAGCAACTATAACTCACATTTAGGGTTTGACTAATCAGTCATATGTGATCTCGTAGTAACTATAACTCACATTTATGGTTTGACTCATCAGTCATATGTGATCTCGTAGTAACTATAACTCACATTTAGGGTTTGACTCATCAGTCATATGTGATCTCATAGCAACTATATCTCACATTTAGGGTTTTACTCATCAGTCATATGTGATCTCGTAGCAACTATAACTATAACGGTTTTTGAAAATGCCTCCATGGAGTTCAAGCATACATTGACTGATCAACACGGAAACGATCAGGTATTACTGAACAGGTTGCAGTACTGTACTACATATTATCTGACGATGGATTCTCGTGAAACAGATCACTCCGCATCTAGCACAATCCACGTCCCAGCACCGGACATATTACACCGACAGCTACCACGACCAGTGTTCATACGCTTACACCCTTTACAGGGGCGGCCTCCAACTCAATCTTAAAGTCTTCCAACGAGTTAATGCTCTGTATGAGAAACTGAAGTAATGAAGGGTCCCTTATAAATGACTGCTCCTCGTAAATGGAGGCCTCGACGGGTGTCTTACTCATCAGTTTGATCCAGTGATGCAACACGTGATCCCTGCTATATATTATATATATATAAGCATATATTTCTACGCTGCATATTTAGTATATATATACACGCACGTGTTCGCGTATATACATTCCACATACATAGCAATATACGAAGAGTTTTAGATCAAAATACGATGAACACCATTTCTTAAATGGATTGGGTTGGTGACAAATACTTGTACTTGAACTAAGTAGTTTTTTTCAGTACATAAGTACATTTTGTCATGACATGTCTACAACTCATGCGTACTTCCAGCGATGACATGTGACATATTTGATTTAATTACTATTATCCCGCATATTTGGCTTAGTTGTCCATCTCCTGTGTATGTCATTTAGTTATCCTTTATCTGTGTATTCGATTTAATCATCCATATATTGCCTATCTTCATAATTCTCCGTATTTCATGTTAACATGGTTGCATCGAATATTTCCATCCCGACTCTCACTTTCATATATACGCTCGACTAAAACAATGTTTTTCCACTTTGCCATCATTTTAGACTACCTTCCCTTCAACATCGTAGGTAAGTTGCAGATCTTATGTTTGTACACAAGTGTGTGCACTCCCACCTAGACTCGTCGTATCTGGTAGGGGCTATCCAATTTCACTGTCCTTCACGATCTCTACGAAACGACATCCCTTTTAGAGTTTCCCATAGCAGAATCAACATTAGAAAACATTTTGTTTTGAATATATGTATGACTACTTTCAACACATTGTATTTAAGTGATCCAACTTGTGATATATGTTCAGGAGCTGAAACCTTCAGATCCTCAATTCAAAAACATTTCTAAGTATAACGGATGTTTGCCATGATGTTGATATTGTGTGTTTTTTAAGTCCTTATTGGTCTTATTGTTTTTATTATTCTATTATTGTTTTATTATTTATACGTATGTATGTATCAATTATCAGTCCTGTTACTGGGTCCACTGGATCTGTTGTAATCTGAATAAATGCAATACAATACAAACTTACATTAATTCGGTTATTAGATATTCGGAACTTGCGCGTATGTAAAGAATCTCGTTCAATGACGTCATTAAATAAGAACGCGTGGTAATTCGGTCCAACTGGTAGTAATTCGGTTATCAAGCATTTGGAATTTGTGCGCCTCTGTACAGTTTGTTTAATGACGTTATTAAATTAATACGCGTGGTAATTAGGTCCAACTGGTAGTAATTCGGTCAAACTAAGAATTTGCCCGTATGTAAATAATCTCCTTCGATGACGTCATTTAATAAGTACGCGTGGCAATTAGGTCAAACTGGTAGTAATTCGGCCAAAGTAAGAATTTGCCCGTATGTAAATGACATCCTTCAATGGCGTCATTAAATAAGTAAGCGTGGTAATTCGGTCCAACTGGTAGTAATTTTGTTAGCCGGCATTTGGAACATGCCTTGCCAGACCTTGACAAAACTTTGGTGGATATTGTTGAGCACTTGTCTCTGTTACCTGTTACCTAATCCGCCGGTGAAATGTGATGACCATGTCGTCTGACTTTTACCTGACATTGCCTAGCAACCCGTCAATGAAGTTACACCTCGACAACACGTTGACTCACCATGTCACGTCTTTACCGCAACGCATAACTTTAGCCGGTCAGTGGGAGTGCGGATTGATGGAAATTAAATATCCGCGCACGTGGTATAATGTGACCAGCCATAACATTTAGTTTACAGCGGTCAGTGAACCAAGTCGGAACGTCCTTCAGAGATTTCAAATCGAAGCCGACTAATACGACAGACTTGACACATTGATCGACGCCATCAATGGACAAATAAGGACAGCTGTAAAAGAAAACAAAGTAAAACTGAGCTACAGTGACATCACACAAAAAGTGACCGTGTGGTTGGATCCGGACGTTATTTTTTGTATGGATACGCGGAACATACCAGGGTTTGATAACTCCTTCCTAAGCAAAACCGCCGAAGCCAAATCTGTTGTAGACATGGCGCAGGGGTTTTACTCGCTGTACGTCTACACCAACGTTGTGGAATCACGTGTGGTCGGAGACAGCGTCGTTCGTCTTTTGAGGGTTGTACCGATAGACGGTAAAAACGGGGACGTGGTGTCAAAAAGTTTCGACAATGTACAATACGTTCCCGTCTTACACAAAGAATTTATGACGATCGAAATCGATATAAGAGACGACACGGGGCGTCTCGTACCATTTGAACGCAGTAGAGTAACGGCGACATTTCACTTTCGACGACACAAACCGTCATTTTTGAAACATGAGTCGTTATTGTGTTTATGAAGATTATTACGTCATATAAGTTGGTGACGGATTACTCGTGTTTGTTGGGCAAGAGTGCAATGAAGACACGGTCTAGGTGGTTTATTCGGTGGCTTCATTCGAAGTACTCTCCCAGTTAACTTACATATGCAAGCAACAGGAACAGTATACAAGAGAAAACATGAAATATCTCTGTCTTGAGCTTTGATGAAGCCATTGATGGCATTAATCCAACCGCTGTTATTAAAGACTGGTTGACTGTTTTAAACTATCCGACATAACTTCCGAACATTTGTGTAGTGTCAAGACTTGTTTGCAAGACTCTGTTTCGGAACAGTGGCGAAACACTATGAAGCAAACGTACCGAGTTCGTTCGGGTCGTCGTATGGTAGTGATTGTTTAGAGTCAACATTCACATATATGCATCAAATGTACGCACCACTCGCCGAGGCAAAAGAATTCTACTCGGGTGAAAAGAGTTCTACTCAAGGGAAAAGAGAGTTCTACACGAGGGAAAAGAGTTCTTCTCGAGTGAAAAGAGTTCTACTCGAGGGAAAAGAGTTCTACACGAGGGAAAATGGTTCTACACGAGGGAAGAGTGGTCCGCTCAAGGGGTATAGTTGGAGATCTCAAGGCGAGGTGCAGTTAAAGGTTTTTGGTGAACCTGTAGTTGCACGTTGAAAGATGCAACCTCCACCAAAATGAAGTAACCACGCTACAGGTTAGACTAGCCGTAAAACATTTGGGTAGAGGATCTAAGCTGCATATGACAGGAGAGACACACGATGAACACGTAAACCAATGCCACGTGGGCATACCAACACACAGTTAGCACAGTGTAGACGTGTTTTGACATAATAACATATAATGTATTTTATTACAAATGTTACAGTGTTAAAACACTTGTTTAAGGCGGCGATACACGGCCCGATTGTCTCGGATGAACCCGTCCGATTACCACGTAAACGATGAAATCGTATCGTGTGCCTGTCTGGCCGAGTCACTCGTACGATTCGAAATTAGGACGGGTTCTATATTTGCTACGATTCCATCGGACGTTCGGTGATATTCTGCTGCCTCCGCTCCTGTCAGAGACATATCCCTACTGCCAACTTCTAGAAACACTGCTCCCCCTACACAAATAAGATATACCGCTGCTGCCTCCGCACCTGTCAGAGACATATCCTTACTGCCAACTTCTAGAAACACTGCTCCCCCTATACAAGTAAGATGTACCACTGCTGTCTCCGCATCTGTCAGAGACATATCCCTACTGCCAACTTCTAGAAACACTGCACCCCCTATACAAGTAAGATATACCACTGCTGCCCTCGCACCTGTCAGAGACATATCCCTACTGCCAACTTCTAGAAACACTGCTCCCCCTATACAAGTAAGATGTACCACTGCTGTCTCCGCATCTGTCAGAGACATATCCCTACTGCCAACTTCTAGAAACACTGCACCCCCTATACAAGTAAGATATACCACTGCTGCCCTCGCACCTGTCAGAGACATATCCCTACTGCCAACTTCTAGAAACACTGCTCCCCCTATACAAGTAAGATGTACCACTGCTGTCTCCGCATCTGTCAGAGACATATCCCTACTGCCAACTTCTAGAAACACTGCACCCCCTATACAAGTAAGATATACCACTGCTGCCCTCGCACCTGTCAGAGACATATCCCTACTGCCAACTTCTAGAAACACTGCTCCCCCTATACAAGTAAGATGTACCACTGCTGTCTCCGCATCTGTCAGAGACATATCCCTACTGCCAACTTCTAGAAACAATGCTCCCCTATACAAATAAGATATACCACTGCTGCCTCCGCATCTGTCAGAGACATATCCCTACTGCCAACTTCTAGAAACACTGCTCCCCCTATACAAGTAAGATGTACCACTGCTGTCTCCGCCACTGTCAGAGACATATCCCTACTGCTGACTTCTAGAAACACTGCACCCCCTATACAAGTAAGATATACCACTGCTGCCTCACCTGTCAGAGACATATCCCTACTGCCAACTTCTAGAAACACTGCTCCCCCTATACAAGTAAGATGTACCACTGCTGTCTCCGCACCTGTCAGAGACATATCCCTACTGCCAACTTCTAGAAACACTGCACCCCCTATACAAGTAAGATATACCACTGCTGTCTCCGCACCTGTCAGAGACATATCCCTACTGCCAACTTCTAGAAACACTGCTCCCCCTATACAAGTAAGATGTACCACTGCTGTCTCCGCATCTGTCAGAGACATATCCCTACTGCCAACTTCTAGAAACACTGCTCCCCCTATACAAGTAAGATATACCACTGCTGCCTCCGCACCTGTCAGAGACATATCCCTACTGCCAACTTCTAGAAACACTGCTCCCCCTATACAAGTAAGATATACCACTGCTGTCTCCGCACCTGTCAGAGACATATCCCTACTGCCAACTTCTAGAAACACTGCTCCCCCTATACAAGTAATATATACCACTGCTGCCTCCGCACCCGTCAGAGACATATCCCTACTGCCAACTTCTAGAAACACTGCTCCCCCTATACAAGTAATATATACCACTGGTGCCTCCGCACCTGTCAGAGACATATCCTTACTGCCAACTTCTAGAAACACTGCTCCCCCTATACAAGTAATATATACCACTGCTGCCTCCGCACCCGTCAGAGACATATCCCTACTGCCAACTTCTAGAAACACTGCTCCCCCTATACAAGTAAGATATACCACTGCTGCCTCCGCACCTGTCAGAGACATATCCCTACTGCCAACTTCTAGAAACACTGCTCCCCTATACAAGTAAGATATACCACTGCTGTCTCCGCACCTGTCAGAGACATATCCCTACTGCTAACTTCTAGAAACACTGCTCCCCCTATACAAGTAATATATACCACTGCTGCCTCCGCACCCGTCAGAGACATATCCCTACTGCCAACTTCTAGAAACACTGCTCCCCCTATACAAGTAATATATACCACTGGTGCCTCCGCACCTGTCAGAGACATATCCTTACTGCCAACTTCTAGAAACACTGCTCCCCCTATACAAGTAATATATACCACTGCTGCCTCCGCACCCGTCAGAGACATATCCCTACTGCCAACTTCTAGAAACACTGCTCCCCCTATACAAGTAATATATACCACTGGTGCCTCCGCACCTGTCAGAGACATATCCTTACTGCCAACTTCTAGAAACACTGCTCCCCCTATACAAGTAATATATACCACTGCTGCCTCCGCACCCGTCAGAGACATATCCCTACTGCCAACTTCTAGAAACACTGCTCCCCCTATACAAGTAATATATACCACTGCTGCCTCCGCACCTGTCAGAGACATATCCCTACTGCCAACTTCTAGAAACACTGCTCCCCCTATACAAGTAAGATGTACCACTGCTGTCTCCGCACCTGTCAGAGACATATCCCTACTGCCAACTTCTAGAAACACTGCACCCCCTATACAAGTAAGATATACCACTGCTGCCTCCGCCACTGTCAGAGACATATCCCTACTGCCAACTTCTAGAAACACTGCTCCCCCTATACAAGTAAGATGTACCACTGCTGTCTCCGCCACTGTCAGAGACATATCCCTACTGCTGACTTCTAGAAACACTGCTCCCCCTATACAAGTAAGATATACCACTGCTGCCTCCGCACCTGTCAGAGACATATCCCTACTGCTAACTTCTAGAAACACTGCTCCCCCTATACAAGTAAGATATACCACTGCTGTCTCCGCCACTGTCAGAGACTTAGTAAATCTTTCAAGCTACTATCTAGCTAAGATACCGTTGCAGTCTCCGCCCCTGTCATAGACCAGGATATACACCCTCTAGAAACACTGCTCCCTAACTAACCATGCTACCCTAATATATTTCCTGAACGCGTCTGAAGGCCCACGACCTGCAGCTCTAATTTGTGCATCAGACTCCGTAGTCGAATCACCGAATACGTGCAACGTGAAGGGGGGGGGGGGGATGACCACCGACTACCTAAAATGTTCCCCGACTACTGAAGGTTGGTCAGTGGGCCCGGTGTATATTCTACCGACTGCCTCAGAAACAAAGGCAACCACTGCAGAGAGTGCAGAACTGGGCAGCCCGCCTTGTCGATGACGCCAGGAAATTCAATCACATCACACCGCTACTGATCGCCGATAGCAGTGCGCGTAGAGTTTAAGATCCTTCTACTCACGCATAGCTAGGGCACAAACTGGCCGTGCACCACAGTACACTACACTTTGTGTAGACCGACGCCAGCCAACTAGATTGCTCTGCTCTAGTGAACACAAAATGAACACAATCAACTATGTGTCCCATTTGTAAGGCGTTACTGTGGCGACTGGTCGTTTCGCGTGGCAGCCCCATTGTGGAACCTGCTGCTGCAGCATCTCACATCAACAACAGTGTCGAATACTGTTTTTAAATTGAACCTGAAGACTTACCTGTTTTCCAAAACATTTTGTACGGAACCGTGAGTAACAATTGTTGGAACGGCGCATTATATACATGTATGTCACGATTTGATTGCGGTGACCGCTACGGTCTGACCGGATACTCCAAATAATTAACACATCGTCCACTGTTTCCACTTCTCTTCTTGTTTAAACATACTCGGGGCTTTATACATACTTATTTTTAGTCATATTTTTATTAATTTATTCATTTAAACTTCTCAATTTGTTTATTTATTTATTAATCCTCATTACAAGTTCATCAGGTATTTTTTTATTAAGCACAAACACCCCCCCCCCCAAAGTGCAGCATAATCTCCGAGCAGACTCTGCTGAATGGATGGTGGCTGCCCAACATGAAAATTTGATTTATAGTTGGCACTAAGTAGGCTTAGTTAGCTCCGCCCAGCAAACACTGGGTTTTATTGATTGTGTACACAGCAACAACCAATCTTCTTGTCTCTTGAGCAGCCGACCCGGGTCACAAACCCACGATCTGCTGCCGATGTTGCCGCAATCGTTGACGTCGAGTTGTGGGTTCGGGAAATCGGCCTTAGTCCACGAGGTCTCCGCAGTTGTCGTTGAGACGAGGACACCTACACTGACCACGGCACACGTGATGATCAGCTTGATACATCGAGCGAACATCATGGCCATGATCGCAACCTGTGTATTCTCAATAATCCATATGACCTATACAGGTATTGATTTTACGTGTAATAATGAGGACGTTTACTTTCTGCACTATCTGGCCCAAACGGTCCTCTTGCACACTGCGTGCCAAGGTCCTTATCGCATAACAGTTTCTTTACTTGATCAAATGGTCTGAAAAGTGGCAAATGCTGTTCAATTTTGGGAAATGTAAATGCCTCCACACAGGACATGGGAACGAAGAGGTAGAATATACAATGGGGGTACTGTACTAAGTACTACTGTAAAAGAAAAGAACTTAGTGTTAACCATTAGTGCTAATATGAAGGTTTCAGAGTAGTGCGGAATTGCAGCTTCAAAGGGAAATCAAATCCTTGGATTAATTAGGCGAAACATAACGTATAAGGAAAAAGAGCTAATAATACCGCTGTACAAAACAATAGTTAGGCCTCATTTAGAATATTGTATTCAAGCGTGGAGGCCATATCGCAAGAAGGACATAGATATGCTAGAAAGAGTGCAGAGGAGAGCAACTAAAATGATACCAAAACTGAGGGATCTTAGTTACGAAATACGCCTAAAAAATGCGGTTTAACAACACTAGAGACCAGAAGATTGAGAGGAGATCAGATAGAAGTGTTTAAAATATTGAATGGTTATGAAAATATTGATAGAAATATTTGTTTCAGTTAAGAAAGATAAAAGGACTAGAGGACATGAAGTTACATTAGCAAAGGAGCAGAGTAGATTAGATATAGGAAAGTTTTCATTTTCACAAAGGACTGTAAATGAATGGAACAGATTATCTGCTGATTGTGTGGGTGCTAGTAGCGTGAATATGTTTAAAAATAAAATCGACACATACCTCAGACGGGCGGGATACACATAGATAAAAGGGTCGGACCCTCGATAAGCCAAAGGGCTTCCTTGTCCACCTGCCACCTAGAGTTAATTCTCTGGGTGGCAATCTTGTTAAATCTTGTTAAATCTTGTTACTGACTAACCCAAGCTTTGCCGCACAGCCCACAGCGGCCAATCCCCACAGCGTACACTGTTCAGTGACCCATAGCAGTCGAACTGTTCACGCTTCACTACTCCCGCACTTCCTCGCAGCGCCGGACTAGTAGGAAATGTTTATTGATTTCTATAGCACCATATATGTGCAGTGATATTATGGGGTTTACCAGAGTAAAACAATTGGCAAAGGGAGTGCCGTTCAAGATATTTGGTCATCTTTAGCCCCCAATATTCACTCACGATAAAATAAATGACCCACTCTTAGTGTCAAGTAATTCCGTCTGTGTGTATGCGTGCGTGTGTGTGGGATATATTTGTTAATCGTGTCGCGTAAACACATCGTAGTGTATTAGTTACATAGTTTACAAGTTACAACCATACGTCCTGTGTCCGCTTCGGGTCAATCATGCGTAAACATTACCCATCACAGAGTAACTCCGTTTGTGGAAAATCCCATTGACCCAACCGATGCGTCATACGTGGAATATTTCCATAAGAGAGAGAAGCGGAATGACGTAGCCACATAAAACCAACATATATATGTTGCCGTACCAGAGCGACCGGATCTTTACAACCGACACGGATGTTTTCTCGCACCAACTTGCGCGGAACAACATAGCGACGAACGTGATACGTTACTAGTACCTATCTTGGTTGTAACATTTAGCCAAGTCGAATTTTAGCTACAGGTGTACTGCATAGTGTGTACTGCATACAGAAAGACTTCAAATATCCGTGGTAACATTGCTCGAAAGTTGTTGATATAGGCACTATGTGTAACAACGCTGTTGCCGTGCGCTTTCTGCTTATTGTGTCTGCATTTGCCAACTCGTCCGTCGAGTCTTCAAACACGAATGCATTCGACACATCGGCGGCGATCGACTCCTGGACGAAGGCCGAGTTTCCGAATCCACAAAACGACGTCAGCGACTGTGGCAACAACGGCAGCAGATCGTGGGTTTGTGACCCGGCTCAAATGCTCACGAGAAAAGAAGGTTCGTACTTCTTTTGGTAACATTAATAATTAACCTATATTCAATTACAATTTGTTAGCCATATATACAAGGTGAAATGTTGTATATAAGTCAGCCATATAACATATCAGTTTGACACGATAAAGCATGTGGAGTTGTATACCATCATAATTATGGTTGTCTTTTTGTTTAGTCTATCAACTAAGCCAGCTGATCACTCACCTACAAGGTAACGATTCATGCCAAGGTTGGGTCGCCGCAGTCGCCGTCGTACCGAGAATCCGGCTCAGCGACGGCACGTGAGTATTTTGTGCATACTCTATGTGACCTATTCAGCTCGATTACTTTCTGTAGTGATGGTCTGTGTTTAGGACACGGCAGCGTTGTGGAGAGGTCGTGGATTTGTTTTAAGGTATGTGTTTTGATGTGAAAGAAGGCCGGGGTTTGACATGAACGAAGCCCGTGTGTTGATTCGTAAGGAACTTGGGTTTTGATATGTAAGAGACCCGGTGTTTGAAGTGTAAGAGGGCTGGGCTTTGAAGCGTAAGAGGCCCGGATTTTTGACGCCCAATAGGCCCGTGGTTTGAAGTGCAATAGGCCCGTGGTTTGAAGTGTAAGAGGACTGTGGTTTGAAGTGTAAGAGGCGTGGATATTAAAGTGTAAGAGGGCCGGGTTTTGAAACGTAAGAGGGATGGGACACTAAAACTCAGGCTGCCATTTGCATATTAATTGTCATGTGATAATTAGCTGGGGGATGTCCAGATTCCATTCAACAGACCAAATCATTTATAGGAATTGACTACAACTTAAACTCACATGGGGCTCTTAAGGGATTTTGATTTTGAATAAAACAACCATGCAGCAATCAAATCATTAGACTGGGGATTCCACCGGCCATTGAAATCCTTCCATGGTTTATTAAATAAAACTAAATGTTATGTTTAATAGGTTTGTACACTAAAAACGTAAATTTCTTTAAATAACTACCATTGTGTTGTTTCAAATACATCGCCAACGATTACATCAGATACAATAATCCAAGTAAGCGTTTGAACGTAGAAAGACGCGAAGGTACCTTGGCGCCTGGAAGGGATATACTCACATTGCCCGAAGTTAACCTATTAATATATAGAAGGTTTTTGTATACCACAAAGGATAGAAATATAACAACTATAACTTTTCTAATAAAGATGCTGCAAAATTATGTTAATAAATGTTTTTTTAATGAACTAGGCGAATATCACACATGATACATCTTCATGTCTTGATTCACAGTTTCGCATATACTGAAAGTGACAAGTTGAATGCGGCGAGGGAATTTGCCGACTACTTGCGAAAGAAATCGTGGATGTTTGGAGACTGCGACAACGACCTCGTGATTGTGGCCTCCAAGGTTGACAGAAAGGTCGAACATAGCTATATGTTGCTAATACTACTTCGATATGTTTCATATGATATGACAAATAAGAATCACTATCATAATATTAACAAATACAAAATCGACAACCACGAGATCAACAGCGATATAGCGCCATCGAAGGTCACGAAATAAGGAACGTTAGATTAAAAACACGTTGCATTCAACCGATTCCTCTCGTACGGCAAATATGACGCCGCAATATAGAGTCCAACCAGGCGAACTGGGTTACAATGGCGTATTGGGGGAATTATACTATTTTGATATATTGTATAATTTGTTCTATGTGACCTGTTACGGTACCACATTTGTGCTTGGAAAACTAAAGGGTGATTAAGCGTGCCCACTTTTGTTCCCCATTTCGAGATAGGCCTAGTTATTCACCCCCCGCACGGCGCGCAGGTTACAGGAGACATTTACAGACAACTGATGACACTGTCTCTCTCTCCCTGCAGGTGTGGACGAGCACGGCGAGCAAAGTGCAGACAGTTCTCTCAGACAGTTGCGTCACTAAGGTATTCAAAGAAACAAGAAACAATTTTACAGAATTACATTTCGGGACGGGATTGAAATATCTTCTCGAACAATATATGTGAGTATGAGCAAAACATTACGTAATAGATTGTCACGTGATTCAGTCAGATGTAGTGGCGTAGAATTGACCTTGGGTGACTGCATCGCGAGAAGAAATTTGAAAAGTATGAAAAAAATTAAAACACCGATCTAGGAAAACACACCAAAGCGCACATGACATAAACTGCGCTTGATTAGGATAAAATAGTGACAACGTGCAAATGACTTAACCAATTACGTCCGTCATGTAATTCGGTCATATTCTTTGTACCAAAGATGCTGCTCGCAGTCTACGTTTTCACAATCTATTTTTTTCTCTGCTCAGTGCGGACACGATTAGCCATATACATATTGTATCTTCTTTTTGGAAATTATGCCGAGTTCCCACTGTCGTAACACGTTGTGTTCATCTGTGTGTTATGCATGATGTCCGTCACGAAATAGGTGAAGATTAGACTAGCGTTTTTTGAGGACAAACTGGTTGGAAACAATACAATATCGATATGAGTCAAATACCTACTTGTTACCAAAGGTAATTGCACTGTAGACATGTGTACTTAGTGCTGTTTCAATTATTTATATTGTGTTTGCCCATTAAAAATGTTATGAATCAATATAAAACACTTTTGGTTTCAAAGTGTCCGTACGTGTATTGTCAACAATGAATGCTGTAATACTATATGATGCAATAATATGTGTAATTGGTGCAGTGTCAGTGAAAAATTATTGATGTCCGTCACATGTAGAAACATTGCAAAACATTTGCTCTTTTACAAAAGCTGTATCAGCTGTGATTTTTATTGGTTATGCACTGAATTGATACATTTGTATGCGCGGATAGTTCCTCTGTCAAGAACATGTGGAAATTATGTATGTATGTATGTATTATTTCTTATTTCTTATAGAGAGGTCCAGTCGGGTAGACGAAGTTGCGGCGGCGTATCCAGGATAATACTAACCTTATGTGTGTTGTTGGGGGTGGCCGTCATCATCGTGGCAGTATGCTGCATCTGTATCTGCTCCAGGTGCGGCTGGTGTGACAATAGCTCCTGTGGAGGCGGTGGCGGCGGCGGTTTCGGTGGTGGCGGTGGATTTGGTGGTGGTGGTGGTGGTGGTGGTGGTGGTGGTGGTGGTGGTGGCGGTGGATTTTGACCTAGGTATACTACATCCAGTCACAGCAACAGTACAGGAATGCCACTGGAAGCAACAACTCAGTTCCACGTCCGATGCCACACTCACCGACACAGGCGCCACTCATCACAACCAGACTACAACATCAAAAAGGACAGTTGGCGATGTGAAACAAACGATTGGTTATATATTTCATTAACCATCATTCACGTGCCACCAAATATCACATTTAGTCGGTGTATTGGTATGCAGAGAAACTACCATTTCCATAAGTGAAATGGAAGTATTTACAGGATCAACCTTACTGTAATATTTTAATCGGAGGTGCGGTGTGCAGTTTGCTGTTTGTGTGTAATTTTGTTGTTTTAAAAAGGGTGTGTGTTTGAAAGTAAGGTGAACAGTTTGAATCATTGCGAGTCAATAATTTGAGAAATATTCTACGTGGCAACCAAATATGTGAGATTTAGTTAGAAATATTAGAATTTCACTAATTCATTATTCTGTATTATTGCTTTATTGTATTTCAAATTGTGTTCAGTTATTTCTGTTGTTTATAGCTGTATTGGTGGCCTGTACGCCATAGATCTTTAGTTTTTTGCAGGTCTCCATAGATCAGTTTACATTTATTCATACTTGTCAAGTATTAATTAAAACTGTACTCTTGTGTTCGTTGTTGGTCTTAATAAAGATTTTAAATGTTAGGGATATTTGTATTTATATCTTTTTTTACTTAGACGTTAGTTAGATTACGTTATAAATATTATGTTAATTTGAAGGGCGTTCATCTATGTTTTGTCTTGTGGTAAAACTGGCGTAATTTAGTAATTTATTTTAATTGAGGAGGACCCATTGGACCCCTTCCACATTTTGTCAACATGGTTTAGTTTTATACCGAGATTAATATTAGGACATTTTGGTTTACATTTGGGGGTAAATCGGACACCATTTTGTGCTTTTCAGAATTAAAATCCACGTGATCACCAACTTTACCAGGAGATTGAGAGGAGATAAAATAGAAGTGATTAAAATATTGAGTGGTTATGAAAATATTGATAGAAATATGTTTTGTCACTTAAGAAAGATAGAAAGACTAGAGAACATGAAGTTACATTAGTAAAGGAGCAGTGTAGATTAGATATAAGAAAGTTATAATGTTCACAAAAGACTGTAAATGAACGGAACTGATTATCTGCTAATTGTGTGGGTGATAGTACTGTGAATATGTTTTAAAATAAATCGATACATACCTCAGAAGGGCGGGATACATATAGATAAAAGGGTTGGACTCATTGTCCACCTGCCATCTAGAGTTAATTATCTGGGTTTTCTGCTCGCTTACCTATTTTTGATAATATTTTTTATAGCTCAAGCACAGTAGACGTAAGTTGGGCTCCGAGTTTTTAAAGTATACGGATTAGTCAATTACTGTTGAATTTCAACTTCAGCTGTACTTATGACTAAAACTCCACACTCACAGACATTACCTAATTCATCTTGAATAAAGGACGATTCGTGGACTGCCAACAAGATAACCGCTGGCCGCTTAAAATAAACACTTCATGTGTTCTGTTGGATAGGAAGACATTCAATAATAGTTTTCCAAGTATTTCTTAGTATTGACAGAGCTCTATCACCGAAACACGTGCGAAGTACTAAGGATTACAAATCAGGGAAATCAACAAGTGTAGCAAATTGCCTAAATGTTATTGCCATTCTTCGCCATAACCAAGCCTTCGTAACTGAACACTACAAATTAAAACAACAATTACTATCATAAGAAAAACATGCATTGAATATATCAGTGATGCCGCGTTTTAGCATTTCTTAAAACTCGCATAGATACGCTTTGCAGCAGAAACTATGTGTCACGAACTCACGTTCCACGACCAGCTGTGTGATCCGTACTGATGAACTTACAATGAAAGGTGAAATATGCCTCTCGTTTAGACGGTAAACCTCCACGAGCTGATGGGGTATACTCCGATGTTTGTATTATCGCTCATATAAGCGTGTTTTGATCCTACCTGAATATATCATCAGTGAATCACGGTGACAACACAGAAAAAAAGAACAGTATTGCTGCAGAAGACACGCAATATCAAATCCAGGACAATGGCATCCTTGTCTGGCGTGAGGCGATTATGGGCTTAATGAAAACTGACGAAGTCGAAGTCGAAGACATCATGAACGTTATAATGGAGACCGTCAGCAATGCAATTATTAAAAAAACTGACCTAAAACCCGATATTCATCGAGAAACTTGCAACTAGAATCAGGAACAGTGAAATCCTGGACAATATAAAACAGGACATTTTCGAATCTTGTTCCATTGACACCACAACTGAACTCGAAAAGCGAGTGAGTAAACTAAAAAACGAAAACAATGCACTCACGGAAGATATAGACAGGCGAAATCAGTACACTGTACAGTCGCCGAAACTGTTTGATTCTGCACGGGGTGCCAGAAACAAAACAAGACACTACCGAGGCTGCAATTGATGTATTCAAAAAACAACTTGTCCTACACATCAAATCAGATGACATCGACCGGTCCCATCGCCTCGGCCGTACCACCACTGAGTCACAATCAAAACCAAGGCCGATAGTTGTCAAATTCGTCAACTTCACCACTCGTCGGTTGATATTCATCCACAAAAAGAAGCTGAGAGGCACGAAACTAGTCATCACCGAACAACTCACCAAACGTAAATCAAACCTTCTGCGCTAGGCACGCGAACTCGAGTTCGTAAAATCAGTATGGATCAGCGAAGGAAGAATTGTTTGCCTGCTCAAACATGACCGGAAGCTAACGATTCAGACAGACAATAAACTGCGTGAACTTTCACAACATCGACAGGTGTGAACATTCATGATGAACTTCACCTTTGCTAATTATTTTTTATTTCAACAATATGTGTCTTAACTTTGATGTTTCATGTAAATACCCCTCTATTTTCGCCATATTAACAAGTGTTATTAAAAACTTTTCCGCTTATGAAATATATACAAGCTTAGCCAAGTCAAATGTCATAATACACATATTTATTTGGCATGTTAATGTTTCATATATATTATATTACAATATTATTAACAAACGTCTCTGTATAATACTGTATTAAGTTGTTTCTCAGTTGTGGTTGATAGTTACACTATATCTGAACAGTAGAACAATAAGGGATTTTGCCTGTCCTGTCATACAACTGAATGATAACAATGATGTTCTTTTTAACGTACCACAATTTGTTACATTTACAACTACAAACGTTTATACTTTATATTTAAATATAACATGTAAAACGCAATCAATATTTATCTTGATCTATCAATTGCACACTAATTGATAATTTTCTATGCAAACTCACTTCTACAAGTACAAAAACTATAGCTAGGATTTTAAATAAATACATTTCAGATCATCAAACTTACTTTATTAGCTTAGATAAACTAAATTCCAATTATGAATCTGCAAAATTCATTTCTATAAAAAATCCACCTTCATTGTTAAATTTCAAAAATAACACATGCAAAGAAAATATCCATGAACAAGTAAACAAGGATAAAACTGCAAATCCTAATAACTACAATATCCTACATAAAATAATTACTACTAATATAGACAAGAACTTTTCAACTAAATATGTTACGTATAGTAAACACAAACACATAAAATCAAATTGGATAACTCAAGGAATAATTCGTTCAATCTCATTTAGAGATAGAATGTTAAGAAACTTAAACAAACTCCTTATGATTCACCTGAATTTAATCATTTACAAATTAATCTCCGCACATATAATCATATATTAAAAAGGAATATCCGCATAGCAAAGCAAACGTACTATGCATCCTGTTTTAAAAATAATAATAAATCAATCTTTATCTACTAGCATATTTCCAAAAAAAACTAAAGTTAGCCAGAGTAATACCAATTTATAAAAAAAAGATGATTATACAATTTTCGACAACTATCGTTTTATTTCTTTACCTCCTGCAATCTCCAAGGTATTTCTAAAAGTTATATTTGAACAGACTCATAACCATCTCCAACAAAATAAACTATATTACAATGACCAATACGGATTTAGAGAAAATAATTCTACGGAATTAGCTGCCCTTGAAATGATTGACAGAATAATACAGCAAATGGATAATTGCAAAATCCGTTTCATATTTATCTTGATCTATCAAAAGCTTTTGACACATTGGATCACGAAATTATATTATACAAACTAGACTATTATGGATTTAAAAGGTATTAAGCCTTCTTAGAAGTTATTTAACAAATCGCAAACAATATGTTGATTTTTCACTTACTAAGCCAGAAACAATAGATACCAAAACAGGAGTCCCCCAGGGATCAATTCTTGGACCACTTTTATATAAACGACATAGCCAATGCTACTACATTGTTCAATACAATCATACATGCTGATGATACTACCTTAACTAGCAGTCTAAGTGCTTTTAAATATATAAATGAGAGCAATAACAGTCAAAATATAAACGAAGAAATAAGCAAAGTAACAACATGGTTGCAAGTTAATAAGTTATGATATTTTATACCCCTTTAAAAAGATAACTATACCCAAAATTAAAATGAATGATATTTAATTATTTCCGGTTAATAATTTCAATTTTCTAGGCCTTACTATTAACAAACACATGTGTTGGAAGAAATCATGTAAATAGAATAGCTAACAAAATTTCACGGACAATTTTGATTTTTAATAAATTAAAACACAATGTACTTTGCAACATTTTACTCAAAATGAATAATGTTTTAGTCTGAAGGCCCTATTACATTGCTCGACGACAACGGCAAAATCTCGACGGCAAAGCGGCAAACCGCGAGCTGAGCCTAGTACATAGAGCGCGACAATATTCGGCGGCATATGCAAATTTGTCACGTGAACAGCTTGTAGATGCAGTAAAATATGGCGGGCAAAAGAAGGAATCGAGAGGAGGAAGCACTACTCCTACTGTTGTTAGCCACAAGGCATAAACAACAATTGTAACTTGTGATTCCAGCAAAGTTATGTTTGGTCGATCAGATATGTGGTTGGAACAGGTGTGATGGTGAACTTTTTGTGTTATAATTGAACATTCTATTGACAAGACTTTTAATATTAAACACGGCACACGTAGGCCCTATCTCTCACAATGCTTTGACAGCTGCCTGAAGTCATGAAAGCAGCGTTCGACAGGCGACGCTGCGAAGCACTTGCTGCGAACGGTCCGAACTCCTGAATATTTATACTGACATCGAAACTTGTGTTGCATTATTTCTATTAATTATCACATACCAGCCATGTCTAGCTTGTCCCCAATGCATTCCCACACGGCCCACTTCTTCTTTGCGTCTTTGTAATCAGGATGGGATGGAGCATATAGCAATTCCCGTCACTCTATCTCTACCATAAGTTTTTCTGCCGACATCATGAATTTTGTCAGGGCTATCAACAGACGGCGCTGCTAATTCAGAGTTATCAACCACTGTTATCAACAGACGGCGCTGCTAATTTGAATCCGTTTTCCTTTATTTTAAAGTGTTTACATACGTTATATTGGAACACGCGCAATCTGACATGTGCACTTTGACGTCATACCAAAACAACAACGCTGATTGGTCAAAGAGAAATTTGCCGCGCGGCATTTTCTGAAAAATCGCTTCTGTTTCGATTCTCGACGGTTTGCCGTCGAGCAGTTTTGCCGTCGAGCAGTATACTAGGGTCTCGGTAATTCAATATAGAGCGGATTTTACTTTGCCGTTTGCCGTCGCGGTTTACCGTTGCCGGCGAGCAGTGCAATAGGGCCTTTATCTCATCTCAACTACGCAATACTAGCATGGGGATGCCAAACAAATCGTTTGAAGAACTTCAGAAGAAATCTCTTAGATCAATAACATCTTCAAAATATAATGCACATACTAACCCCATTTTCAAGAACATGGGTCTTTTAAAGCTGGATTATATTTTTAAACTCCTACAACTACACTTTTTTTTTAAACTTGTAAATACAAAATTACCAGAATACTTTAATACTATATCCATTGTACATAATTCAAACATTCATAACTATCATACCAGAAACAGTAATAATATCTACATAAACCGAGTAAATCATAATTTTGCCGCTATTTGCATTGGAAATTCAATTATCCACAATGTCAACAATGTACCATCTGAACTCATAAATAAGATTTATACCCATTCTCTCCAAAGCTTTTTCAATATACTGTAAAAAGAATACTTCATACAGAATTATGAAACTGAATGTCTTATCCCTAACCTTTATATTTGTACTAACTGAAAATAAGCTAAACCTTCCAACTTAAACGGTTTGTAAACTTTGTGTGTTGTTTAGTTATGACTATACAGAACGAATCACCATTACAGTGTTTTGTAACATAAGACAATTGTATTTTATATTGTTAGTATTTATATAAAAAAAATTAGGGTTAAGTATTTGAGTTTCAATTTGATTAATATTAATAGGGCTATTATTCTGTTAATTAGTATTAATTGGTGTTATTGGCTAAGTGTTTAGAGTTTTTAAAATACATATTTTAGTAATGTTTAACTAAGAAAAAATGTCAGTTTTATTTTAGTGTAATTTATATATTATTATTCTAGTGTATTATTTTGCTTGTTTGATGTTAGTTTGTGTTAGTAGTTAGTTAATGTTAGTGAGTGAGTTAGTTCGTTAGGTAGTTAGTGTTAAACACTCAATTAATGCTTATTACTTATAAAATCATATTTAATTACAATAATTATTGATATATTATAACTTTGTATTAAAATTATACATTTAACAAGAGGGTGGCTCTTAATTTAGTGGCATGCATAATTATTCACCCTGACCATACATTTCTTTACATTTATTTGCTGTATATAATACGCATTTTATGGTCGAATAAATGATTATGATTCTGAACAACCACGTATATTAATAATAAAAGGAATACAGGCTGGTGTAGACGGACTTCGTAAAAAACAACCACATGCAAAGTAATATGACTGAGTAAAGGACAACCGTCAAGTAAACATACTTTGTCAACAGCAACATCATTCTGAATACGAAAGACAGCAATAAGTAACGTAAAATTGTCACTTAAAAATTGCTGTTAATAAATGTTTATTGGACTCTTTGACCGTTACCTAAATTATTTTATTTTACCGTTACAACGGATAACTGAAAATGAAATGCATATAAACACAGGTGTGTATTCGTAAACTTGGTATTAGTAGTAAATGCTAAAGTAATTAAATACTTTTTCTATTTGCTGACAGATTATATTATATCAATATACATGAAGTATAATTAAAAATTAATGTATAGAAACGACATTTTTCAGGATGCAAAAAATCACTGAATACGGGTAGGGCTGCCGTATCAAACTCTACATTCATCTAACATCCAAGCAGATGTAAGCATATTTTACAAGGCAGTTAGCTCAATGTCACAAGGCAATTGACCCTGGTAAAACACTGCAATGTGTCACTTCACAGGCACGGCCCTACGTACACAATACCAGAAGCCGTCGGGCAATTATTTATTGTGATTCAATGACATTTATGGTCGCGCGTTGAAAACTGGGTCATATTCACGCACGCACACACACACACACACACACACACACACACACACACACACACACACACGTACCCGTGCGCTAGTATAAGCACACACACGCGCGCACACCATTCTACTTTGGAGAAAAAAAAAAAAAGAACAGTGCACCTTATCGTAAATATTATATACAATATTATTATTATTAATGAAAGATGAATACTCCAGGAATAAACTACCTCCTTCATCGGATGCAATTTCAGTGGCATATGTCACTGCGAAGGTGTGCACCAGTAACGAATCATGTTCATCGCTATTGTGTTCCACTCACTTACACCTGCACGTAAATAACTGCGTCGGAAAATTCCACAGATGTCGCACCGTAAAGGGATATTCCACAGAGGGAACTACGTGAAGGTGTGGCATTTATTTTTAGTTGATTCACACAATGAATGACCTGGTAATGGAGAGGTGATCTATTTACGCGTCACAACCAAGACATATGCCCGTACGCACGCATGCACCCATGCACTCACGCACGCACGCACGTCAGCCCGTAAACACTCACATACGTGAACAGTCACATACACACACGCACGCACACACGCACGCACGCACGCACAAACACACACGTAGGCACACGCGCAGGAGCGCACACACACACATGCGCGCACACATTAAACATGTAGGCCTATGCACAAATCACCTGAAAGTAACTGACCCTTTGTCCCGTGATATCACACCACACACACACACACACACACACACACACACACACACACACACACACACACACACACACACACACACACACACACACACACACACACACACACACACACTTACACGTAAATAACTGCGTCGTTTGTGTCGATCTGTAAACACGAGTGCGTGCATGCGTGCGTGCGTGCGTGCGTGCGTGCGTGCGTGCGTGAGTGCATACGTGCGTACGAGCGTATGTCTTGGTTGTGACGCGTAAATAGACCACCTCTCCATTACCAGATCATTCACTGTGTGAATCACCTAAATTAAATGCCCACCTTCACGTAGTTCCCTCTGTCGAATATCCCTTTACGGCGCGTCACCTGTTGAAAGTTTCCATACCTGTGAGAAGCCGAGTGACGTAATTAGATAAAGGTTCTATACTACCGCGCTCGTATGTCCAGATTGACACAAACGACGCAGTTATTTACGTGCAAGTAGTTAATAAGTCTGTCTCAGTATCCATTGGAATAAAACATTAAAGGAACATCAAAGGCTTTTTGAGGGCTTATTCCAAACGGAAGAGCCGGTAGAGCCGGAAATGACCATATGACTAATGACCTGTCATGTAACTATAGTGCTGACCTCTTGTGGCTATGTGTAATAATAACGTAAACGCTAGCTTGACCAATGACAACTGACCACTGAATACCATGCAAAGTGTACTACCCACTAACCTGCAAGGTGCACTGTCCACTAACCTGCACGGTATACTGCCAACTAACCTGCAAGGTGTACTGCCCACTAACCTGCAAAGTATACTGCCCACTAACCTTCAAAGTATACTGCTCAATAACATGCAAAGTATATTGCCCACTAACCGCAAGGTGTACTGCCCTCTAACCTACAAGGTGTACTGCCCACTAACATGCAAGGTGTAATGCCCACTAACCTGCAAGGTGTACCGCCCACTAACCTGCAGGGTGTAATGCCCACTAACATGCAATGTGTATTGCCCACTAACCTGCAAGGTGTACTGCCCATTAACCGTAAGGTGTACTGCGCACTAAACTGCAAGGTGTACTGCCCACTAACATGCAAGGTATACTGCCCACTAACCTGCATGGTTTAGTGCTCACTAACATGCAAAGTATATTGCCCACTAACCTGCAAGGTGTACTGCCCATTAACATGCAAGGTATACTGCCCACTAATATGCAAAGTATACTGCTCAATAACATGCAAAGTATACTGCCAACTAACCTGCAAGGTGTACTGCCCTCTAACCTGCAAGGTGTACTGCCCTCTAACCAGCAAGGTGTAATGCCTCACGGGGCGTTTTGGGGGTGGGGGCTTCCTCAACCACGCCCAACAACTTCTCGTCATGCACCGTTCTCCCCCGGTCACCACGTCGTCACCTTCGTTAATCGTCAACCAAAACACCACTCGCCGCACTGACACAAGAAAACACCTAATTACACGTTCAGTTTAGTGGGCAGTACACCTTGTATGTTAGTGGGCAGTACACCTTGCCGGTTAATGGGCAGTACACCTTGCAGGTTAGTGGGCAGTATACCTTGCTTGTTAGTGGGCAGTACACCTTGCAGGTTAGTGGGCAGTATACTTTGCATGTTAGTGGGCAGTAAACCATGCAGGTTAGTGGGCAGTATACCTTGCATGTTAGTGGGCAGTACACATGTTAGTGGGCATTACACCTTGCAGGTTAGTGGGCGGTACACCTTGCTGGTTAGTGGTTAGTGGGCATTACACTTTGCAGGTAAGTGGGCAGTACACCTTATAGGTTAAAGGGCAGTACACCTTGCAAGTAAGAGGGCTGTACACTTTGCAGGTTAGAGGGCTGTACACCTTGCGGTTACTGGGCAGTATACCTTGCAGGTTAGTGGACAGTATACTTTGCATGTTATTGAGCAGTATACTTTGCAGTTTAGTGGGCAGTATACTTTGCAGGTTAGTGGGCAGTACACCTTGCAGGTTAGCGGGCAGTACACCTTGCAGGTTAGCGGGCAGTACACCTTGCAAGTTAGTGGGCAGTACACCTTGCAGGTTAGCGGACAGTACACCTTGCAGGTTAGTGGACAGTACACCTTGCAGGATAATGGGCAGTACACCTTGCATGTTAGTCAGTGGTCAGTGGTCAGGCTAGCGTTTTCCTTATTATTACATTACACATAACCACAAGAGTTCAGCACTATAGTTAAACGACAGGTCGTTAATCATGTTAGTGGGCATTACACCCTGCAGGTTAGTGGGGAGTACACCTTATAGGTTATAGGGCAGTACGCCTTGCAAGTAAGAGGGCAGTACACCTTGCAGGTTAGAGGGCAGTATACCTTGCTGTTTAATGGGCAGTATAATTTGCATGTTATTGAGCAGTATACTTTGCAGGTTAGTGGGCAGTACACCTAGCAGGTTAGTGGGCAGTACACCTTGCAGGTTAGTGGGCAGTACACCTTGCAGGTTAGTGGGCAGTACACCTTGCAGGTTAGTTGGCAGTATTCCTTGCAGGTTAGTGGACAGTACACATTGCATGTTAGTGGGTAGTACACCTTGCAGGTTAGAGGGCATTACACCTTTGTTACTGGGCCTTACACCTTGCAGGTTAGAGGGTAGTACACCTTGCTGGTTAGTGGGCAGTATATCTTGCAGGTTAGTTGGCAGTACACCTTGAAGTTTAGAGAACAGTACACCTTGCAGGTTAGTGGGCAGTACACCTTGGAAGTTGGAGGGCAGTATACCTTGCAGGTTAGTGGGCAGTACACCTTGCAGGTTAGTGGGCAATACACCTTGCAGGTTAGTTGGCAGTATACCTTGCAGGTTAGAGGGCAGTACACCTTGCAGGTTAGTTGGCAGTATACCTTGCAGGTTAGTTGGCAGTATACCTTGCAGGTTAGTGGGCAATACACCTTGCAGGTTAGTTGGCAGTATACCTTGCAGGTTAGTTGGCAGTATACCTTGCAGGTTAGTGGGCAGTACATCTTGCAGGTTAGTGGGCAGTATACCTTGCAGGTTAGTGGGCAGTACACCTTGCAGGTTAGTGGGCAGTACACCTTGCAGGTTAGAGGGCAGTACACCTTGCAGGTTAGTGGGCATTACACCTTGCAGGTTAGTGGGCCGTATACTTTGCAGGTTAGTGTGCAGAATACCTTGCTGTATAAGGTATAAGGTACAAAGCATAATGAATAGTGTATAAGTTATAAGTACAAGGTTTAACGTATAAGGTATTGTGCATAGTATGTTAGGTATACTGGGTATAATGTATGAGGTATTGCTGTGTGCAGAATACCTTGCTGTATAACGTATAATGTACAAAGTATAATGTATAGTGTATAAATTATACGTACAAGGTTTAATGTAATGTATAGTGTATAAATTATAAGTACAAGGTTTAATGTATAAGGTATTGTGTATAGTGTGTTAGGTATACTGGGTATAATGTATGAGGTATTGTGCATAGTGGTTTTTTGTAATGGGGTACAAGACGAGGGAAATATGTAGGACGGCTATTGGTAGATATAGATTTTCAGGCCGGTTAATGGTTTTAGGTGAGCAAAAACATACAGTATATATAGTGACTATGTTTTTAGGTGTCCAAATACATACAGTGTAGATAGTGACTGTGTTTTAGGTGTCCAAATACATACAGTATATATAATGACTATGTTTTTAGGTGTCCAAATACATACAGTGTATATAGTTACTATGTTTTTAGGTGTTTAAATACATACAGTGTATATAGTGACTGTGTTTTTACGTGTCCAAATACATACAGTGTATATAGTGACTGTGTTTTAGGTGTCCAAATTCATACAGTATATATAGTGACTATGATTTTAGGTGTCCAAATACATACAATGTATACAGTGACTGTGTTTTAGGTGTCCAAATTCATACAGTATATATATATATATATATATACTAATAGTCTACTGGTAATTAGTCACTAATTATGTAAACAAACATATAAAAAAGAGTCTGTATGATATATATATATATGGGTTAATTAGGGCTAAATTTAGACTCTTTTTTATATGTTTGTTTACATAATTAGTGACTAATTGCCAGTAGACTATTAGTAACGAACGCCAGAAGAGGTCAGCATTGTACCATATAGGAGTTAGTTAAAACGGCTGTCAGAATGTCAAGGTCAAGGTCAAATTCAAAGGTCAGTGGTCAGTGGACAGTGGTCAGTGGTCAGGCTAGCGTTTACGTTATTATTACATTACAAAAACCACAAGAGGTCAGCACTATAGTTACATGACAGGTCATTAATCATAGGGTCATTACCGGCTCTACCGGCTCTTTTGATCTTTTATTCCAATGGATACTGAGACAGATTTATTAACTACTTGTGCAGGTGTAAGTGCGTGGAACAAAATAGCGACGAACATGACTCGTTACTGGCGCGCACAATGGCAGTGACATATGTCACCAAATTGAAGGAAAACTACCAATGACGCTATGTAACGCTGTGTCTCTGACTGGTATCGCCGTGCATTTTTGATGATTGTAGCTGCATTTGTCGAGTCGTCCACTGGTTCCTCAAACATGACTGTACCCGGCCCATCGGCGGCGACCAAGTCGTGGACCAAGTCCGAGTTCCCGAACCCACGCCTCGACGTTTACCACGAGAGCGGCTTCCACGGCAGAAAGACTTGGATTTGTGATCCGGCTCAACTGTTCACAAGAAGTTAATCGCTGTTTACTTGTAAGGTAATTTCATGGAATGGACCCAAATTCAGCTATCCATATGTGAGGTAAAATATGATAACCGAAGTATTTGGCATATGAACAATGCGGGGTTGTTTAGCCGCTGATATATTGAGAAATACAACTTCTTAGTGCGCACCATTTTAAAAATCCAAGATGGCCGCCATATATACCTTTAAAAATGTTAACATTGGTTTTCAGATTCACTATATCATATCGTTTTCAAAAATGTATGGGTTTGCAAATCTCCAAAAAATGAACGAAAATACATAACAAGCCTGACTATGATATGTAATTGGGTCTTTCTACAGTGCTGGTCACAAAAGGTGGGAAACGTAGCTGAAAATGAAAATTGCTCAAAGTAATACAACTGCTGTTAATTGTCCATTATACATCTAAATTTAAGGAACAATTGAAAGGAAAGACCCTTGGTTGACGAATTTTGCAATGTGCGATCGGTAATGAAAGTGAGCAAAGTTGGTTACGCTTGTGACATTGTGACACAAACAGCACTTTACTACCTATTCAAATGAAGCAATCTAAGTATAGTTTGTGTGGAAGAATAATACTTGGCATGAGAAAGAACTGTGACACAAAAGGCAGTACTTTCAACAAGAGATGCTGCAGTGGGTGAAAGAAGTTAAATGTGACACCGTCACGAGCGTTACCTCACAACTTCAACTTTATCTCACAACCACAGAGATCTTAGTCTAGACCACAGCAGCTGTTACAGAGTTTGTTGGCAGATATATAACTCACTGACAGACAACAATTTAAAAAAATGTATTGGGGGAGTTTTAAATGGAACAAATTAGAGAGAGAGTAACGCTTGTGACATGTGACAGAATCTGACAGTGTTCAGAACCATCTTCTCCCTACTTCAGTTCATCCTGCTGCATTTATATATCAACACCTCTAGCACTATGTGACTGGTGTAATTGCAACTTTAGTGTCAGCTAGCATCCTTTAGAATACGAAAGGTGGGGTTAAAGGGGTATGTCAACAAAACATCAAACAGTGAATGTCAACAAAGACTGATTTCATCAGGACACAAAAAAACTTTATTCAAGTTTCTCCTGTTGGAACAGTTTGAGCCTCTTGTTGGCAGTTCATCTGATAAATCAATACCGAGTTCTGCCATATTAATATAAGGAAATTCACCTTCAGTAATAACATCGCACCTTACTGGAATAAACTTCCCGAAAAAAATTATACATGGACAAAATACTAACAGTTTCAAAAACCTAATCAACAATGAAAAAATATTATTGAAAATCAGTATGATTTTGACCAATAACCACTTAACCATGTAAGACCTAGCTACTTATGACTGTTAAGATGGGACATAGAAATAATCGCAAGGCTAGTGAATCAGTCCCTATCACTGAACTGAACTGTTATCAAATGACATCGATCAAAAATGTATTGGTCACGCAGAGTGATCTGCGGGTGGTTCAGGACACGTGTGATCTGAGACAAGGACACCCAGGCAATGTCTCGGACGTCTGGCCAAACATAGTATGTGCCTCTGGAGTGCAGAAAGTCCACCTCCACCTCCTCCTATTCAACAAGCAGCACTGTACACTCAACTCCCCCAAAGCACACGCTAAACACACATACATACACACAAACACATTTATACTATAAAAAATAAGTAAGTAAATATACATCGAAAGAATGAGACAGTAATTGAAACTGAAAGTGAGCACAGTGACACAGATGCAGCAAAGAATGAGTAACTAGCTAGAAAGAGAGAGGGAAAAACCAGAGGGAGGTAACACACAGTTTTTACTAACAGTTTTTACAACATTAACAATGCACAGAGGTATGTACACATTCAGTTTCAGATGAAACCAAGAATTCAAGTTTCTTGACACCACTGTGTCATAAGCATTACTTGTGTATAACAAAAACCATGGGATTATTTGAGAAAGAAGTCAAGTTAAAAAATTTACTGACAGATCTGTAAAAACCAAAGTCACAGAAGGCTAACCGAAACCGACAGTCTAAAAACTATTCACCTGTACACAGTGTGGCTAAACATTACACAAGGTAACGCTTGTAAAATGTGACACCTGAATGAGCGAGAGCTTGGCGTCGCTGGTCACGAACGTTACCACTTATTGTGAGGTCTTCAAAAAGATTAGTTGACCGGTTTTACTTTAGCAAACCTACGTAAAACAAAACGATTCTGCTGCTTCCTGAGCTCCAAGTTCTATTAGCATTGGGCAGAGGTCGATATTGGATTAAATGGGCTGCGCTTGTGGCAAGCGATGCACAAATTCATCCGGGCTTCCGTCGACATTTGAGTCACCGATCACAAGCATAACTGGTATCGAGAAAACCAAATTTCCATGCTGTTCATCAGATCAAAAATCGGATTGAATTAACGAAGGTGTGCTAAAAGGCATTTATTTTAAATAAGTTGCAACTGCTTGTACTTTAGCCTTCTGCAGGTACCCAAAACAGGAATGTGAGGTACGCTTGCAACCCGTGACACAACACACGAGATCGGTCAACTCATTGATCTGGTGCACAAAACGTAAGAACAACAAAAATTCAAGTGCCTATACACATATTCTTGAATTATAAACATTTAAATCTGGAAATTTAATCAACTTGATGAATAAAGGCCCAAAGCTTGGTCGCTTTTGAAAGATTTTTGCCAAGAACGTAACGCTCGCTTCACGTGGACGACATGTTTGAAAGTGTGACACGTCGCACAAAAAGTTCGAAGGGGGGCTACTACAAGTATGCATTTCTTGTCCACTACGTCATCAGTTTGTGTGTGATGACAGAAACAATAGCTTAGTCATGCTTCAACCGTTTGTACGCCGAACCTAGTAGGTATTTGATCAAAAGAAAAATCACGGTTACGCTCGTGATGCATGTGACACCTGTGGTTTTAACTAAACCAAATACAATTATGGGAACAAAACTAACAGTGACTTTGGAGGATATTACAGTTAGTGACTAGGTCTATATTTAGCAGCAGGTGCTTCCCAGCCAGACTGATTTCAGAGACTTTGGGAGCTCAAGTTACGCTCGTGACATGATGTGACACACTATGTCACGAGCGTACCGCCTACTTTGGAACTGGATAATGGAGTTTCCATAAAATGTTTGTGAGTTTCCTGTACTTCGTATTGTAGTTGAACATTTTCTGACCTTATTATGACAAGTAAATGCATGAACTGCAGCATACTTCCAAATAATGTGAGAAAGCAACTGTCCCCTGCTATTTTCCCATTTTCAGCCGCCATTTTTGCGTGACACACACATGTTAAAGGTCAATTATTATATTTGTGTAAATTGGCACTGGTTTTTTCATAACTCAGAGAGCTTATTTAATGTATGTTACAAGCACACAAATCAAAGAAAACAGTTTTTGCTAAATATTTATTCCTTTCTTTTGGATAACCACCCATGCTGACCAGCATTGAAGAAAGACCCAATTGCTATTTCTAGAATAATAGTATAATTCATGCATTTTGGAGTTGGTTACATTCCCAGTTGTGCATAATGAAAAGTGTCTATAATAAATGATTATTGTTCTTGATGTTTTGACCTTGACCTTGATTATAATACCTCGTCATTCCCCTTTCAATAACGGTTCCAACATTATAATAAATATATAAACCTTTGCTGACGCAGTAAGATCAATTGGATCATCAACAGATGCATGGGGTTTTGCGCATTTATGGGCAAATTTAACCTTGACCTTGATTGAAGAGACCTGTACACAGAGAAATTCCAGGTTCATCTATTGTCCAACTAAGACATTTTAGATGAAAATGACACCAGAACGGTGAATATCTGATAGTACGTTTTGGGCTCAAAATATCTACATTTTGAGCCAAAATGTCCCTGGATATGACCTTATCACGTGAACTCTACCTAGAATCAACAAACTAACACCGGAAATGGATTCTCCATACTCGACAACCCCTGAAAAGTGGTATAATTTATGGTTCTACTACTTTTTGTTCTCAAGTTATTGCATAGACTTATTCTGGACGGCAGCCTTCTTGGATTTGTCAAATATGGCCGCCACAGCTTGGCTCCCACAAAAAATGAGATGTCATGGCCATATCTAGTGCTGGTCCAAAAATGGTGCTTGTAGAACGATGTGAACAATTTTATGATTAAGTCCCCTGACTATCTTATTACCACCAAAATGTGTGCTGCTACTATTATAACACATAATTGTTATTACAAACATAGTTGTATCGACAAGCGCGCGCGGGCAGGCGGTTACGAAAGTGGGTAAACTGAGGCGGAAGTGCGTAGATCGAGTGGAGTTAAATCAACACACTTTCTAAACTCTGACCGCTACGTGTCTGCTGTAGTTATCTTTTTTAAATAACACCCATGTTTCTAAAAACAAATGTAAATCACAGACGACAACAGTTATAGTACATTCTCAAATTTCTGTTACCGTTATCTATATATATATATGTTATATATATATATATATACATACATATATATATATACATATATATATATGTATGTATATAACATATCTATATATAGATAACGAGCATAAGGTTAACAAACAACCATATATGTAAATATATATACGGTTGTTTGTTAACCTTCTGTTCGTTGGGGGTTTGCACTCGGGTGCCAAACTTTCAGTGATTAGTTTATAACCCTTTGGAGAAAAAATTACGCAATTATTTTGTGTGTGAATAAAACCTTTAATTAATGGTTCCTGTGTGCTCTATTAACTTCAGTGATAGTCACAATAAGTACCCAGAAGCGGATGTGAGCGCATGAGTCAACATCGGGTGCTTGTTCTATATAGCAGTTCCGAGTTATTCTCTTCACATTCCGGTACACTGCACTAACTCTCTGTTGACGTTATACAAGTCTGCTTCCACTTAAAGGTATGGGCCCTTTGATCAAAATGAGCAAGGCTGCAATCCAAAACCCCAAAGAGCAAGCGAATGGAAGGCCATTGTTTATTGAGAACCGTATTTCATACATGACTTCTTCGGAGAAATAGGTCAACTGTTGTGCTTAAACACAATTGTATTCACAATGCTAGCATTTACACAGTAGCTAAATTGTTCTACTCCTTTAATTTTGTTCCTTCACTACGGTAACTCTGTGTCTCCCATCCTTCTGACAAAAGAAATATTTATATTAATATATTATTAATCCTTCTACTTTATCACGGATTCTTCTCTTTGTCTTGAAAGCGTACCAACCACAGTGACGCATGTTTTGTTAGGTACCATTACACGATTTGCACAATCGAGTATAAACCCCATATCAACATGATTCCCTATTCACCTAATGCAATGTATCACCACAACCGTTTTGTAATTTAAATCCGCTGCAACGTCAAACACGTACCTTTGATCTGTTCTTGGAGCGCATCTGTGGTCTTGGGCGCTCTCTTCTGCGTATTCTCTCTGGGATGTCCGAATGAACACAACATCGTCTGTTTCATATACTCTCTCGTCTTGTGCCAACCAAGAACATACCAGGTACTTGATATTTTGGCAAGTACAGTTTACCAAGTGCATGTACTCGTCATTTCAAAAACCCAAGTACATGTTATGACAAAAAATACTTAGTTCAAGTACATGTATTTGTCACCACCCCAATCCATTTCAGAAATGGTGTTTATCGTATTTTCCCCTGAAACTCTTCATATATTGCTAACTATGTGAAATGTATGTATGCGAACACGTGCTTGTATATATGTACTAAATTGCGTTGGACAGCAGTGTAGAATATTATACCAGCTTTACACTTTGGAATACCCCATAATGTATACATTCGTGTTTCTCAATGTAAAAATTAGATGTTCGATATAGTGATGTGTATTTAGTGTGAAAAACTGTCACGCTTACAACAGTGTCTCTAGGGTTTATAAGAGGGTGCTCTATTTTAAATGTTTTGTTCTTGCCCATGTCTTCGGTGATTTAAGTGTAGGATAGTGTCATAAAATCATAAATGTGTCGGTGCTAGATTCTATCACCTCAAATTCACATGATACTGCCTGGTAACGGATCCATAATAACTTCATAGTCATTACACTCTTTTTAAACCGGTGATATTAATTCTGGAATAAATATATTGAAGGAATGCGACTTACATTTCAAGTTAATAAGCCCTGTACTGTGTTTGCAATTCCATTGCTGCGCCCGCAAAACAATTGAAACAACCAAATTTAAATGATGATTCCGGCTAATGGAACAAACTAGGCTGTTTTAAGATCGTTTTAAGGATACTTTTAGTGAATTATTAAATCAATCACAGACACATCTGTGATTCTATGACCGTTGTGATGTCAGCGTTCCTTCCACTGATCTCGTCTAGTTATCTCATTTGTGCATGTTTTAGTTGTACTTTGTTTTCATTACAAGGCTACTTTCGCAATTTGTTTTCCCGTAGGTGTCCGTTGGGCGGCGCCGGAAGTTACCTATCATTCATGGCCGTGCACAGTGTTTATATTAACGGAAGTCGTGCAATCGGAAGTGAATCGTTTGAAAGATGGCCGCTTTCTAATAACGTGGATTCTTCTAGATGGCGCGACACCGCGCATAGGAAATTCCCTAAACCATGTGGATGGCATGGTCACATGCAGTGTTTGTAAATACGGAATTTTCAATACCGGAAAGATGGCTACTTCGTGTACGTGTGTTTTGTGCTAGATGGCGCTGTACACCCAATGTGACACGTAACGTACCTAGGTGGCGCATCTTGGTAGGTAAATAGGTCAAACTATGATACGAAACACGCCGGACGCCACATGCCGGCGCGACCACGGCGCCGAAGACCGCAACTCGAGAGATCGAGCGGTACCCGACAGAGCCTGGTCCAACTGTGAAATTGGATATTTGGCAGACTGAAGAGTGCACAGTGTTGATATTATTGGAGTCGTGCAACCGATGTGATTCGTTTGAAACATGGTCGCTTACTAATAGTGCGCATTCTACTAGATGGCGCAACGCTTCGTGTAGGAAATTCCCTAAACCGCGTGAATGGCGTAGCCACATGTTATGTTTATAAATTACGGAAGCTTAAATATAGGAAGTGTATCGCCGGAAAGATGGCCAATTCGTGAACATATGTTTTCTGCTAGATGGCGCTGTACACCCAAACTGACACAAAAGTCACTAGGTGGGTCATTCTCCCAATTCGGTACATATTGTCGAATTATTTTCACATTTTTAAAAACTACTACAATAATAAAAAAGCTTAATTATTTGATCAAACATCATTAGAATACATATTTTCAAAATGTGCAGGCTTACACTGTCTGCATTGTGGAGTAATTTAATGCAGAGGCGCACATGCCACATATGCATCTGTCAACTCTGTTACTGACATTTGAGCATCTAGTGTGGCATATATTTGTCATACAACATTCATTATGATACCATGAATGTAATAATTGTGTGTCCCATGTCCAGTAAAAAATCGTAAAAAAATAGATCAATATTTTATGCTTAATTTGATAAGTTTACACTGCCTTTTAGTACACGTGCATTCTTGGAAGCACCTATCACATCGTGATTCAATGTGACCCTGCCAAGCTGTAAACACTGTATTTCCCTGTTCAGAAACGTAACACAATACACACATGGATATATGACAACAATTATTATACATGTATTACTTGAATATGTTTACACATTATTAGTGATGGTAACAGAGTTGACTTGGCAGTAACATAGTTGACTTGGCAGTAACAAAGTTGACATTGTACTCAATAGCTAAATAAGACATATAATACCACGGACTGTTGCAATATAGTTTAGTTATATATAGTGCACAAAATCATACATCATAACTGCTAATCGAGTGTTTATACATTGGTAGTGCCGGCAACAGAGTTGACTTAAATGGCAGTAACAGAGTTGACACTAAAATAATACAATCGTAAACAGTGGTTACGCTAAACATATAATACTATGGATTGTTGTAATCTAGTGCAGCTATAACCAGAGCGCACAATTACACACCATCATTGCTATCACATTATGTATATACAGGTAGCACAGATTATGAAATGGTGTACCCATAAACATGCACCATAGCACATACATGATGACTTGGTGTAGCTTCATGGTTCCTTGCACTGCTGGTACATTCTCAGGGACGACTGCTTCTTCCACTTCATCTGGGGTCAGCCCACTGTTGGTTTTCCCATAGGCGACCATGTTAACGTTTTGTCTGATTATAAGAAAACGTGACCTAAAAAATGTCTTAAACTTCTCACCTGCTGTTATCATCATCTCATTGACATGCCGATAGATTTTAACAAAAATTGCATACTTCCAGCTCTCGTAAAATGCCTGTATGTATGACACCCGTCAATATTTACAAATGCCGGCAAGAATTACTCCGGAAACAGGTCACACAGGCAAATTGCTGCCAAATATCCTTCCGCTTATTCAAATCATCTAGAAATCCACCATTTTACAGTCAACACCTCCTACAATCACACATGAAAATCTCCCTACTCAAATGCACTTATGTCACAGCATGTGAATTTTGTAAAAAAAATCGTGCAACGGACAGGAAGTCTAACTAGAACATGACCCCATCTGCCTCTACGAAGAAGAGCTTGATCGGTGTTTCCGGGATCAGTGCCATGCAAAGATGGGCTGCGTCAGGGATGTCATGCCCTAGGCTGATTAATTTGTCGGCCTTTCGTATGATGCTATCCGGGGCCCCTTTTCCGTGACTTACCTCCCAGAAGTTCAATGACCCTGCCACAATTGTCCTCGTTTTGGTTCTTGGTGTATTCATTTTGCCATCCAGAACAGCTTGTCGACCCGTTGGTACCGCTGTTTGTATTTTGCGGTCAACCGTTCTTGCTTGTTAATGGCCTGTTAATGGCCTTTTCCAAATCTCGGTAACATTTTGCCGCCAGTCGACTACGCCTTTTCTGGGCTTGTTTCCGTTGTCTGCAGATGGATGAGGACGTCATTAGCACGTACTGCATTCTAGAAAGACTGGAAGCGAATAAAACAATGTATTAAAAACGGAGGTAATACAGTATACCGATCGAGAAGCGGACAAGTGTCTGCGTGTATGTATAGTTGTGTGTCTGGCGTCACTGGTGTATAGTATATCATATATATATATATATATATATATATATATATATGTATTTATATAATTATTAAAGTGTGTGTGCGTGCGTGCGTGTGTGTATGGTTAAATCTACCGAACATGTCCCTAGTATCCAAAACTGTGTCTTAATTTGATCCAGAAAATAGTTGCATTAGCTTTAATAGCAGTGTTAATAGCATGTTTAGACGGAGCTCGGTGTGCTCTTCTGGACATAGTTGATTTTCTTACGTGGTGTGATAATCAGTAGGACTTTTTATGTACGAAAGGTGCTCAAACTGCCTGTTTTGGTATGTCCACATATGTATATATATATATATATATATATTATATATAATTATACATGCACACACACGCTCGCACGCACACACACACGCACACACGCGCGCGCGCAAGCACACACACACATACACGCACACACATTTACCTTGAACCTGATTAATTTGATGGTTCATTGGCAGCATGGGGAGAAGCTGGAGGTGTTAGATGCCTCTCTTTATCTTTCCCCTTGACCTCCTCTATGCATCTCGCCACCGCTTCCGTACACTGCGCATGGTTCTTTCTGACAGTTCACTAATCTGCTTCACTTTTCCCGTCGATGTCTTCTTTTCCCATGCCAGCCGCCCTTTTTTCTATATATATTTGTTTCCGTTCTGGATCCCCATCCAGTTGAGCAGCATACCGCCTGTGTTTCAGCTGCAGACAATGGCATGGCTGCCACTGTGAACAAAGTGAAAGAACACCGTTCATTTTAGATTTGTCTAAATACGAATGAACTTAAAATGGCAAGCATTCGTAGATAGAATATATCATAAATCATAATAATGGCATACTGATGTCAACCCTGTTACCAACAAGTCAACCCTGTTACCATGAATAGGTAACAGAGTTGACAGTTACAGGGTTGACAACCATGAAGCAATGCATCTAATACAGCAGTACATGCAGCCATATCGTCACTTAATCACTGTTTCCCGCCACAATGCAGTGCATTGCCATAACAAGACTGAGTAGCGCTTTGTTATGATGGTTACATAATATTTATCTTTGGGTAACAGTGTTGACATAATATAATTATATTATTGTATGTGATACTAAAAAATGGTATTTTAATCCATACTAAGACAGACAGAAGCACATACCTTCTCTCCGTTTAAGGAAGTCATAGTCTGCTGCCACCTGGTGCTCAATGCGGTACTGTACAAAGATCTTGGCTTCTTCCATAGTTAAATTACTATAGAGTAACAAGGTTGACCCACAGTTTGGGGACATATGAAAATGGTTTGAAATTTTATAAATATATAAATAATATGCCTATATAGATCCAAGCCAGATACTTTTAGGATATTTTACTAGATGGTGATGATTATCAAACAATATTACCATTAAACGTGTTTCTGCCACCGAGACCGTAGGACACAGATTTAGATTCAGGGACATGATATTTTTGCCACCCACATCATGTAATACTAATACTTAGTTTTTCTTTAACTCAAATTACTCAAATTATTGTACAATACATAAATTAATAAAGATAACATATGTGTATACCCATAACTGATGTGTTATTGCCCTTGGTATATGCAGGACACTG
>CM034542.1:6723882-6735085 GCA_020002185.1 Paraescarpia echinospica
ATTACTCATTGATAAGTATTATTCTTGCCTTAATATCATTCATAAAGTTGCATTAAACATATATTGAGTAGCAGTTGTGCTTAAAGTTAGTTAGTTAAAGTCTTTTAGAACACCTTAGTATAGTGAGTGATAATAGGGTAAATTAGCCTTCGATATGTTGTAAACAAGATTTAACAAACCTGATTATGTGGTAGAATATATAGGAGATGAAGTAAAAACCATCAAACTACTTACATAAGATAATATCTGTGTAAGCCAGTACTTGCTAGATATTTTGATTTGGTAGCATTGTTGTTAAAATAAAAAATAAAAAATAAAGCAGCCTAACGTAACGTAATTGATTGTATTTAAATTTGGTCACTACCGGTAATGTTAGCGTTCGTGATAGAATAAATAGTCGGCTGTGTAATTGAAATATGTAACATAAAGTGTGCTGTAGTACACAGGAAGCAGTCTTTATAAAGACTAAGTTAGTTAAGTTATTACATAAATTCTGATAGGGATATGGCGCCTTGCAAGCGGCAAGTCAAGGCAAAGCGACACTTGGTGTGCGATCACTGCCACAGCTGGGTAGATTTTGCATTGTCCGGCTGTGGGAAGTCATGGGCAGAAACCATGGAGGAAGGATTCACCTTTCAGTGCATTGGGTGTTGGAAGGTGGAGTGTCTGCATAAGGAGATAGGATAGTTAGGTTGACAGATATTGTGAAGGGAATGGAGATGGGAATTAGAAAGGAGACAGGTCGAATGCAGAGAGACGACAGGGAGAGAGGTGAGAATACTGCAAGACTGAAGGAGAATAGCAGTGGCAAGAAAACTGAGGAAACGAGATTGAGAGGAGGAAAGGTGATTGGAGGGGAAGAAATTGGAAAATCGACGACAGAAAACGTGACAAGCGTGAAGGTGACAAGGAAGAAAGTGACCGTAAATAAGGAGAGGGAAGATGGGACGGGAGAGGAAAGAAGAAAATGAGATGGGAGGAAAAATGAAGGGACGAAAGGAAGTGAGAGCGAATGTGATAGAAGAGAAGTCGATAAAAGGGACGCTGACAGGAGGAAAGGTGACAAGAGAAAAAGCGACAGGAAAGAATGGATCGGAGGAGAATGTGACAGGAGAGAAGAAGACAGGGGAAAAAGACTACAACCAGACAGATGCAAACCGAAGAAGGAGCTACTCTAAGGCAGTGGTTGAGGGGGCAATGAGGAAAGAGAGGGTGTTTATGGGCGACTCCATTATGAGAAAGACGGACAAGACACTGAGCGAGGGGAAAGACGTCGTTGTTTGTCTACCGGGGGCAAGGATTGAACATGTAACTGACAGGGTAGAGAAGGTACTGGGACATGGAAAGGGAGGGTCTATACTGGTACATGTAGGAACAAATAATGCTGACAGGGAGGGAAAAACTGGGATAGTACAGAAGTATAGAAAGTTAGTAAGGAATCTAAAGAATACAAGAGTTGAACAGATAATTATGTCAGGAATTTTGCCAGTAATGGGAGGAAGGGGGGCAACGTATATAAACTGCAAGAGGATGGCGATCAAAGCACTAGTTGAGCAGATGTGTGAAGAAGAGGGGGTGAGATTCACAGATTTATGGGGATATTTAGTATTCTTAGTGAAAAGGGGGCAGCAGTTTTCTCAGAGAACCTGCTGCGATCTGTTGACAGTGGGACAGGTTGCATTTATTTAAACTAAATTTGCATGGGGGACTCACAGAAAAGCCTGAAACTGGAGGCATAGATAAAGACAGTTCAAATAAATCAGCAAAGAACAGTCTGGAAAACTCTTCTGAAGCTGGATATAAATGTGTTTGTTTAAACGCAAGGAGTATAGTAAACAAAAGAAATGAACTAACCATTATGGTAGAAGATATTGACCCTCACATAATAGGTATAACCGAATCCTGGACCACCACCGATATATCAAATGCCGAATTGGAAATGACAGGATATGTAATGTTTAGGAAAGATAGAATAGGAAGAAAGGGGGGTGGAGTTATTTTATATATTAAAGAATCGATCCAGCCTTATGACATAAAATTAGAAAGAGAAGCAGATTGCGAAGAAGCTGTTTGGTGTAACATAGTTACATGAAACCCAACGTTAACAGTTGGGTTAGTTTATTGATTGAAGTCCAAACATAAGCATAGAAGAGAATAAAAAAATACAAAACGCTATAAGGGAAGTAAGCAAACGGGATTGTATTATGGGAGATTTTAACCACGGGCATATACAATGGACATCTCTACAGTGTGTGGGGAGTGAGGACCACAAGTGTTTAGTTTTAGTTCAAGATACTTTCCTTTCTCAACACGTGTTAGAACCAACCAGGGGTGAGAATGTGTTAGACATAGTTTTGTCCTCACAGAATGAATTAGTTGATAATGTCAAGATATGTGAGCCACTGGGGAGTAGTGATCACAACCAGATACATTTTACCATCAAAGTAAAACCAGAAAGGAATAGTAAAAAGCAATATAAATAGGATTATAAATCACCTGGAGTGGATGGGATTCCGCCCAAACTACTACTGGAAATTGTAGAACAAATTAGCGTACCGGTTGCAACAGTTTTCAATTTGTCATTAGAAGAGGGAGTGGTTCCTGTAGAATGGAAAGAGGCAAACATTATACCGTTATTTAAAAAGGTTCGAGAAACAATTCAGAGAACTATAGACCAATGAGTTTAACATTAGTGATTTGCAAATTATTAGAAAGACTAATTAAAGACCACATGGTCCATGGCATAGGAAATGGTATACTAAACTGGATAGAAAAATGGCTGATTGACAGAAGACAACGTGTAGTAGTTGATGGGGAAGCTTCAAACTGGAAATCGGTATTGAGTGGGGTACCACAGGGATCAGTACTAGGACCTATATTATTATTAATATATATCAACGATTTGAATGACGAAATAACAAGCAAAGTGTTGAAATTTGCGGATGATACAAAAGTGTTTAGAAGGATTAAAAGTGATGGAGATAGACAACATTTATAAGATGATCTTGACATGTTGATCAAATGGTATGAAAAGTGGCAAACGCTGTTCAATTTTGGGAAATGTACATGCCTCCACGCAGGACATGGGAACGAAGAGGTAGATTATACAATAGGGGGTACTGTACTAAGTACTACTGTAAAAGAAAAGGACTTAGTGTTAACCATTAGTGCTAATATGAAGGTTTCAGAGCAGTGCGGAATTGCAGCTTCAAAGGGAAATCAAATCCTTGGATTAATTAGGCGAAACATAACGTATAAGGAAAAATAGCTAATAATACCGCTGTACAAAACAATAGTTAGGCCTCATTTATAATATTGTATTCAAGCGTGGAGGCCATATCGCAGGAAGGACATAGATATGCTAGAAAGAGAACAGCGGAGAACAACTAAAATGATACCAAAACTGAGGGATCTTAGTTACGAAATACGCCTAAAAAATGCCGCTTAACAACACTAGAGACCAGGAGATTGAGAGGAGATCAGATAGAAGTGTTTAAAATAATGAATGGTTATGAAAATATTGTTAGAAATATTTTTTGCTCAGTTAAGAAAGATAGAAGAACTAGAGGACATGAAGTTACAATAGCAAAGGAGCAGTGTAGATTAGATATAAGAAAATTCTCATTTTTACAAAGGACTGTAAATGAATGGAACAGATTATCTGCTGATTGTGTGGGTGCTGGTAGCGTGAATATGTTTAAAAATAAAATCGACGCATACCTCAGAAGGGCGGGATACACATAAATAAAAGGGTCGGACTCTCGATAACCTAAAGGGCTTCCTTGTCCACCTGCCACGTAGAGTTAATTCTCTGGGTGGCAATCTTGTTAAATCTTGTTAAATCTCCACCAGCAGAAAACGAAACATAATGTTGCATGTCGTCGGCACGTGGGTGATAATCCAAGCCGAATGTCTTGATGATGTGGCCAGGTGGTGTGATATATGCAGTGAAAGAGAGCTACCGGCGTGGAAGGAAGAGCTCAAATGAGGGCCGTGAGCTCGGGTACCTTAAATCTGAGATTATAGACCCGGTTGAAGCTGTTGTGCTCGCTCACATTTAGGGTTTGATTCATAAGTCATATGTGATCTCGTAGCAACTATAACTCCGACGGTCTGTGAAAATGCCTCCATGGAAATTATAGACCCGGTTGAATCGAACGGGTTTTTTAATATATCTGCCGATTGTGTCAAAGTGGCGGAGAACAAGAGGTAGTTACAGCGTGGAAGGAAGAGCTTGAGAAGCATGGGTGATAGCTTGTAGCAGGATACCAGAAAGAAGGGTTGAACATCATGTTGAAGGCAAAGGAGATTAAGCAATTTTCATCTGGCAGAACGGTTACAGATGATGTGCATTTGTAAGTAGCTAGGAAGAATTAACAGAAGGTTATGCGTATATATGGATAGAGGGATTCGCAGCAAATAGGAAATATCAGTCAACTTTAAAATGGAAGACTTAAGAAGACCTTATCTACCGTCGACGTACCAACATGGGTTGGGGCTAGACAGAGAGGGTGGAGGGGAGGCCGAGCGAGTGGCAAGGTAAAGGGAGAGTGGGGGGTGGGAGAGAAGGGGAGAGAGAGAGAGAGAGAGAGAGAGAGAGAGAGAGAGAGAGAGAGAGAGAGAGAGAGAGAGAGAGAGAGCGAGAGCGAGAGAGAGAGAGAGAGAGAGAGCACTGGACAATATATTCCTAGTTTGAGTTTGTTATTTGTCGTCATTGCTATGTCGATATGTTGCACGAAATCATAAAACATACTACTTGTCACATATACGTCGTGTCATATGCCTGGGGAATGTTACTCGACTTGTTCTAAATAAATCACTGTAATACGACTTCGCATGCCATATGTTTATTAAAGTGTCGATGTCGCAAAAAGCGAACGCGGGTGTGCCACTGACCGTCCTGTCGGTATGAGAGAGAACAATCACGAGGTCATTGTAGCAGTCCATATATAAATTAGTTGTATCTTTTTCAATCAGTTCTGAAATAAAATCACAATTAGCATGAAATGATTTTATTGTTATGTGTTTCAGAGACTTTGTCATTAATATTATATTTGTAATTGTTGGAAAAAAGATAGTGTTAACATAATTTGTAAGTAGGTCATATCAATACATTATTATGTCTTTAAAACAATATCAACAGGTATCGACTTGGTAGCACTACATAACACTAGTTTGTATGTCCAATCTGCAGAGAGCAACGCTGGTGTCGGTGGACACACCTACACAAAGAGCATATTGTTGCCATAGCCATGGTAATTTAGATAGTAGATATATTTGTGAAATGTTCTAGTACATTACAGGCACGCATACGTAGATCCAGAAAAAAACTTTCAGAAAGTTTTCTGAAAGTTTGTTTTGGTTGTTTCGTATGTTTTGCGGACACTTTATGAAGTTATTCTGGATCCGTTACCAGGCAGTATCATATGAATTTGAGGTAATAGAATCTAGCACCGACACATGTATTATTTTATGGAACTATCCTACACTTAAATCACCGAAGCCATGGGCAAGAATAAAACATTTAAAATAGAGCAACCTCCCATAAACCCTAGAGACACTGTTGTAAGCTTGACAACTTTTCGCACTAAATACACATCACTGTATCGAACATCTAATTTTTACACTGAGAAACTGAAATGTATACATTATGGAATATTCCAAAGTGTAAGGTATAAAATTCTACACCTCTGTCCAACGCAACAACACAAGTTAGACCCAACCATTCTATGTCCCTGCTAACAGCGGCTTCTGTTACTTATGTAATAAAAACAGATTTTATCTCAGATTTTATCTTATTAAGTCCCACTGGTCACAATTTATGCTGATAAAATGTGACCAGTACCTTATATTACAGGAGTATTATTAATACACAATATCACGTTAGGCTCTTCCCCTTAACAGACACACTGAGGAGGATCTTTAAGTCAGACCCTAAAATTAAAATTCAGTAATTTCACAGGTTGTTTTTTGTTTTATCTGTGATCAACAGGTGGTAGCACTAGCAGCGCCATACTCGTGAGTTTCCAATTTCAGACGCGGAACCACGTTTCATATCTTACATTTTCACCGACATCAGATGAATAATCCAGTTTCAGTTCTCTGTTTGTGTTACATAAATCCCTTTTACGGGCCATCTTCCAATTTTCAAAGATGGTTTTCCATCACCATCCTTTTTTGTTCTTCTTGCATCACAGCTAGTTGTAAAATCCTGCCTTCGATGGAGCAAATTTTGTATTGCGTAAAGATATCCAGCTTCACCATTTCCAAAACTTAACATGTCCTAGTTATTTGTAAACTGGTCTAAGCATGACCTCAAAGTTCGGTACTTATAAAACTGAGCCAGGCTTTGTGAAACACTGCAGGAACAGCAATATAACCACAGGGCTTTGGGCGAGTTTGTACTCGTTTGGTTACACACTTAATTCACGTAAATGTTCCGAAGACAACAGTAACTATGAGTGATATTCAGAGGTTAAGGGTCATGAACAGGTACAATCTTGCGGTTTGATTTTCCCGTAAACCACCGCCACCTACTCGGGTTGTCTTGGCTTGCTTAGGTGTTAGATTTACAATCTCACCTGAAGCTGTTGTGCTCGCTCACATTTAGGGTTTGACTCACCAGTCATCCCTGAGCAATATATGTGATCTAGGAGCAACTATAACTCACATTTAGGGTTTCACTCATCAGTCATATGTGATCACGTAGCAACTATAACTCACATTTAGGGTTTGACACATCAGTCAAATGTGATCTAGGAGCAACTATAACTCACATTTAGGATTTGACTCATCAGTCATATGTGATCTCGTAGAAACTATAACTCACATTTAGTGTTTGCCTAATCAGTCATATGTGATCTCGGAGCAACTATAACTCACATTTAGGGTTTGACTCATCAGTCATATGTGATCTCGGAACAACTATAACTCACATATAGGGTTTGACTCAACAGTCATATGTGATCTCGTAGCAACTATAACTCACATTTAGGGTTTGACTCATCAGTCATATGTGATCTCGTAGCAACTATAACTCACATTTAGGTTTTGACTCCTCAGTCATATGTGATCTCGTAGCAACTATAACTCATATTTAGGGTTTGACTCATCAATCATATGTGATCTCGTAGCAGCTATAACTCACATTTAGGGTTTGACTCATCAGTCATATGTGATCTCTGAGCAACTATAACTCACATTTAGGGGTTGACTCATAAGTCATATGTGATCTCGGAGCAATTATAACTCACACTTAGGGTTTGACTCATCAGTTATATGTGATCTCGGAGCAATTATAACTCACATTTAGGGTTTGACTCATCAATCATATGTGATCTCGTAACAACTATAACTCACATATAGGTTTGATTCATCAATCATATGTGATCTCCGAGAAACTATAACTCACATTTAGGGTTTGACTCATCAGTCATATGTGATCTCATAGCAACAATAACTCACATTTAGTGTTTGCCTAATCAGTCATATGTGATCTCGGAGCAACTATAACCCACATTTAGGGTTTGACTCATCAGTCATATGTGATCTCGTAGCAACTATAACTCACATTTAGGGTTTGACTCGTCAGTCATATATGATCTCGTAGCAACTATAACTCACATTTAGGGTTTGACTCGTCAGTCATATGTGATATCGGAGCAACTATAACTGACATTTAGGGTTTGACTCGTCAGTCATATGTGATCTCGGAGCAACTATAACTCACATTTAGGGTTTGACTCATTAGTCATATGTGATCTCGATGCAACTATAACTCACATTTAGGGTTTGACTCATCAGTCATATGTGATCTAGTAGCAACTGTAACTCACAATTAAGGTTTGACTCATCAGTCATATGTGTTCTCGTAGCAACTGTAACTCACATTTAGGGTTTGACTCATCAGTCATATGTGATCTCGGAGCAATTATAACTCACATTTAGGGTTTGACTCATCACTCATATGTGATCTCGTAACAACTATAACTCACATATAGGGATTGACTCATCAATCATATGTGATCTCGGAGAAACTATAACTCACATTTAGGGTTTGACACATCAGTCATATGTGATCTCGTAGCAACTATAACTCACATTTAGGGTTTGACTCATCAGTCATATGTGATCTCGTAGCAACTATAACTCACATTTAGGGTTTGACTCATCAGTCATATGTGATCTCGTAACAACTATAACTCACATTTAGGGTTTGACTCATCAATCATATGTGACCTAGGAGCAACTATAACTCACATTTAGGGTTTGACTCATCAGTCATATGTGATCTCGTAGCAACTATAACTCACATTTGGTGTTTGCCTAATCAGTCATATGTGAGCTCGGAGCAACTATAACTCACATATAGGGTTTGACTCATCATTCATATGTGATCTCGGAGCAACTATAACTTACATATAGGGTTTGACTCAACAGTCATATGTGAACTCGTAGCAACTATAACTCACATTTAGTGTTTGACTCATCAGTCATATGTGATCTCGTAGCAACTATAACTCACAATTAGGGTTTGACTCATCAGTCATATGTGATCTCCTAGCAACTATAACTCACATTTAGGGTTTGACTCATCAGTCATATGTGATCTCGTAACAAATATAACTCACATTTAGGGTTTGACTCATCAATCATATGTGATCTCGTAGCAACTATAACTCACATTTAGGGTTTGACTCATCAGTCATATGTGATCTCGTAGCAACTATAACTCACATTTAGTGTTTGCCTAATCAGTCATATGTGATCTCGGAGCAATTATAACTCACATATAGGGTTTGACTCATCATTCATATGTGATCTCGGAGCAACTATAACTTACATATAGGGTTTGACTCAACAGTCATATGTGATCTCGTAGCAACTATAACTCACATTTAGTGTTTGACTCATCAGTCATATGTGATCTCGTAGCAACTATAACTCACAATTAGGGTTTGACTCATCAGTCATATGTGATCTCGTAGCAACTATAACTCACATTTAGGGTTTGACTCATCAGTCATATGTGATCTAATAACAACTATAACTCACATTTAGGGTTTGACTCATCAATCATATGTGACCTAGGAGCAACTATAACTCACATTTAGGGTTTGACTCATCAGTCATATGTGATCTCGTAGCAACTATTACTCACATTTAGTGTTTGCCTAATCAGTCATATATGATCTCGGAGCAACTATAACTTACATATAGGGTTTGACTCAACAGTCATATGTGATCTCGTAGCAACTATAACACACATTTAGGGTTTGACTCATCAGTCATATGTGATCTCGTAGCAACTATAACTCACATTTAGGTTTTGACTCCTCAGTCATATGTGATCTCGTAGCAACTATAACTCATATTTAGGGTATGACTCATCAGTCATATGTGATCTCGTAGCAGCTATAACTCACATTTAGGGTTTGACTCATCAGTCATATGTGATCTCTGAGCAACTATAACTCAAATTTAGGGGTTGACTCATAAGTCATATGTGATCTCGGAGCAATTATAACTCACATTTAGAGTTTGACTCATCAGTTATATGTGATCTCGGAGCAATTATAACTCACATTTAGGGTTTGACTCATCAATCATATGTGATATCGTAACAACTATAACTCACATATAGGGTTTGATTCATCAATCATATGTTATCTCGGAGAAACTATAACTCACATTTAGGGTTTGACTCATCAGTCATATGTTGATCTCATAGCAACAATAACTCACATTTAGTGTTTGCCTAATCAGTCATATGTGATCTCGGAGCAACTATAACTCACATTTAGGGTTTGACTCATCAGTCATATGTGATCTCGTAGCAACTATAACTCACATTTAAGGTTTGACTCGTCAGTCATATATGATCTCTTAGCAACTATAACTCACATTTAGGGTTTGACTCGTCAGTCATATGTCATATCGGAGCAACTATAACTGACATTTAGGGTTTGACTCGTCAGTCATATGTGATCTCGGAGCAACTATAACTCACATTTAGGGTTTGACTCATTAGTCATATGTGATCTCGATGCAACTATAACTCACATTTAGGGTTTGACTCATCAGTCATATGTGATCTAGTAGCAACTGTAACTCACAATTAAGGTTTGACTCATCAGTCATATGTGTTCTCGTAGCAACTGTAACTCACATTTAGGGTTTGACTCATCAGTCATATGTGATCTCGGAGCAATTATAACTCACATTTAGGGTTTGACTCATCACTCATATGTGATCTCGTAACAACTATAACTCACATATAGGGATTGACTCATCAATCATATGTGATCTCGGAGAAACTATAACTCACATTTAGGGTTTGACACATCAGTCATATGTGATCTCGTAGCAACTATAACTCACATTTAGGGTTTGACTCATCAGTCATATGTGATCTCGTAGCAACTATAACTCACATTTAGGGTTTGACTCATCAGTCATATGTGATCTCGTAACAACTATAACTCACATTTAGGGTTTGACTCATCAATCATATGTGACCTAGGAGCAACTATAACTCACATTTAGGGTTTGACTCATCAGTCATATGTGATCTCGTAGCAAATATAACTCACATTTGGTGTTTGCCTAATCAGTCATATGTGAGCTCGGAGCAACTATAACTCACATATAGGGTTTGACTCATCATTCATATGTGATCTCGGAGCAACTATAACTTACATATAGGGTTTGACTCAACAGTCATATGTGATCTCGTAGCAACTATAACTCACATTTAGTGTTTGACTCATCAGTCATATGTGATCTCGTAGCAACTATAACTCACAATTAGGGTTTGACTCATCAGTCATATGTGATCTCGGAGCAACTATAACTCACATTTAGGGTTTGACTCATCAGTCATATGTGATCTCGATAACTCACATTTAGGGTTTGACTCATCAATCATATGTGATCTCGTAGCAACTATAACTCACATTTAGGGTTTGACTCATCAGTCATATGTGATCTCGTAGCAACTATAACTCACATTTAGGGTTTGACTCATGAGTCATATGTGATCTCCTAGCAACTATAACTCACATTTAGGGTTTGATTCATCAATCATATGTGATCTAGGAGCAACTATAACTCACATTTAGGGTTTGACTCATCAGTCATATGTGATCTCGTAGCAACTATAACTCACATTTAGTGTTTGCCTAATCAGTCATATGTGATCTCG
>CM034542.1:6736085-6817803 GCA_020002185.1 Paraescarpia echinospica
GGGGGAGAGAGAGAGAGAGTGTGTGTGTGTGAGAGAATGGCCAGTAGTTAGTTTCACACTGGACAATATATTCCTAGTTTGAGTTTCTTATTTGTCATCACTGCTATGTCGATATGTTGCACGAAATCATAAAACATACTACTTGTCACATATACTTCCTGTCATATGCCTGGGGAATGTTGCTCGCCTTGTTCTAAATAAATCACTGTAATACGACTTCGCATGCTATATGTTTATTAAAGTGTCGATGTCGCAAAAAGCGAACGCGGGTGTGCCATTGACCTTCCTGTCGGTATGAGAGAGAACAATCACGAGGTCGTTGTAGCAGTCCATATATAAATTAGATGTATCTTTTTCAATCAGTTCTGAAATAAAATCACAATTGGCATGAAATGATTTTATTGTTATGTGTTTCAGAGCCTTTGTCATTAATATTATATTTGTAATTGTTGGAAAAAAAGATAGTGTTAAAATAATTAGTTTGTAGGTTATATAAATAGATTATTATGTCTTTAAAACAATATCAACATGTATCGACTTGATAGCACTATATAACAATAGTTTGTATGTCCATTCTGCAGAGAGCAACGCTGGTGTCGGTGGACACACCTACAAAAAGAGCATATTGTTGCCATAGCCATGGTAATTTAGTTAGTAGATATATTTGTTAAATTTTCTAGTACATTACAGGCACGCATAAGTAGAACCAGAAAAAAACTTTTAGAAAACTAAGTTATTCTGGATCCGTTACCAGGCAGTATCATATGAATTTGAGGTGATAGAATCTAGCACCGACACATGTATTATTTCATGACACTATCCTACACTTAAATCACCGAAGACATGGGCAAGAACAAAACATTTAAAATAGAGCACCCTCCCATAAACCCTAGAGACACTTTTCGCACTAAATACACATCACTGTATCGAACATCAAATTTTTACACTGAGAAACAGAAATGTATACATTATGGAATATTCCAAAGTGTAAGGTATAAAATTCTACACCTCTGTCCAACGCAACAACACAAGTTAGACCCAACCATTGTATGTCCCTGCTAACAGCGGCTTCTGTTACTAATGTAATAAAAACAGATTTTATCTCAGATTTTATGTTATTAAGTCCCACTGGTCACAATTTATGCAGATAAAATGTGATCAGTACCTTACATTACAGGAGTATTATTAATACACAATATCACGTTAGGCTCTTCCCCTCAACAGTCACAGTGAGGAGGATCTTTATGTCAGACCTTAAAATAAATATTCTCTAATTTCACAGGTTGTTTTTTTTTTATTTGTGATCAACAGGTGGTAGCACTAGCAGCGCCATACTCGTGAGTTTCCAGTTTCAGACGCGGAACCACGTTTCATATCTTACATTTTCACCGACATCAGATGAATAATCCAGTTTCAGTTCTCTGTTTGTGTTACATAAATCCCGTTTACGGGGCACCTTCCAATTTTCAAAGATGATTTTCCATCACTATCCTTTTTTGTTCTTCTTGCATCATAGCTAGTTGTAAAATCCTGCCTTCGATGGAGCAAATTTTGTATTGCGTAAAGATATCCAGCTTCACCATTTCCAAAACTTAACACGTCCTAGTTATTTGTAAACTGGTCTAGGCATGACCTCAAAGTTCGGTACTTATAAACCTGAGCCAGGTTTGTGAACAACTGCAGGAACAGCAATATAACCACAGGGCTTTGGGCGAGTTTGTACTCGTTTGGTTACACACTTCATTCACGTAAATGTTCCGAAAACCACAGTAACTATGAGTGACGTTCAGAGGTTAAGGGTCATGAACAGGTTCAATCTTTCGGTTTGATTTTCCCGTAAACCACCGTCACTTCCTCAGGTTGTCTTGGCTTGCTTAGGTGTTAGATTTACAATCTCACCTGAAGCTGTTGTGCTCGCTCACATTTAGGGTTTGACTCATAAGTCATATGTGATCTCGTAGCAACTATAACTCCGACGGTCTGTGAAAATGCCTCCATGGAGTTCAAGCATACATTGACTGATCAACACGGAAACGGTCAGGTATTACTGAACAGGTTGCAGTACTGTACTACATATTTTCTGACGATGGATTCTCGTGAAACAGATCACTCCGCGTCTTGCACAATCCATGTCCCAGCACCGGACATATTACACCGACAGCTACCACGACCAGTGTTCATACGCTTACACCCTTTACAAGGGAGGCCTCCAACTCAATCTTAAAGTCTTCCAACGAGTTAATGCTCTGTATGAGAAACTGAAGTAATGAAGGGTCCCTCATAAATGACTGCTCCTCGTATATGGAGGCCGCGACGGGTGTGTTACTCATCAGTTTGATCCAGCGAAGCAACACGTGATCCCTGCAACGATACAAGCATATATTTCGACGCTGCATATTTAGTACATAGATACACGCACGTGTTCGCGTATGTACATTCCACATACATAGCAATATATGAAGAGTTTTAGATCAAAATACGATAAACACCATTTCTTAAATGGATTGGGTTGGTGACAAATACTTGTACTTGAACTAAGTAGTTTTTTTCAGTACATAAGTACATTTTGTCATGACATGTACTTGGGTTTTTGAAACGACGAGTACATGAACTTGGTCAACTGTACTTTTCAAAATATCAAGTACCTGATACATCTATGGTTGGCACAAGACGAGGGTGAGTATGAAACAGACGATTTTATGTTCATTCGTTTATCCCAGAGAGAACAGATCAAAGGTACGTGTTTGACGTTACAGCGTGTATAAATTATACAACATTTTCCTTGTAGAGATACATTGCGTTAGGTGAATAGGGAATCGTGTTGATATAGGCTTTAGACTTGATTGAGCAAATCGTTTAATGTTACCTAACAAAACATGCGTCAAGTACAATTTCAAGACAAAGATTCCGAGATAAAGTAGAAAGATTAATAAGATACTAATATAAATACTTCTTGTGTCAGAAGGATGGGAGACACGGAGTTACCGTAGTGAAGGAACAATGTAGGTTGGATAAAATAACGTACTCATGACAATTTAGCTACTGTGTAAATGCTAGCATTGTGAAAACAATTATGTTTAAGCACATAAGTTGACCTATTTCTCCGAACAAGCCATATATGAAATATGGTTCTTAATAAACAACGGTCTTGCATTCGCTTGCTCTGCGGGGCTTTGGATGAAATATTGCGTATTTTTAACAAAGGGCCCATACTTTTAAGAGGAAGCAGAATGGTATAACAGAGCGTTAGTGCAGTGTACCGGAATGTACGTGAAGAGTATAACTCGGCACTCCTGTATAGAACAAGAACACGATATTGAATCATGCGCTCACAGCCGCTTCTGGGGAGTTATTGTGACTATCACCGAAGTTAATAGAGAAAACTCCATTAATTAAAGGGTTTTTTCACACACAAAATAATTGTGTAATTTTTTCCAAAGGGTTGTAGACTCGTCTCTGAAAGTTTCGCGCCCGAGTGCAAACCACCAACGAGCATATAGGGTAAACATACAACCATATATATATATATTCACACACACACACACACACACACACACACACACACACACACACACACACACACACACACACACACACACACACACACACACACACACACACACACAAACACATAAACACACACACGCCGCACACACACACGCACGCACACACACACACATACACACACACACACACACACACACACACACACACACACACACACACACACACACAAACGCTAGAGCAATTATACTTAGATCTACGCTAGTTTGAATAGTCAGATAACGGCAAAGCAAATTTGCAATTGTACTACAACTGTTATCGTCTGTGATTTACATTTGCTATTAGAAACATGGATGTTATTTAAAAAGATAAAACACCAAGCCTACTTGCAGTGTGGCTTAATGCCTTTCATGTCAACAACTTGGAGACAGCAGACAAGTAGCGGTCAGAGTTTAGAAAGAGTATTTATTTAACTCCACTCGGTCCACGCACTTCCGCCTCAGCTTACGCACTTACTTTACCGCCTGCCCGCGCGCGCTGGTCGATACAACTATGTTTGCATTAACAATTATGTGTTAAAATAGTAGCAGCACTCATTTTGGTGGTAATAAGAGAGAAACAACACCATGGGAGGTGGAAGCAGCGCTAAGAGATATGAAGAATGGGAAGGCATCTGATAACGACCGTGTTAACATTGAAACATAGAAGCAGGAGAAGATATCACCTCGAAGACCCTAGCCAAGCTGTATACTAAATACGTATTATTAGAAAGCTGTATACTAAATACGTATTATTAGAAAGACGAATACCCATCGCACAGAAGAACGCAAAGAAGGTGACAATCTTCAAGAAGGGAAATTAGAAAGACTTAAAGAACTAGAGATCGATATGTCTGTTATCAAACATCTACAAATCACTCACAAATATGCTAACGAAGAGTCTAGAGAAGACACTCAACGAAAACCAACCACAAGAGCAAGCAGCATTCAGAAGCAGGTACTCAAACAAAGATCACGTTCACGTAGTAAACCAACTGAAGGAGAATTGCTGAGAATATAATAATCCGCGCTGCATCGCGTTCGTCGACTACGAGAAGGCTTTCGACTCCGTGCAAACTCAAGCAATGCTGACTTCGCTTCAGAATCAGGGGATAGAAGACGTGTACATCGAACTCCTGAAACACATCTACACCAACAGCTAGACGACAGTCCACGTACACAAAGAAAGCAACCAGATCAACATCAAGAAGGGAGTACAAAAGCGTGATACCATATCGCCCATGATGTTTACAGAAAAACTCATAAAGCATATTCCGAAAACCAGAGGCTTCAGGATAGGATATATCGGTCATCCTCACTTCGCCGACAACATATTCATATGCGATACTGCACCGCAAGAACTAACAAATACTGTACGAGATGTGATGTAAATTAAAAATTAAGTCTGAAGATGACCATTTCGAAGACAAAAGCTAGAAAACGGAAAACAAATATATATATATATATATATATATCTGCGTGGTGTTAATATATATATACATATATATATATATTAACACCACGCAGATATATATATATATATATATTAACACCACGCAGATAGAGAACGCTGGAAGCTACGTCTACCTGGGACAGCGATACAGCATCAAAGACAAAAACAAAGACAAGGAGATTCAAAGAAGAGTCACGGCCGGTTGGACAGCATTCGCCAAACAAGACGATATCTGCAAGGGTAACTTTGGAACCTGCATGAAGAGACATGTCTACAACTCATGCGCACTTCCAGCGATGACATGTGGCACAAAAACATGCACACTCGCAAACATGGCAAAGAACAACCTAGCCGCCTGAGTAAGAGAGAAGACTAAGGTAATATACAATATAGAACAAATCAGAAGATAGAAGTGAACCTGGGAACACATGTAGGCTATCAGATAACCGATGGACATCGCGTGTCACTACTTGGAGACCTTACGAAGGGAAACGACCTAGAGGAAGACCGGCGAGACGGTGGAGAGACGAACTGCAGATGACTACTGGAAAGACACCACCTGGCATAGGATAGCGCAAGATATGCAGATCTGGAAACATCATACTGAGGCTTTCGCCCAACCACGGGATAACGCGGCTATGCAATGATGATGATGATGATGATGATGAAAAGAGAAGAGCAAGCTCACTAGCAAATCTAGTTTCCAAACAGACCATTGAGGAATAACAGTAGTGATAACTGTTTTACGGACTTCAATGTCCTCTGTATTGTGTAGGATTGTATAATTAGTAACTCTACTAATACCAAACGGTGCACAATTTAACCTATGGTAATTTAGTTTGCAACAACAACACCAACAAAGACGACAACGACAAGAAAGACACAACAAAAACAGCAATGCTGAAGATTTTTATCTCGCTTTCAGATGGTCGACGCTAGACTCCTGCTCGTCTGCTGCGCCTGCCTGTTTCCTGGCGAAAGCGAGGCGAAGAGGTGGTCTCGGTCCACACCGCTACCACCGACGGATGATGACCTGAGCGAACTACTGCAGTATGCCTACGAGGCATATTCGATGACGGCCACCAAGTCTTTGTAATACTTGTCATCTCATTTTCTGCTTATTTATCGGTTTTCTGTAGTTCAATTTTATTCATTTATTTTCATTTTAGTAAATTTCTTTTGCATTGTCTATTGGTTAAGTCACCCATCTTCCGTTTATTTTGGTTTCTGCACCCTTATTCTGTACATTTGTTTTAGACGTCGTTATCATGAATAGTAGGTTTAGTCATCCTAATCCTGTATATTTGTTTTACTTAACGTTATCGTGTATATGTGCTAGCGAACTTTATCCTGTATATTTGATTTAGTTGCCATTATCCAGCATATTTGGCTTAGTTGTCCATCTCCTGTGTATTTCATTTAATTATCCATTATCTGTGTATTCGATTTAATCATCCATATATTTTGCCTATCTTCATAATTCTCCGTATTTCATGTTAACATGGTTGCATCGAGTATTTCCAACTCGACTCTCACTTTCATATATACGCTCGACTAAAACAATGTTTATGCACTTTGCCATCATTTTAGACTACCTTCCCTTCAACATCGTAGGCAAGTTGCAGATCTTATGTTTTACACAAGTGTGTGCACTACCAACTAGACTCGTCGTATCTGGTAGGGGCTATCCAATTTCACTGTCCTTCACGATCTCTACGAAACTACATCCCCTTTAGAGTTTCCAATAGCAGAATCAAATTTTGGAAAACATTTTGTTTTGAATAGATGTATGACTACATTCAACACATTCAATTTAAGTGATCAAACTTGTGATATATTTTCAGGAGCTGAAAACTTCAGATCCTCAATTCAAAAACATTTCCAAGTATAACGGATGTTTGCATGGTATATTTGATGTAGGGACGGTGACGTCATGATATTTGGATTATCGATTAATTGTAATTATTATGTTAAAATGTTATACTTATATTGATACGTGAAATGGGCATTTTTTATTCCGCAAAGCAGTGCTTGTCTGAAATACATTCATAACATGAATCTTGTCACCCGTCCTGTGCCTGTGCCGTGGCTGTGCATTTCCATCCCTTGTGTTGTACTTGTTTATTATCACTGCAACTTGCAAGTGCCAACACTGTATCAAACTTGTATCAACCATGAAATTATACTAGAATCTAGGCCTTTTTAAATGTTGAGGCGGCGGCAGTGGAATTTTTAGAAACATAATTTTCGTGTTTTACATTCGACGTCGTAATAAATTATAGGCATATTCAGCTATTGACTGTCACAATCGTTGCGTGTCCCACTTTTGTGCTTGTGGGCCTTGGAGGTGGACTTGGTATTGAGTCGTTTTTTCTCTTCCGTTAGCCAGGTGAAAGTTTAGAGCTACAAGTTCTAATAATAAACCAGGTTGGCATGTCGCGTCGTACTTTTGGGAACTAGTAAACTTCGTAGTTCACTTGTTCTCATTCACGCATAGAATGGAAACACTTATACTATTTACTGGTTGTGTTAGCATTTCTGTTACTAGTGTGAACATTTTTGTAAACAAATATTGAGATCTAAGCCTTGGCTGGTACTAGTAAGGGGTCGAGCAGATGACACAATTTTGAATATTATTTATGATTAAATCGACAAAAATGTATATCTTTTTAATAAAAATGTATACTGAACATACAATTGATTTTGTTTGCCTTCTTGTTTTCAGAAAAGGTGAACATGACCAAGATTACAATCAACACCATGCAGTATATCTGGCATGAAGACTTTGTGTCATCGATTAAAGCCACAAGGATTTATTTTGTTGTGGACATTTATTTATGTACTGCTGCTTACGTGATATATATATATATTATTATAAGATGCTATGTTAAAAATAAAATAATGCAACATTATTTCTGAAAATATGGGTTATGTATGTTTCTGCAGACGTTTCTAGCATTAACATGACTTTGTAATATTAAACTGTTATTGTATGAACTCTTGTGATCACACTGGAATTTTGTCAAACATTTCAGTATATATATATACACCTATTCTGGCTTGAACTATAATGTACAATAATTGACACAAGGAACATTAGATATACATATACACCCTGTATATATATATATATATTATGATTATATAATATATATATATATATATTATATCTAATGTTTCTTGTGTCAATGATTGTATATTATAGTTCAAGCCTCAATAGGTGTTTCACAGTGGTTCCTTTTAATTAAGTGGATGTTCGTTATATTACGTATCCTTACAGTTATGGTGGGAGTCCGTTGTTCCTACCACTGCGGTTCAGACTACCTGGTAATGTGTTGAAGGATGACTGAAAGTGTCAGTACATATTGTAAAACTGGGTCAGGCCCTGTGTTATTTCATTCGGTGATATGTTGTGCATCAAGGGGAATTTTCTCCTTTATTATTTGTCATTGTTTTATTTCACATTTTCAAATATTGTAACTACATGTTTTACACGTTATTGCTAAATGCTTCATGTATTGAAACTGTATGTTTCACTGCTATTGTTTTAGTACTTTGTGTAGGAATAGTCTTCATGTATTAATTGCAGTTTGGCTTAACGCTTAACACATAAATAGTTTGGGACTCTCCTTGGAAAATCTTAATTGAAATGAAGCTGGATTACCGAGATGACCATAAAAAGGGGTTTACTTAGTACTACCCCATATTGGAATACAAAAACAATAATAATTTGGTCATTGTTAGATCCTTGATCGCGGAACCGTTTACCATGCCCCGTTTCCTCTTTTCCTTTAGATCTCGAGTTCCGCCGAATCTTCATTCTATAATGTCGTTGCACGCACAGCCCACGGCCAGTACACGACAATAATTGGCGACGAGGTAAACTGTCAACTCTACGAGTTACTTTGAACTAGACTACGTCTAATTTCTGTGTGAAAATGGAAACTGTCGCTGACGTAGCACCTTTTTCGCTGGAGCCGACTGACAGCGCAGGCCAACGCTGGGAGCGTTGGGTGCGGCGCTGTGAAAACTTTGTGGTGGCTAAAAACATTCAGAACGATACAAGAATGAGAGCGATGTTGCTGCATTATGCTGGTGAGGCAGTGTTTGAATTGAGTGAAGCAGTGGGGGTGACAGAAAATGATGATTTCGCAGAAACCAAGCGGAAGCTCACTGCTTACTTCAGGCCGCAGTGCAATGAAGAACATGAAATGTTCAAGTTCCGATAGGCTGAACAGACGTCGTCAGAGACGCTGGACCAATTCAACACGGGGTGCTGATGTGGGGAGCAAGAGTCATCGTACCACCAAAGGGTCGTGACACGTTGTTGAAAGAACTACACGAGACGCATCCGGGCATAGTGAAGATGAAGGCGTTAGCCCGAAGCTACCTCTGGTGGCCAGGTTTGGACGCTGAAATCGAGATGTGTGTTAAGGACTGCACGACATGCCAAATACACAGCAAACAACCACCAGTGGCACTACTGCATCCATGGGAATGGCCGGGACGAACGTGGCATCGAATACACATTGATTATGCGGGACCGTTCGAGGGACGTATGATACTCATCATAGTCGATGCTCACAGCAAGTACATCGATGCACACGTTGTATCAGCTGCGACAGCCAGTGCAACTCTCACGAAGCTGACAGACGTTTGCGATTTTGGGTCTACCAAGCACAGTGGCATCAGATAACGGAAGATGTTTCACCAGTGAGGAGTTTGAACAATTTTGTCGAGCTAACGGAATCAAACACATCAAGTCTCCACCTTATCACCCATCCAGTAATGGCTTAGCTGAACGCGCCGTTCAGACTGTAAAAGCAGGGTTGAAGAAGACAAATGGCAACTTAGAAGATCGTCTCTACACCTTCCTAGCACGCTACAGGGTAACTCCACAAGCTACAACCGGCAGAGCTCCAACAGAATTTGTGTTGAAGACACCACCGAGCACACGACTGGATCTTCTACGACCATCCATTCAGAACCGAGTCTTGCGCAAACAGGAAGAAGACAAAGAACGCCACGACCAGAGAGCAGTGAAGCGAAGGTTCATGACAGGAGATCGTGTCTGGGCGTTGAACTTTCAGGGACAACCGAAATGGGTCGCTACGGTGATAGAGAACCGGCCGGGTCCGCTGACCTTCGCGGTACGTCTGCAGGATGACAGAGTGTGGAAGCGTCACCAGGATTATTTGCGCGAGAGAAGGCCGATCGAGTCGACTGAAGAGCGTCTGGTACCACTGAGGATTGAAGAGCCTCAACTTCCACCGAGGCTTGCAGAGCGTGAAGTACTACCTCGGTTCGAGCGAACACCATCGACACCACCACTATAATCTGGCAATTCGGACGTGACTACGGGTACAGCCACAGGAGAGGTGATCTCAAGACCAACATTTGAACGGTCGCAGTCCTGTGTAGTACCAGACGTGGTAGTACCGCTGAGAAGATCACACAGAGTGGTGAAGCCACCGGAAAGATTGAACTTGTAAAGTCTATATTACTGTCATAACGGACAATGCATAGATCAAGATAGCCAGAATAGACTATGTTTCGGTAGCTGTAGCTAGTCGCGAGAGCACTAGATTAGTACTATAAACAATTGCATACTATCTATCTTAGATATGACATTGATACGTATAAGTGACTCTCGTTGGCATTAAAAGTTTACATTTTTATAATTATACTAATTATGTTTTTCTTAAAGGGGGAGGAATGTTAGATCCTTGATCGCGGAACCGTTTACCATGCCCCGTTTCCTCTTTTCCTTTAGATCTCGAGTTCCGCCTGTGTCACAATAAACGTGTTCATACTTTCTCTACGAGAATCTTCATTCTATAATGTCGTTGTACGCACAGCCCACGGCCAGTAAACGACAGTCATCAAACTGTAACACTCCTGAGACACTTATTCCATTAATAATTAATTATTATACTAATTATTTGAAGGTATGGCATATTTTGAACATTGCTTTAAAACAGTTTACTGTAAGTGCAGCATATTGTGTAATAAAACGTGTGATGCATCATAGTGTTGTCTTATTAGTTTGTACTATAGTAGAAAAATGCAATGCATTAATAATGAACCAACATCATATATATATATATAGTATATATATATATACATACATATATATGCTCCCTCTTTGTGTTAGATCAGTTAAATAATACACAATTCTGCAGTCATTTAAAGACCAACTTTTAAAATATTGCTTTTCCACCCAAGCTCCATGGCATATCCATCCGTCTGTTAACAACTTGAATACTGCTTCCTACCGATTTTGAAATTCACTAACCCCTTTGTCTTGAAACACCTCAGAGTTTGGTTTCCTAGGATTTAGGCACAAAAGAGGTTACCTTATTATTATTAAATACGTAGTTACGTTGGTTGTAACTTTTTACCACTGCACAATAAAGATAAAAAAAAAGATATTTTAACCTTGGTCGAGCTGAACCTTCCAAAGATTAATATAACTTCAATGTGCAGGTACATATATTATAAAAATTATGAAAGATATTAAATAATCATTATTAAACACAATGTATATGACTTAAAATGAACACTCGGCTGAATTCGTAACGTAAGTGCATCAGTCTCGTTCTTTGAAAAATCTATATAAAATTGTTTGTATGACACGTCAAAATAATTAATTAAAATAATAATTAATGACTGTTTATTCAGAACATTGATAACAATATATATATATATATATATACAAGACAACCAAACAAGTTTTACTATAATACAAGTTTAACTATAATACAAGTGAGAATATATAATGTTTGAATGGGGTAAATATGAAGTCATTGACTTTTGTGTAAAATGTACCCCCTTACATATATATATATATATATATATACATATACATATATGTATATACACATATACACACGTATACACACACATACATACATACATACATATACACACATACATATACACAGGTACACATATATTGAGACATCGATATTATATTAATTGAATGTGCTATTCATCTAACCATCTAGCAACAATAATTGAAAACATGTAATGGAATATGTACATGTTCAAAATTTAAAGTATGTGATAAATACACATCTTTACACATATTGTAGTTTCCTCAATTGCATGATTATATTTGTGTATGATTTTGTTTACATTTCCACAGATATTTCTTAAATAAAAGGTTCTTGCATTTACGCTTAAATGCAGTAATAGTATTAGTAGTTTTAAATGATCACATAGAGAATTCCATAATTGCACTCCCTTTACACAAAGAGACTTTGATCGCATGGTAGAACAAACTCTCTGTCGTTCTGTGTCATGATTAGCTCGCATTGAGTACGCTATTTCTCGTCTAATAAACAAACACTGAATAGTTCGTGGCAAACAGCTGTAGTAAGCTTTGTACATAAATAATAATGTTTTCAGTTCTATGATATCTGGAAATTTTAGAACATGTAATTGTTGGAAAAGTGAGTTTGTATGATCCAACTGTCTTGCACCAAATATAATGCGGATTACTCTTTTTTGTAATAAGAAAATACAGTTAGTATTTGTTGGGTACGTGTTTCCCCATATCTCTGCACAGTAGTTTAAATACGGCAAAAAGAGAAAACTGTATAGAATACATCTACTATTTCTATCAAGTAGATGACTGTATCTATGAATTATAATAGTACTTTTTGAAAGCTTTGATTGTACGTATTTTATATGAGCTTTCCAATTTAGTAGATCATCAATAAACACACCCAAAAACTTGGTGACCCTTACTCTTTCGATATTAACATTTCGTATTTTTATAGTAACATCTTTGTTGAGCATACGATTTCCAAATAACATATAATTGGTCTTATATATTGAAATGTATCGTGGTACTGAGTATTGTGGTAGACTAGGCTAGAATTGAAAACGCGATGTTGATCGGTTCCATTTTATTTCACAACAATCCCAACGGGGTTTTCACTTCCGTTAGCACGGGCAAGCTAAAGTGCATAGCGTTCAATTGCAATATTAGGCTAAACAGCGATACACCACAGATATGTTCAGAGTTAATTTTTTTACTGCAAACCATGTGTACATTTGGTCCAGTACGTTACATACTGTTTCGTTTAGTTTATTGATATTACTATTTGCATAAAACATATTAGTATCGTCTGCAAAGAGAATGTATTTTACTATATTAGATATGTTACACATATCATTAACGTATAGAATGGATAGTTTGGGGCCCAAGATCGAACCCTGTGGGACACCACATGAAATATTGCGCACAACAGAATTACATTTGTTAATGGATACAAATTGTTTTCTGTTTTCTATATAACTATTTAACCAGTTAAATGTCCCCACACCACGGATACCAAGAAATTCAATTTTTTACATAACAGTTTGTGATTGACAGTGTCAAATGCCTTTTTCAAATCAATAAAAACACCAACTGCATATTTTTTGGCATTCAATGATCGGGTTATTCCATCAAAAAAATCTATTAGTGCATGATTATGTTGACATATTTTGTTGAAATCCATATTGGCTTGGGTTTATTAGTTTGTGTTTGGTAACAAAGTTATCTAAACGAGAACTGAACAATGTTTCTAATATTTTTGAGAATTGTGGTAATAGTGAAACAGGCCTATAATTAGTGCACATATACTTCTCGCCAGACTTAAAGAGTGGGATAACCTTTGCTATTTTCATTTTTTTCGGGAATACTCCAGTAGTGAAAGATAGATTACAAATATAGTTGATACTTTGTTCACAGCTCAAATAACTTCCTCTTCGTTAACTGGAGTTAGAAATAAATTTTGATTATTTCTGTTTTCTAGGTAGTCATAAATAGAAACATTTGTTGGTGCCGTTATATCCTTTGACAGCTCCGGACCGACATTGGTAAAATAATTGTTAAACATGTTCGCTACATCTTCCTTATTACTAATGGTCACGCCATTATTTAAAAACTGATCTGGGTAGTGATTTCCTAAGCGAGGTGTTCCCATTACAGTTTTAAGTACTTTCCAGGTGCCAGCAATGTCATTTTTCTTCTGTGCGATTAAACTGCTATAATACTGTTTCTTAGTGGATCTGAGAATACCTGTTAATTAATTTTTATATGATCTATATCTAGTTTCCGAGATAATTGATCTGGATGATAGAAATGCTTTATACAAATATTGTTTATATACATGCGTTTCTGAGTCCTTTAGTAAACCACGTTTTTTTAACTAATTGTTAATACTTTAGGTCGTACAGTTGACAGAGGACAATGTTTGTTGTACGTTTGAGTAAAATCATGAAGAAAGTTGTCATATGCTGTATTTGCATTTTCACTACCGATAACAGTATGCCAAGAATTTTTTATTAAGTGACACTTCAATGCATTGATGTTTTCTTCGATACGATGACGAATACACTTGTTAGAATGTTCGTTCACATTACGTTTTACAGTACAATGGCACATGGCAAATACAGGAAGATGATCATTGATGTAATTTATCAATAGACCACTATCAATCTTGTTCTCAAGCTCAGAAGTAAAAATGTTGTCTATAAGGGTTGCACAGGTAGTAGTAATTCTGCTAGGTATGTTAATTAAAGGGTATAGACCAAGACTATACATAATATCTACAAATTGTTTGGTTCCGCTATGACTATCACATTTAAACAAATCTATACTGAAATCATCACATGCATATATGGTTTTGGTGCAACGTATACGACTAAACAATTGTTCAAAATTGTCATTAAATGAAACAATGTTAAACCCAGGGCACCTATATACACAACTAACCAATGCAGTTTTGTGTCGGTTAATTTCACATTCAACAGTAACACATTCTAGTATGTTATCAACTATTAGTGATTTCGTTACGCATAATCGCCCATTTAACTTCTTTTTAACATAAATCACCACACCTCCACCTTTTCTGTTGTCTCTAACAACATGAAAAGCATCATAATCACCAAACGTATATAAAGGAGTTGAGTCCTTGCTCAGTCACGTTTCGCTTATTGCAATAATATCAAACTTTACATTAAGTAATTTAAGAAGATCTTGTATTTCACTGAAGTTAGTACTCAGACTTCTAGCATTAAAATGTACCAAAGACAGACCACCATCATACTTTATATTTAGCTAATTATTGAATTGTTGTTATGTATAATATTTACAACAAGTTGAGATGTTGTTGTAATAATGATTTTCAGGATCGACATCCTTCTCAAAATGACACCTGCTATGTTCACTATATTTGTAGGTTTCAAATATGTTTTCCATATCATCACAATTTGAGAGTGATTACTTTTCTTTCACGGTGTTTGCCATGTAAATGGTAGATAGTAGGTATTAAAATAAAGTAGAAACAGCAAAGCAATGTGTTTGCCATAATAATAAAGTAATATACAGTTTTGACCATTGTTATCAATAAGAAGAAACACACAGTGTACAACTGTAATACAGTAGATGGACAACATCAACAAAAACAGCAGAGTCGTAGAGTTCATTTCGGTGGAATCAGACACCAAAGACAAATTCACGCAGTGTGCAACAGTAATATAGTAGATGCACAACATCAACAAAAACAACATAGTCGTAGATATTGTTCGATAAGCATTGTTCACTGGGACTGACAGGATGTGTAATGTTTAGGAAAGATAGAATAGGAAGAAAGGGAGGTGGAGTTATTTTATATATTAAAGAATCTATCCAGGCTTATGAAATAAAATTAGAAAGAGAAGCAGATTGCGAAGAAGCTGTTTGAGTAACATAGTTACAGGAAACCCAACGTTAACAGTTGGGTTAGTTTATCGAAGTCCAAACATAAGCATAGAAGAGAATGAAAAAATACAAAACGCTATAAGGGAAGTAAGCAAACGGGACTGTATTATTATGGGGGATTTTAACCACGGGCATATACAATGGAAATCTCTACAGTGTATGGGGAGTGAGGACAATAAGTTTTTAGTTTTAGTTCAAGATACTTTCCTTTCTTAATATGTGCTAGAACCAACCAGGGGTGAGAATGTGTTAGACATAGTTTTGTCCTCACAGAATGAATTAGTTGACAATGTCAAGATATGTGAGCCACTGGGGAGCAGTGATCACAACCAGATACATTTTACCACCAAAGTAAAATCAGAAAGGAATAGTAAAAAGCAGTATAGAAGAAATTTCCACAAAGGAAGGTATCAGGGCATGATGAAATATTTAGCAAAGATAGACTGGAATAAGACACTGAAAAATAAGACAGCAACAGAATGCTGGAATATATTAAAGAGTGAAATTAAGTCATAGTTGAGAAATGTGTACCCTTCAAAAAAAAAGGGAAACGGTCCAAAAAGAAACACTTATTGAAAGAAGCCATTAGAAAAATTAAGTATAAACAAATGATGTGGAAGTCATATAGATGTACTGGAAATGATGAAGACTACAACAGTTATAAAGAAGCACTTAACCAAGCTACAGCTGAAATTAGAAATTCAAAGAGAAGCTATGAACAACAATTAGCTAGTAATATAAAACATGACAGCAAGAGTTTTTATGCGTATGTTCGAAGCAAACAGAAAGTTCAAGATAAGGTCGGTCCTCTAGAAGATAGTGTTGGAAATATAATATCAGAGGGATTCTTAATGGCAGAAGACCTGAATGAGTACTTTAGTTCAGTGTTTACCAGGGAAGATATTAGTTCACTGCCAGTACCAGAGGCTAAGTTCAAGGGGGCAGATTCGGACTATTTAGGACAATTAATTGTAACCCCGGAAATGGTAGCTAAGAAAATAAGGGCTATGAAGGATAATAAATCACCTGGAGTGGATAGGATTCCGCCCAAACTACTATTGGAAATTGTACAACAAATTAGCGTACTGCTTGCAACAGTTTTCAATTTGTCATTAGAAGAGGGAGTGGTTCCTTTAGAATGGAAAGAGGCAAACATTATACCGTTATTTAAAAAAGGTTCGAGAAACAAGTCGGAGAACTATAGACCAGTGAGTTTGACATCAGTGATTTGCAAATTATTAGAAAGACTAATTAAAGATCACATGGTGGATTTCTTGTTAAACACAACTTGATAAACCCATCTCAACATGGGTTTTCAAAGCGAGGTCATGCTTATCAAATATGTTATGTTTTTAGAAAACATCACTAAGTGGGTAGATGGGGGATCACCAGTAGATATCGTATACTTAGATTTTCAAAAAGCTTTCAACAAAGTACCACATCAAAGATTACTGCTTAAACTAAAGGCCCATGGGATAGGAAATGGTATAATAAACTGGATAGAAAAATGGCTGATTGACAGAAGACAACGTGTAGTAGTTGATGGGGAGGCTTCAAACTGGAAATCGGTATTGAGTGGGGTACCACAGGGATCAGTAGTAAGACCTATATTATTATTAATATATATTAACGATTTGGATGATGAAATAACAAGCAAGGTGTTGAAATTTGCGGATGATACAAAAGTGTTTAGAAGGATTAAAAGTGATGGAGAAAGACAACATTTACAAGATGATCTTGACAAGTTGATCAAATGGTCTGAAAAGTGGCAAATGCTGTTCAATTTTGGGAAATGTAAATGCCTCCACGCAGGACATGGGAACGAAGAGATATAATATACAATGGGGGGTACTGTACTAAGTACTACTGTAAACGAAAAGGATTTAGGGTTAACCATTAGTGCTGATATGAAGGTTTCAGAGCAGTGCGGAATTGCAGCTTCAAAGGAAAATCAAATCCTTGGATTAATTAGGCGAAACATAACGTATAAGGAAAAACAGCTAATAATACCACTGTACAAAACAATAGTTAGGCCTCATTTAGAATGTTGTATTCAGGCGTGGAGGCCATATTGCAAGAAGGACATAGATATGCAAGAAAGAGTACAGAGGAGAGCAACTAAAATGATACCAAAACTGAGGGATCTTAGTTAAGAAATACGCCTTAAAAATGCGGCTTAACAACACTAGAGACCAGGAGATTGAGAGGAGATCAAATAGAAGTGTCTAAAATAATGAATGGTTATGAAAATATTGATAGAAATATTTTGTCTCGGTTAAGAAAGATAGAAGGACTAGAGGACATGAAGTTACATTAGCAAAGGAGCAGTGTATATTAGATATAAGAAAGTTCTCATTTTCACAAAGGACTGTAAATGAATGGAACAGATTACCTGCTGATTGTGTGGGTGCTAGTAGCGTGAATATATTTTAAAATAAAATCGACAAATACCTCAGAAGGGCGGGATACACATAGATAAAAGGGTCGGACTCTCGATAAGCCAAAGGGCTTCCTTGTCCACCTGCCACCTAGAGTTAATTCTCTGGGTGGCAATCTTGTTAAATCTTGTTCAGACCCTTGCCAATTCACCGTGAGTCTTCACTTTACGTTTATGTCCGTCTTCACGTACCTTGATGTAAACACAACAGTTCTGTGTCCACGTGCTGTGGATCTTGTTTTCGCGCTTCAGCTGTCTCGCTTGGCTGAACAGTTCGCTGTTCAGCGTTGATAGGTGGTCGTTCAAATAAATGTCAGTTCCCTTCAACGTGCCCCGCTTCATCATAATCTCGGTCTTCTTTTCAGCCGAATGAAGTTGTACGGTGATCAGTCGCTTGCCGTCACGCCGCGGTGGTAAGTCGTGGATCGCCGTGATGTCGTATGGCGCGAGCGAGATGTTCAACTTTCGTTGGGCGAAATCGACGAAGTTCGTCCTCATCGTGGTGCTCTCACTGATGGTCGGCGTTTCATCTGCGTTGGTTGATGTGGAGCTGCGCGTTCTGGGCGTTGTTGACGTAGCGGTTGGTGCGTAACTGTGAATGTTAAGCCCGGTGACGATAATGTGCCCGTAAGTGATGTTACAGCATCGTCCCAAGAAGTTACACAAACTATAAAACCAGCCACTACCCCTACCACCGCACTAGCCCGGTTGCCGACGGAATAAGGCCGATCGTAACGTGTTTATTTGTACGATTCAATCGTACCGATTGAGTCGGCCGAGTCACTCGTATGAGTCAATCGGTGCGATTGTCTCGTAACGTGTATCGCCGCCTTAAAACCTAACTGTCATTTAGATGTTTTCAGTTTTCATTTGAAACTGTCACTTCGTGTTCGTGCAGACATGTTATGCTAAGTACACACCCGCCTAATCCAACCGTGTCAACAAAATCGTACCAAACAACGGTTGGCCTGTTTGATGAGTTCCCGACTACCGACTCCAGACTGCCGACTACAGATTCAAACAACAAATCTGAAGTCGGGCTTTGGGCCAACTGTAGTTGTGTTGGGTTTATGTGAATTCATGGCCCAGACAAACTGGACATTTGTGGTCCGGGATTCAGTGACACTTGTTGTTGTATCAGCAGTTTGTGCTATTCACGCCAGGGTGATAACAGTGCGTCAACAGTCTAGTTGGTGTACAACCCCGTAGTCGAATCACCGAATACAAGCAACGTGAAGGGGGGGACCACCGACTACCTAAAATCTCCCTCGACTACTGAAGGTTTGTCAATGAGTCTGGTGTATACTCCACCGACTGTCTCAGAAACAAAGGCAACCACTGCAGTGAGTGTAGAACTGGGCAGCCCGGCACACCGCTACTGATCGCCGATAGCAGTGCACGTAGATCCTTCTACTCACGCATAGCTAGGGCACAAACAAAACGACAGTACATGACACATTGTGTAGACATACGCCAGCTAACTAGATTGCTCTGCTCTATTGAACACAAAGAGAACACAATCAACCATGTCAGGGTGATAACAGTGCGTCAACAGTCTGGTTGGTGTACTAGTCGGGTGTGTCTCCGAATACGTGCAACGTGAAGGGGGACCACCGACTACCTCAAATGTTTCCCGACTACTGAAGTTTGGTCAGTGGGCCCGGTGTATACTCCACCGACAGCATCAGAAACAAAGGCAACCACTGCAGAGAGTGTAGAACTGGGCGGCCTGATTTGTTGATGGTGCCAAGAAATTATGTCACATAATACCGCTACTGATCGCTGATAACAGTGCGAGTAGAGACCCGTCTACTCACACATAGGGCACAAACTGGCCGTGCACCACCGAACGTCACACATTGTAAAGACCGACACCAACTAATTAGATCGCTCCGCTCAAATGAACACATTAACTATGTGTCCCACTTACAAGACGTTACTGTCACAAACGTGTATCAAGGTCCGCGCGGAATCCTCATCCCGGATGAAGCAGATCATTGTTTAAAGTAAACGTCTTGTAATATCACTCATGAAAATACAACTTACTCATAAGCATGTGTGTTGTCTTTCTATGTGTCTGCATAAACGAGTAATTCGTCTGATCTGTGGCGTAAAGCGTATGGAGCCTATCATCACACTCTTTAAACAACTGTGTATTTTGAAATTTGTAGACTTAGTTAAATGTAAGACAGCGATTATATTGTGTAAGGCACACAATCAACTACCAAATAGTTTGCAAACAATGTTTAAACTGTTTGTCTCAATATATGGTACTAGACAGAAAGACAACTTTCGAAGTCAACGTGTGCGTACCACACAAAAATCTATGTGTATTTCTGTTTGTGGAGATGTGCAATTGTTTTATGTTGTTGTTGGAAATAAATTACTTACTTACTTACTTACTTACTTACTTACTTACTATATGGGGAGAGGCCACGACGTAGCTACTAAACAACACGACAGCGTTACCAGACTAACAATGACGGTGTTGGTGTTTATTATTGTAGGTACAGTAGGTACAATCTTGGCGTTTTCGTCAGTCAGGTGACACCGCTAGTGTAGTGGTTAGCACTTCCGCCTGGCATGAGTTCGAAACCCGGACCGAGCAGGCATGATATTTGGTGTGAAACATGGCTCTCAACATTAGGGACTGTGTATTTATTGTTTTACTCATTTGTTTTGTTTCTTTGCCATTTGTTTTACCGAACAATACCCCAACATATCACTGCATAAATATGATGCTATATAAATCAATAAACATTTATATTTACAAGTCCGGCGCTGCAAGTAACTACAGGAGTAGGGAAGCGTGAACAGTTCGACTGCTATGGGTCACTGAGCAGTGTAAGCTATGGGGTTTGGCCGCTGTGGGGTGTGCAGCAAAGCTTGGGTTAGTCAGTAATCAAACTGTTGTGAGGTAAGGACATTGACACGCAGTGTGCAAGAGGACCATTTAGGCAAGATAGTGCAGAAAGTAAACGTCCTCATAATTACACGTAAATTATTGAGAATACACAGGTTGCAATCATGGCCGTGATGTTCGATCGATGCATTAAGCTGGTCACCACGTGTGCCGTGGTCAGTGTATGTGTCCACGTCTCAACAACTGCGGAATCGTGGACTAAGGCCGAGTTCCCGAACCCACAACTCGACGTCAACGATTGCGGCAACATCGGCAGCTGTTGATGTGTACTTAGTGCCAAGTATAAATCAAATCTTTTTCTTCTTAATGTTGGAAAGCTACCATCCATTAAGCAGAGTCTGCTCGGAGATAATGCTGCACTTGGGGGGTTGCTGTGCTTAATAAAATGATACGTGATTAACTTGTGGAGGATTAATAAATAAATAAATAATAAAACAAAATTCTGAATTTTACGTTGGTTGTTGATGTGTACACAGTCAATAAAACCCAGTGTTTGCTGGGCGGGGCTAACTCCGCCTACATAGTGCCAAGTAAAAATCAAATTTTCATCTTCATGATGGGCAGCCACCATCCATTCACCAGTGTCAGCTCAGAGATAATTCTGCAGTTTGGGGGAATGGTTGCTGTGCTACCTTCGGCGTAAGAACGAGAGACGCATGGCTTAAAAGAACGAGAACGAGAGACGTAAGAACGAGAGACGCATGGCTCAAAAAACAGTTACTGGAACGGCTACCGCTTCAGAAATATTCATGGTAGCCAGAAATGGTCAATCGGTTAGAGACATATTTATATCACGGGTCTCTAAAGAAGCGAATGATTTAAAGTCATATGTGGAAAGCAAAGGCTTCACTGTGTTGAATGTTAAAGTGAAACACAAGGGAACTGTTTGGTATTAAGCACTAAAGGAGTTAATGCAAACTAAGTATTTCCAACTATAATAATATTTTTAACGTCAGTGGTTTACTAGTAAACATATTTGAACATACCCTCTATCGAATTTCATGAATCGCGCCATTGTTGAACAGAAAATGACGTAGGCAATGTTGCGTACTTTTCTAGATTTTGTGTGTACTAGTATTTCCAAAAACCGTCAGGTGGCGCTGTGCGATGTCACCCACTGAGTTTAGACAAGATGGGGTGTCGCTACGGTTGTGATTCTTCGTCTGGTGATGAATGAAATGGAGCTGGATATCGGTTTCAACCGCAAAGACAAGGGCCAGTATTGCAAGATAGACCAGAGTGCACTGGTGACCGTAAGCATGATAAAGAAGACAAGCGGGAAGTAGAAATGCAGAGGCGACTGACAAGCCGAGACGTAACTGACTGGTGACAATGGTGTCACTGTCAGTGATGACTGCTGTCAGAAAACGGCTGCGACTCGTCAGCACGCAGAGCAAGTCGGTGAAGGTAATTATTTATGTGTCTAGTATAAATAACTACTCATTATGAGGTCCGGGCTGGATAATAATTTAAATAAATAAACGTATGAACTGAGTGAGTCGATAACTCGGTGGCACCTCGATTCGACGACAGTCCTCATGCTAGTGCCGTTGGCTCCGTGTCCAGTTTTACATTTTATGGGAATATTACCTAAAGTTTTACCTTCGCCCTTTTAAAAAACTGTTCTAGGAACCGAGTTCAAAATTGTCCACGGCTATGATAGAAAAGAAACAGGTTAACTGTTGTGTCCCCATTATTATATTTACAGTAACCACTATGCATGTGTATCACCGTATGAGAAAAATGTGTGGCAGTATTAATTGTTCTTTTAATAGGCTTGAATTTAATTTTATAGAGAAAGAACATAATTCTTGTATAAACACAGAAAGACAATCCTAATCCATGCTTCTTGTGACATTGGCTTAATTCAGAATGGAACAGTGGAATCTCACTTTTAAGGTCAAGTTATCTTACTAGCAGTAGTACTGATATCCTATACTATACCGAGGCTGTATTACCAAGGTGACCATATAACGAGGTTCTGCTGTAGTAATAACAATCCCTGTTTTTTGATCATTCATGTAATACTTTCATTTAAACGCTTGGTTCTTTGTTGCAGGTGGACTACGATGCGTTACGAATGGCCAAGGAAATATACTAGTTGCTACGAATCACATTCGGTTAGATAACTGGAAACTAGACCCGCCAACGAACAAGTAAGTATATATCCATGTGCCATGACAGCAGTGAAATGTGTTGTTAAATATTTATTGACATATATCAACAATGATGATAATACTGCAGTAACCAGAACATCAAGCAAAGCAACAGCAATTTTTAAATGTATAAACATATAATATGTATGAAGTTTCATAAACTGTATATACTAGGCATAGTTAGTAGAAATCTGCCAACATTTTTTAATGTTTAATAGTAAACAACATAGGATCATTCTAGAACATTTTGAGTAGCATGCCTATGCGAGAATTGAAGAAAGGTTCAAATGATTTCATACAAACACTGCTTGTTGATATATACCAATTTGACAAGGAAATGAACTACCTCAAACCCATTGACATACATCATCTGCTGACAATGTTAGTAAATTTATGTGAGCCTTATTTTATTTCAGGTCTCTCAGGTGGGCTGCATATAGACAGTTCATCCGGTGGCAGGCTGGGCTGAAAGGTACGGAGAGTTATACCAGCGTGTGCCAGCTATCAAATACGATCACACTTCCCTGCACTCAGTGGGACACAACATGAGGGATTCCACTTGGCACTGGAGGACTGAACTAGACTAAACTAGAGGATGCATTTGTCACCTTATACAAAACTATGGCTGTAGGTGGAAATGCAAACAAAACAGCCAGTCCCTTGAAACGTCCTTGTCAATTGTCAGTCGATTTGTAAATAAATAGTTGGATTGACTATTAATTTACAAATCGCCTCTTGATGCCAGCAGATCATGTTTCATTGGCTTGGGCACATCTGCCCCAAGGACTGCAATTCCAGTTGGGACAGTGATTCCTGGCTGTTTCAGATTTCTCCTAAAGACATCATTCACTCTTTCCATCAGCATGGGCATTTGGGTTTGCAGGTAAATCTGCTGCTGTGTTTTGTCTCTCGCAGCACCCACTGCTTGCGCCTTCTTGACCAGACATCCGCAACGTTAAGAAGGTCTGCGCTATGGCTTGGCCAGAAGTTCCATACCAGAGCAGATAGTATGAGCCGTGCTTTCGTCCCTATAAACAGGACATACAGTATTGTTATAAAATTCTTACCAACAAAAAGCGACAAACCCATCAGCATTTATATATTGTTAGTTAGCTGCTGTGAATTACTTTCCTTACGACTGGTCGGCTTTCAGTGAACTTTGAAACACCATTTTCCAAATGACAATAATGTATAAATATGTCTTCTATAATTGCACTCGGTAATCGTGTTTAAAAATGTTGACTGTTTGAATCATACTCAAATGGCCAAGTATTCATAATCAGACATTGAAAAAATAATATTGATCTTTACAAACAAGACATCCCATTATGACAGTCGTCCACAATTGCATTTATCATCACTCATTTTTGTCATGTATCTTAAAAGATCCTGATGATCTAACCACTATGTTACCATGCCACAATACGTTAGTGGTGCTATTATTAGAATGACTGAGGTCAATTTTTTTTACAACTAAATACCTATTGCAATGAATGACTTCTGTCCTTCATAGAAGAAGTGCTGTCTTTTGGAGCAGTACTTGAGCAGGTAACTGTGAAATACTTCAAGTTGTCCAGTGTGGCAGTACTTGTCAGGTGAGGAAGGGCTTGCAGAACATGTCGTGGTGTAATGGCGGAAGTAGGAGCAACCCTCTTTCGTGGAATCTGTAAAACATGATATTGTGTTTGTGCACTATTACGGTAAAGCATATCACATTACAAAAAAAAATAATGTAGAATTCATTTTTTTCAAGCGAGTAATCAATAAGAGTTTACATGTGAATAATGCAGTACATACCGACTTTATGTGATGTGCAGTAGACTTGCTTGATGTAGTAGGCATTGGGGACAGTGGAATGCGAGTGGACAATGGTTGTGTAATGGTCTACAATAGAGACATATACTAAATAAAGATCATGTCCGGATTAATTATGGAGTGTTTGTTATCATATGGTCATAGTGGGTCATTCTATGTGACGGTAACCAATAATTCTTAAATTGGTTGCACTCATCTCTTCAGTTTTTTAATAATCAATTTGGTGATATCCCTTGAGAAGATAAACATAAAACCAAAACAGAAGCCTCTCAGCTCCAGCAATGTTTGGGCTACAATAATTTGACATTTAGAACTTCAATTTATAATTACGTTGAATTATAAAAAAAATACAACAACCAATATTTCAAATGTTAATATATATTGCCTTATTCAATTTGTAGTTTTTTTATAATGAATAAATAAAATCATAATATAAATAATGTTACTTTTGTGTTACTTTAATTCTTGTTACTATTTTATGTATTTTTCTGACAACCAATTAAACCATACTGCTACACTGCTGCGTGGTTAACAGATACATCAGTTCAAGTACAAATTGTAAAACCAATACAAAAATAATATTGTGATATTTTCCACACCAACGGGAATTTAGGTTCAATAGTCTGCAAGCAGCCACTAAACCCGTCTTATGTGAAAAGGATAGCTTGTCGCAGACATACTATCAGCCCAGCGGGCAAACTGACGTTGTAACGACGTTGTTTCGACGTCAGGCACCGACGTCGAAACAACGTCGAAAACACATTGGATTTGAAAGTTGTATCAACGTCGGGTATCGACGTTGTTCCGACGTCGGGTGACGACGTTGTTCCGACGTCGGGTGACGACGTTGTTCCGACGTCGGGTGACGACGTTGTTCCGACGTCGGGTGACGACGTTGTTCCGACGTCGGGTGACGACGTTGTTCCGACGTTGTTCCGACGTCGGGTATCGACGTTTTTCCGACGTCGAGTGTCGACGTTGTTCCGACGTCGGGTGACAACGTTGTTCCGACGTCGGGTGACGACGTTGTTCCGACGTCGGGTGACGACGTTGTTCCGACGTCCGACGTCGAAAACGTTGTTCCGACGTCGGAACAACATCAGTTACCGACGTCAGGTACCGACGTCGAAACAACGTTGAAAACAAGTTGTATCAACGTCGGGTGTCGGTGTCGTTCCATGTTGTATCAACGGCTAGTTCGGGGAGCGTTTTTGTTGTAATGTAGTTTTTGCCATGTTTCAAACTAGTAGGCATAATTGGGCTCACTGTGGAGCTTACGATGAATATGCAGGTCCTAAGCTGAAGGGGAGACACCTCACCTAAAAAGTAAATAAAAAATACTGTAGTCACCATATTCTGACAGCTTTCTATATTAGCTGTCAATAAAGGTCACAAACTATCTAAACAAATTTGTGGAATATCTTGGGAGTATTGTTATTTGTTCGAATTTATAACGGTATAATTTTGAAAAAAATATACTTTCAAATGTTTTAAGGTTTAGTGATGACTGGGACAACAAAAAATATCCATAATTGCGCAATAAAATAAAACAATACTATGTCAGCGTATCTATACAATTAAAAATAAAGATATTCATTATGTCGTGGTACAAATCACATCATTTTATTTCGTACAAATAAAACAATTATTAAAATTAAATTAAAACACTACCAACTACACAAGCACGAATTTTATCTAGTTGTGAGCCTTCCGTCCACCACCTCCACCCCGGTCTGGTGCATATTTAAGGCATGCAGAGACGGCTGCAGTGACCTCTGTCTCCGTTCCGACCTGGTTCTTCAGGACACTTGCTGAAACATAATATTCATCACAGGATTGAAATCTTGTACGTTTGAATATCACACCCTTTAAGCATAATCAATATAATTTTGTTGTGCCCATATGGTAGAGAAGGTCTTACTGAGTAAAAAATATACTGACATTTTTTCTGACCGACCCCCCCGTTTCCATGGTAACAAGCAAAACGGCCGCCAAAATACAGCACATCTGAAAATTGTAAACTTTGGAAGTACCAATGATATGGCAATCTGGCTTGGATTGTCGTGAATTTTCAAACTATGTAATTGTGAATGTAACAATTTTAGACACATTTTGGGATATTACACCAAAGATAAAGCATAAAACCAAAATGTTTTTATACAGATTGTTGAGATTATTAAAGAGTACGCAGTAATCCAAACCAAACAAAGAATGATCGCATTGATTGCTTGTAAGAGCCACACCTCATCCATCAATAAACGTGTTTTAGAGATGTGTAATTGTTATAAAAGGTATCTTTACTGAAACATACAAAACTACTGAAATATGCAAGAAACACATTTTAAGAATTTTTTCTCAGAAGCCATCATTCTAGCTGTCATATATCCCCTTAATTCTGGATTTAGATATAGTTTATCAAGCTATACTGAAACTTTGTTTTTGTGAACAAATTTTGACACATTAAATAAATTCATTATGCTTGATTCACCAATCCGCATGCTCCATTAATCCAGCCAAAAATCATTGATAAATGTGAAATAGAAAGAATTACACTGATCACTGATGTATGGCTTAGGTAGGTGTAATCATTTACTATGCTAGACATAGCATATTTCTTACCTCTTTGGTTTGGTGACAAAGCAAGTGATGGTAGTGATGGTAGCCGCTTCATAGGAGGTTTCGGCAAGAAGACCTTACCTTAGAGGTATCAAAGATTGAAACAAAAATAAAAAACACAAACTTACGGGTTTACTAAAAAGGCATTCTTTTGAATTATTGAAGTAGCTGATTATGAATGAATATGGTAACTTGTGAAATCCAATTGCAGTGCTGACATTTAGCATTCAACGCAAGATGTTTGAGAGAACAGAAGTACTTCTATGTACTTACTACAACTTTCCCTTGTACTCTTCAGAGTGACCTCCTGGTCGGAGCTAGACTCGACGAGAGAATCTGGAAAAGTATAACTCTCATTATACATGTACATATATTTTCATATAACTACTTCTTTTAGTAAGTATTGCTATTCAGTGCTTCACGTTAGAAAAAAATCAGGCGAGCGAATAAATATGACAAATAATTTAGGCGAGCGATTTATTAGTTTTGTTTTTAACCAAATGGTGGTGTTCGTTTTTCGGTCTTGTGATGCCACTGCCCAGTCGTGTCATGGCGTATTCGGGGCTAGCCGCAGCGGTATCTGTTATATAAGGTTAATTTGAACAGGTTAGTTCGGAACATCAAGCTTTTGGCATAACTTGAAAAGGTACATATTGACGAAGAGATATTTAACTGACGCAGGAAGTATAGCGATATGATTAAGTCGTTATTGGGACACTCGAGGACACTGGGATCGCGATACTACCTACCTATAATAAATTTAAACATACCAGTCATACAATCCTCTTTGTTTTCCTCTTCTCATTCTCATCGCTGACGTTAAGGTGAAATCATATCGATCGCACTCCTTTTTATCATCTGAAACGAAACAATGGTGAATTAATTTATTCCAATGCACAGTAAAACAATCACAAATCTATATTTTGCAAAGCCCAACCTGATTTGGATACCAAAAACCATTTAAACGCCTAAAGTCACCAGGATATATATAATGACATAGTATTGCCAGAGAAGTAACTGTCACAGATTAAAAAATGTAATTAACTCTAATAACAAACTTTGAATAAATACATGTCAAAATATGTTAGCGAAATGTTATTTAAAATCAAGGTTTTGTATGTCATTTATAACGATTAAACGTCAGGTCACACATTGTGAGAAATGCAATTTAGCTAGGCACAGGTTTCAAATTACTGTCACATTTGCAACTACATAGTCACAACTTCGAGCCACACAGTTACCTGATGTTATCTTGCATTTGACCAAAGGGAACTGCAACCACTGGTCAGTTGGTGTAGTCCGCTCTCTTTATCTTATGTTTGTGGCATCTTTGACAGGTGGCCAATAAACCATCCTCTTCTCACTGTTGATCCAGCATTGTGTAGGGGTCATTAAAATACCATTAGTAAGCAGGGGCAGAAGTAATGGGCCCACGGCAGTCATTGCCCATGCAGCTCAGCCTCACATCCATGCCTAAAGCTGTGAGCACTGACCATTTCAAACTAGCCAATGGGTAACTCTCACAATCCCACCACTACTTAACTACAGCTTCTAAAATGACTACCATGTGTGTGTGACATGTGCCCGTGTCCACTGTGTATAACAGTCGAATTTGTACGTCACCTTGAGAGCAATCTTATCTGACCGCCCTTTCTTTTATCTGCTAATGGAATAGAAAGATGTCACATTGTGCATATGACTTGTGACAGACCCAGCCTTATCATATGTTACTACACAATATAACATTAATGAATACAGAGTATATATATATATATATATATATATATACATATATATATATATATATATATATATATAATTTTGGAACATTTTGTGGAGAAAGGGTGGATACACTTAAGAGTGGTGACGTGTACATGGAAATCATATTTTGGACAAATTTATATAAATCTGGTTGTTTAAATTTTTCACGTCGGATAACAAGTACCAATTTGCCGTTTTTCGAGAAAAAAATCTATAATTTGAAAAGTTTATTTATGGTGATCATAATGTTTGGGTTGTTGATGCCAATTGGGCATATCTTTCTAATGAACCTTTTGTTATCATTCGGTATAGCTAGGGTTTAAAACCAATACATGGGTGAGTTTTGTTAACATTGTACCAATTGCAAAAAACGGACGAGATTGCATTCCGTGGTCCATAATTTGAACCCAATCCATGGCGGATGTGTACAACGTATATAAAACGTAATTCTCGACACATAGCTGGATGGTCACTGGCGGACGTGGCGATAGCGCAATATTGTTACGTTGTTGCTACGTATTGGTACACGTTTGTAGAATGCGTGTATAGAACGTACATATAAAACATAATTCATAATGTTACGAAACCATTACCAGTTTCCCCAGTTCCACACTTGAATGAACAGGTGAATTCACGTGAATAGTCGATCCACTAGCACCGTACGTACCAGTGTCCTCAGTTCCACACGTGAATGAACACCTGAATTCACGTGAATACTCGTTCTCCTACAACCGTACCAGTTTCCACAGTTCTACACGTGAATGAACACCAGAATTCACGTGAATACTCGTTCTCCTACAACCGTACCAGTTTCAACAGTTCTACACGTGAACAAAACCCCTGAATTAATGTGAATACTCATTCCGCTAGAACCGCACCAGTGCCCCCAGTTACACACGTGAACGAACATGTGAATTCACGTGATTAATCGTTCCCCTATAACCGTACCAGTTTCCCCAGTTACACACGTGAATGAATACGTTAATTAACGTGATTACTCGTTCCGCTAGAACCGTACCAGTTCTACACGTGAATGAACACTTGAATTCATGTGAATACACCTTCCACTACGACCGTACCAGTTTCCCCAGATCAACATGTGAAAGAACACGTGAATTCACGTGAATACTCGTTCCGCTAGAACCGTACATGTGTCTCCAGTTTCACACTTGAATGAACACCTGAATTCACACGGATACTCGATAAAATGCATGTGATTTACTGAACGACACAATTATTAAGTATAAACAGTTTGAAAATTTTTATTGTACTGAAAATTGTATAAATGATGTATTTGAAAACGCCACCCACGCCAGTTCAAGCGGGACCAGACAATAAGCGGGACCGTTTAGAAACTATAAATAAAACTAAACATTTGCAATTGCATTTGAATCATCTAATTTGAAACATTTGCATTTGAATATAGTTTCAAACACTTAAATGGCATATTTGCATTTGGCTAAGCTAAAACACTTGCATTTGCATTTAAATGCCTTTAAATGCCATCGAGGGGGTGCTGTTGGAAATGTTTTGCCTCTGCGCCGCCTAGCTATTACTGCATGGAATGGGGGCAGAAAACCATATATGTCTGTCCTCCAACTGTACATACCTTTTACAGTAGAAAAAAATACACATTAGTCGTCTCATAATTTTTTTATTTCCACCCGCCACTGACGCTCGCCACAAATACAAACATTCCAGTTCATATTTAATGGGGGGGGTGCAACCATATGTCTGCCGCTGGAGAAATTCCAGCTAAGGAGGCATCTGCCAACTCTGCCTCCTGTTCCCCCGCCTATATGTTCATATGTTCCCCGTTTACAAAATCTTCGGTTTTAGCTGCCGACATGATTTAAATGTCGTGGCACCAGATTTCAATGTCATTATAAAGTTGTTAACTACATCCGACTTCAAAACGACGCCTGAGCAGCGTTGATGACCCGACGTTATACATAGACACGGATTTGGTTGTCGACGTCATTTCAACGTCGTGATAACGTCAAGTTTCGATGCCCTTACAACGCTAATGACCTTACGTTTTCAAGACGTCAGTTTTGGTTGTTGACGTTATTTCAACGTCGTGTTTCGACTTCCTTACCACATTGATGAGTTGACGTTGTAAAGACGTCGGATTTGGTTGTTGACGTTATTTCAACATCGTGACAACGTCAAGTTTCGACGTCCTTACAACGCTGATGACCCTATAGTATATGTTGTGAAGACATCAGTTTTTGGTTGTCGACGTTATTTCAACGTCGTGATATATAATAACTTCGTGTTTCGACTGCCTTACAACGTCGATGAGCTGACGTTGTAAAGACGTCGGATTTGGTTGTCGACGTTATTTCAACGTCGTGACAACGTCAAGTTTCGACGTCCTTACAACGTTGATTACCCGACGTTGTAAAGACGTCGGATTTGGTTGTCGACGTAATTCCAATGTCATGATGACGTCGCGTTTCGACGTCCTTACAACGTCGATCACCCGACGTTGTAAAGACATCGCATTTGGTTGTCGACGTGATTTCAACGTTGTGATAACGTCTGTGTTTCGACGTCCTTACAACGTTGATTATCCGACGTTGCAAAGATGTCGGGTTTGGTTGTCAACGTGATTTCGACGTCGCGACAACGTCAGGTTTCGACGTCCTCACAACGTTGATTACCCGACGTTGTAAAGACGTCGGGTTTGGTTACACAAAGATTTGTATGGGAAATTCATTATAAATCAACCGTTTCTCGGAATTCTGTCCGAGTTGAGTGAAGATCCGATTTAGGCGAGGTTTACTGCATTTACTAAATATAAATTTATATAAGAAATCTTGTATAAATTTACAGTTATAAATGGTAACAGTCCCAGTACAACACAAAGGGTTTATCACCTGACAACACCTGGATGACATGAATCCAGGATAAAAACCCTTCTGTACTGTCCCTTTACATAACCCAGGTTGGTTTCCTTTGTTCATGGTTTCTCTTATCTGCTCTTTCAGTCCCTAAATTCTCTATTTACACCAGTTTTATTACCAGCTTAAAACCTGACTGGTAATTGCAACTGGTACCTGTCTAGTGTCTATCAAGTGGTTTATGGAGAAGTGGGTTTGAAGGACTTGATCTTTGTTGCATCTCAAGTGATGGATGAGCTAATTACCTGTATTGCAGATTAGGCTTTCAAAGTACTTATTTTTAATGATTTGTTAAAATTAGAAACAGGTGGTGAATTTGCGAATACAAAACATAACACATTGTAATATATATACTGTATATTTAATGAATTTCAGCATCATAAAAGTGACACTTATTCACTGGCATTTAAATAAATTATAATACACCAATTAAAAAAATTAAAGATTTACCTCACACACTTTATTTTAACACAAAAATACTCTTATAATATATAAAATAGTAATAATAATATAAACAGTGTGTTACTTTTGATACCGTTACACTGTGTCCGTTACTTTCTTTCTTCTAACTATAACAAGATAGCTGTGCATTTGGAGCCTACGAATGTTTGTAAAATCAAATTAAAGTTGTCAAATTGTCAATTATCACTCCAAATACACCGGTAGAAGTTTCACTCACTTTTAATAAAATAAAAACATTGTCACTGTTATGTAATGGGAGCTGATTATCCAACATTTCCCTGCTGCTGATTGATGGGTAGTTAGTGGAACCCTTATCAATGGTCATCAGTCAGTGATTTTTATAAGATAAATGTTCAACAGAATGTATTTACAACAAATCCATTTTAACACACAAACACATTCTGCCTTGAAATGTTATTACAAAACATTATGATGGGGTCAATTCCAGACTTTTCTGCACGGTGACGTTAATCAAAGTGCTATATTATCGCTCACGCGAATTGATTGCCGTTAACTTCTGCTAGTCGTCAGCTTTCTTCTAGTCTTCAATGTGTCATGTAGTTCTAGATTATTTCAGCATATCTATGTCTTTGTCCACGCGGCCGTGATACCAATCAAAGTAACACCAACTAAAATAATAACCGTCAAATTCCCGGTGGAAGGTATGCATTCCTCAGACTCAGAGCCAGAGCCGAGGCTAAGTCTGTCTGAGGTTCAGTTCCTGCCGACACCATTCCAAAACTAGAAAGTTAACTAACTAACGTATATAACGTCAGATCCTGCAATATGAAATGGTGCAAGATTGTCATTTAGGTACTGAATACTCAATACTAACCTTCTTGCGATCTGACTTCACCTGACAGTGGCAGCGCGCTCGACGGAGAATGTGCGGCGTTTCGACGCCTGTGGTCTGTAACTAAATATCGTCGGCATTGCTCCAAGCTTCAAAACCCGACGTTTCGACGGCTCTTGTCCCATTACAAATATACATCCACTGCGAAACACGTTTCTTCAAAATGAGCCGAACAGAATGAACTGTACAGCGTATGCCGTAACATGTGTACATGTGTTGACAACATTGTTTACGTCATGGGAACACTGCGGTAAAAATAATGCTGCTCGTTTATTGGTTGCTTTTGGTCGTCATCAGTAAGATGGCTGCCTTCGTGTTTAAGATTTAATTAGAATTTTCCACTTTGAGATAATATTACCAGTAAACCACTGACGTTAAAAATGTGATTATAGTTGGAAATAGTTAGTTTGCATTAACTCTGTTAGGTGCATTACATCAAACAGATCCCTTATGTTTCCCTTTAAGTGTGTGTCTCATAATGAGGCTAAAAACAGATCGTTCAAATTAACAATACCTTTCAAAGAATGTGATAAGCTGTTTGACAGCAGTGTGTGGCCAGAAGGCATCAACATCCGTATATTCCGCTTTAAGAATGCGCGTAACACGTTCTGATTTCATTATCTTCTGACATAATCTACGATTTTTAATATGGCTAGTAACCTTACTATTACAAGTTATAATTGTACTGGCTTTGGTCCAGGTAAGCTTGAATATGTCTCAGAGCTCATCAAAGCACATTATTTTGTTTTACTCCAGGAACAACTGGTTAGTGCAATCTCAGTTTCATAGGATTAAAAACATACCCTGTGATAACAATGTTAGCATTTTATCTCATGATGTTTCTGGAATAGATAATACTATGTTTTTAAATGGCAGAGGATATGGTGGATGTTCCATTTTGTGGACAAATTCCTTGAACTATATTGTCTCCCCAGTCATCATGAACTCTAATAGAATATGTGCAGTTAATATAACTATGCAAAGCATGTCATTATTACTTTTTAATGTGTACATGCCATGTGATATCTAATGATGATCTGTACTGCAATATTTTGATTGAAATTATGAGTACATGTAATATACTGAACTGTTCCAATTTCATTATTGGGGGTGATATGAACACATCTTTCAATCGTGTGTCTTCTAACTTTACGAAACATTTAAATTACATATGTGAACGTGAAACAATCAAGCCATATATTGATTTTGAAGGACATAATGTTTGTTATACATTTACTAGTCCTGTGGACAATGGTACTGATGTCATTGATCATTTTCTATTAAACAATGGACTCTTTGACCATATGTTAGAATATTATACGAAGCACAATGATGCAAATTTATCATTTCATTCGCCACTGGTTCTTACCTTGAGTTTAGATGTTAATTATTGTTCACCTTCTTCTAGAAGGTACATATCTAGACCTAAATGGCAAGAAGCGTCAGACTGTAACTTAAGTCAGTACAGCAAAGTTTTAGAAAGAATGATTGACGAAATATCTGTACCATGGCATTCTCTAGAATGCCGTGATAAACATTGTCCTAGAAGGTTAACGCATTGTCATGATATTAAGATATTGCATGATTCAATAATGGATTGTTGTATAAGAGCTTGTCAAAACGGCATTCCACATACTTCAAAACAGGGAAATTCAAATGTAATAGCGGGTTGGAATGAGCACGTTAAACCATACAGAGAAGCGTCAATGTTTTGGCATAATGTATGGAAAGAGTGTGGCTCTCCTCGCAATGCTGTTATTGCTGACGTCATGCGTAGATCACGCTCTCAATATCACAGAGCAGTTCGTTTTGTTAAACGTAATCAAAATAATGTTACAAAAGAAAGTATGGCGACAGCTTTACTTGGAAATAAAAAAGGGACTTCTGGAAAGAAGTAGGTAAAGTTACGAAGAACAGTAATATGCTACCCAACATGGTTGATGGAGTGACAGGAGTCGAAAATATTTCTAAACACTTTGCTACTAAGTACAAGGACTTATATAATTCAGTAGCCTATAATGAAGAGGATATGACGTCATTCCTACAAAACATACATAGTAATGTAGATGCACATTGTAACGACGGTGAAAATACTATTACGGTGGATGATGTTTTGAATGACATTTATCATGTTAAGAGTAACAAATGTGATGGATATGACGTTATATATACCGACAACTTTATTCATGCACCTAACAAATTACATGTTTTTCTTTCTTTGCTATTCACAGCAAAGGTATATCACGGGTATACCCCGGATGGTTTTAATATATCAACAATTCAACCTCTGGTAAAAAAAACAAGAGGAAATCAGCAAATAATTCTGATAACTATCTAGCCATTGCTCTTAGTAGCCCTCTGTCGAAACTATTTGATTGGGTTATAATGATAAAAACAGTTCTAATGCTCTTAAAACAAGTGATTTACAGTTTGGTTTCAAAGCTCTACAGCTAAATGTACATTTGCGTTAATGGAGACTGAACATTTCCAGCAGAATAAATCGGATGTTTACGTGTTATTACTAGATGCTACTAAAGCATTTGATAAAGTAAATTATGTTAAACTTTTTAACTTACTGATTGAAAGAGGAATGAATCCCCTTTTAATCAGATGTTTGCTTTATATGTACACTAATCAACATTTAAATGTATCATGGGACGATTCCATGTCATTGCATTTCTCCACTACCAATGGTGTGAAGCAAGGTGGGGTTTTGTCCCCCATTTTATTTTCTATCTACATTGATGAAATGTTAACAAGACTCTGCATGTCTGGTTTTGGCTGTATGATTGGTCATAAGTACTATGGTGCTGTTGGCTATGCTGATGATATATCTTTGTTAGCTCCATCGATATATGCATTGAACAAAATGTGTGATATATGTCTAAAATTTGCATATGAATATGATTTACAATTCAACCCGGCAAAATGTCAACTTATTAAATATGGCAGTGGTACCGACCGCCCATTTTACTTTGATTGTTTAAAAGTGAAACATAGTAAAAAGGGTTGCATTTAGGCCACATTATTGCTCCTGACACTCACCAGGCTATGGTAAAAGATATGTGTCATGATTTTATATGGCGTGTAAATGCATTATCTGCTAATTTTGGGTTTTGTAATATAAACATAAAACGTCAATTATATATGTCGTACTGTACATCTTTCTATGGTGTAAGTCTGTGGAACTTACAAAACAAACACCTTTATATGTTTTATACTACCTGGCGCAAAGGTATCAGAAAACTGTTTAATCTACCAGTTTGCATGCAATGTAATAAGGTGCCACTTTTAGCAGGCTGTTTACCGATTCTAAATCAAATTATGAATCGAATGGTACGATTTATGCAGAGTTGCTTGAAATGCAGTAACTCTAGTTTGAAAATGCTCTCTCATCTAGCCCTTCAAGGTAGTGTGTCATACATGTCTAAAAGTGTTAACTATATCATGTCCAAATTCAAACTTGATGCCATGACATTCTTTAGAATGAAGTCTAAACAGTTTTATGGTATGATTCAAGACCACTACCAGGACGAGCTGGATGATGAACTATTATGTAGAGTCTCATTTGCAAAAGATGTATTACATAATATAGATAATGCGGGTAGCTCTTCTATTTTAGCAATTGACGAGCTGCGCTCATTGCTTACTGTTTTATGTACACAGTAACTTATATACATTGATTTAGTCGAATTGTAAAATTTTTAGTACGAATAAATGTATTATTATTAATAAAATGATTTGTTATGGACTTGTAATGGGAATTAATAAATACATAAATAATGATAACATTTAGAATTTTAGATCAATAAATTAATCAAAATATGTCTAAAAATAAGTGTGTATAAAGCCCCGAGTATGTTTAAACAAGAAGAGAAGTGGAAAAAATGGACGATGTGTTAACTATTTGGAGCATCCGGCCAGACGTAGCGGACACCGCAATCAAATCGTGATATTTATAATGCGCAGTTCCAACAATCGTTGCTCATGGCTCCGTATGAATATTTTGGGAAACAGGTGGGAAACAGGTAAGTTTTTAGGTTCAATTTAAAAACAGTATTCGACACTGTTGTTTATGTGAGTTTCCGCGGCAGCAAGTTCCACAGTGTTGGGGCTGCCATGCGAAATGACCTGTCGCCCCAGTGTAGCACATAGTCGATGTGTTCACTTGAGCGGAGCGATCTAGTTGGCTGGCGTCCGTCTTCACAATGTGTGACGTTCGGTGGTGCATGGCCAGTTTGTGCCCTATGTGTGAGTAGACGGATCTCTACTCGCACTGCTATCGGCGACCGACAAGGCGGGCCTCCCTGCAGTAGTTGCCTTTGTTTCTGATACAGTCAGTGGAGTATATACCGGGCCTACTGACCAAACTTCAGTAGTCGGGGGACATTTGAGGTAGTCAGTGCTCCCCATGTCACGTCGCAAGTATTCGGTGATACACCCGACTACGGAGTTGTGCAGTAACTAGACTGTTGATGCACTGTTTTCATCCTGGCGAGAATAGGGCAAACTGCTGATACAACAACAAATGCCACTGTCAATCAATCAAACTGAATCCCGGACCACAAATGTCCAGTTTGTCTGGACCATGAATTCACATAAACCCAACACAACAGTTGGCCCAACCGCCCGACTCCCGATTTGTTTTTTTAATCTGGAGTCGGCAGTCAGGAACTCATCACGCAGGCCAACCGTCGTTTGGTACGATTTCGTTGACAAGGTTGGATTAGGCCGATATATACATAGCATAACATGTCAGCACGAATATGAAGTGACAGTTTCACATGATATCTGAAAACATTTTAAAATGACAGTCAGGTTTTAAACACGTGTTTTAACACTGTAACATTTGTAATAAAGTACATTATTTGTTATTATGTAAAAGCACACCGACATTGTGTTATCAGTGTGTTGGTATACCCACGTGGCATTGGCTTAGGTGTTTATCGTGGTTGCGTCCTCTACCCTAATGTGTGTAGCAAGTCTAGCCTGTAGCGTGAATACTTTATTTTGGTGGAGGGTGCATCTTTCAACGTGCAACTACAGGTTCATCAAAAACCTCTAACTGCACCTCGTATTGAGATCTCCAACTACACCCCTTTGAGACCTCCAGCAGACCATTCTTCCCTCGTGTAGAACTCTTTTCCCTCGTGTAGAACTCTTTTCACTCGAGTAGAACTCTTTTGCCTCGGCGGGCGGTGCGTACGCACTTATCACACCCCAACACACGAGTCTGATGTTTACATGTGAGTGTTGACTCTAAACAATCACTACCATACGAAGACCCGAGCGAACACGGTTTGGTGTAAAAACCGTGCTGTTAAGATTGTGGACCGGGCATATTTTATGCGATTCCTGAAAACCCTGGCTAACTCTGTGTGTGTTGATACCCGTGCAAGAAACGCAATTAGCCTGTCCACGAATGTATACTAAACATAGGCGTGTTAAGTCAAAGACAGAACACATCTTATTCAGTCTGTATGTAAAACCGCTCAAAATGCAACATTGCTAAAACATAATCGGCATAATACAATAATTATTTTTACGTTTTACATAACAAAATGTGTAATATAATACGAATATAATACGAAATTACAAGCCGTTACATTAAAGAGGCATGCATTCTACAACTTCTGAAACTAATTGCCGTAATCGACCACTAAGCAGTATCCGTACCGAACCAATTTTTATGACAATTTAACTTTACGAGCCACCTTTCAGATACGATATTGACTTCAATATGCTTTGATTGTGTACAGTCGCAGCCCTGGACAAGCAGATCCAGGAGCTGAGAACCAACGACTCGTGTCAAGGCTGGATCGCCGCCATTGCTGTCGTCCCGAGAATTCGGCTCAGCGACGGCAAGTACGTATCTAAACGGTATTACAAATCCTTTAATGGACTGATGATCGTGTTTATTAATCATTATTATTATTATTATTATTAGACATACGTACCTCTCGAGAAACTTTTTATGTGTATATTTCAATCGCATCCCGCGGTCTTTTTGCCGATATCGCCGCCAGGAGCTTCCGCCATTCTTCTACATATAGCATCCATCAAACCCGTAGTTTTCAGTTTGTTCAAGAAGACCGCGGGGTGCGATTGAAATGACAGACCGAAACAAGTTTCATTACAGGTTAATGTATCTAACAGTATTACAGATCGTCGTATATAAGGAATCGTAAATAGGCGTGGAAATGGTGTTTTACCAAACAAGAAATAATTTTAGAATCATCCACAACATGATAGTCAATGTACCATTCACGAGCAAATTAATTGACACATTTCCTTAGGTACCCATCGGATTTCGACGAAGAGTTGGCCGCGACGGGAGAATTTGCTGACTATCTGCGAAAGACGTCGTGGAAGTTTGGAGACTGCGACAACGACCTCGTGATTGTTCGCTCTCATACCGACAAGAAGGTCAGTGGCACACCCACGTTCACTTTTTGCGACATCGACACTTTAATAAAGCGAAGTCGTAAATATTACAGTGATTTATTCAAAACAAGGCCAGAAACATCCCCCAGGCTTATGACAGGAAATATATATGACAGGAAGTATGTTTACGATTACGTGGAACATATCGACATAGCAGTGATGAGAAATACCTCTGTCCATCCCCTCCCCCCTCTCTGTCTAGCGCCAAGCCATGTTGGTACGCCGACGTTAGATACGGTCTTCTTAAGTCTTTCATTTTCAAGTTGATTGACCTTTCCCATTTGCTGCGAATCTTTCTACCCATAAATACGGATAACCTTCTGTTAATTCTTCCTAGCTATACCTACAAATGCACATCATCTGTAACCATTCCGCCAATGTTGCTTAATCTCCTTTTCCTTCAAAATGATGTTCAACCCGTCTTGCTAGTGTCTAGCTACCAGCCACCACCCATACTTATCTAGCTCTTCCCTCGACACTGGGAGCTCTCTTTGTAATTACCGCTTGTTTTCTCCGCCACTTTGGCACAATCGGCATATATATTTTCAAAAACACGATCGATTCAACCGGGTCTATAACTTGCGGCAGTTGAGGGCTCGACGGCAGATTTACGGTTCCCGGGCTCGCGGCCCGCATTTAGGACGAGTGCTGGTCATTATTTATTTACTTATGCCCATCTGCACAGATAGGGCATATAGCCTTATCTGTCAAGGGCCCTTCTCGCAAGCTGCTTTCATGTGACTTCGCCAAGAATTCTGACCAAGTATGCTTCTTTTTCGCTTGCCTTGGGAATTCCATGTCAGAGATTGTCTGGTGATCCTTGACGATGATTTCCGGAGCGTGTGCCTAATCCATCCCTATCTTCTTCTTCTGATTTCATCTTCGGCTTGCAGTTGTTTTGTTCTCCTCCGCAAGTCAATGTTGCTGATCGTGTCTGGCCAGTGGATTTGGACGATTCTTCTTAGGCAGTTGCTAATAAAAGTCTGCTCTCTGTTGATTGTGGAATTGGTTTTCCTCCTCGCCTCGGCTCCATACATATGACCTATACATTGGAATATCTATAAGTTAGAAATAAACTAAAATACCCCAATTTTAGAACATATATTAAGACCGCTGTACAATATATTTTGTATCCTTCGAAGTAAACTGGCGTATATTCTATATACAACTCTGATGCAGGTGTGGACAAGCACATCGAGCGGCGTACGCAAGAAACTGACGGATGATTGCGTTGTCAGCATATTCCAAGAAGCAAGAAACGATTTCAAAGAACACAACTATGCAGCGGCATTTACCACTTTGCTCGAGCAGTATTTGTAAGTCCGTCTGTAAATGTGGAGGGAAACAATAGCCGATACATCAAGTTGAATTTGGCAGTGAACATAGTGAGAATATAGACAAGTTGGCATATTGCTATACATCAGTATACGTAGTATGCATATAATGGGTAAACTAGTTAGGCCATAAAATCAAATAAAAAACTTTCATTTTGCATATCCAAACCGTATTTTATATTTGCATATACAAAATGAAAGTTTTTTATTTGAAAACGAACTATTTTGAAGAATGTTCAGTAATAATAATTAGGCCATATATGTGTGTGTGTGTGTGTGTGTGTGTGTGTGTGTGTGTGCGTGCGTGTGCGTGTGTGCGTGCGTGTGCGTGTGTGTGTGTGTGTGTGTGCGTGCGTGCGTTTTCCTCGTTTTCCTCCTAGACACTGTCTGCATCTTGGACGCCAAACGTTCAAGGGTTCATCTCCCCTCTGAAGAAAAATTCGCCTTTATATTTTGGTTAAAGATTTCTGTCTGCTATAGGGTCCGTACTGGAGGATAGACGGACGTTAATTGGTTGCTCAGAACGTTACGCGTGTTTTCTGCGTTTGTTCCGAGCTATGTATACCGTCCACCAATAAGTTGTGGACATATTATGTAACTAGCAACAATCGTTGAAAACAGCTTTGCGAAAAAATGTTCAACGGTACAAAACCGTGTGGAATTCGTTTCTTGCATTTGTGTATTGTGTAGCGCGTTTTTGCTAATGTCCATCAACTTAAGGCCGGGATACACTCTCATGTTTCGCCTGAACCGGTGTGACGTCATAATCACGTAAACTTGAAAACTTTGGACTATGTCGGAACTAGTCTATGTCAGTCTGAAGCATTCGAAAGTTTTCAGAATTACGTGATTTTAAAAATTATAACGTCCCGCCGGCTTCGAGCATAGCGCAGGCGGTGTCAGTCGGTGTAGTGGATAAACCGCAGTCGGTGTCAGTCGGTGTCAGTCGGTCCAGTAGACACACCGCAGTCAGTGTCAGTCCGTGTAGTGGACACACCCCAGTCGGTGGCAGTCTGGTATGGTTTGATCCGAGGTTGAGCTGATAAGTTCGGGCGAATAGCCTCAGTGCACCCCTGCCAATAGACTATGGAATGACGATTGACGTACGCTGTTTTTCTTCATTACAGACGTGTGCGGAGGGGGGACAGAGAGTGCGAGAAGAGCGCGGAGGCAAGTGGCACGGCGTTTATTTTTCCTGCAGTTGTGTTCTCGATTATGTTTATCATAGTCTTTTCCTGTTGTTGTGTGAAATTCTGCTGGTTCGAAGGTGATGGCCGTGTTGGTGGTGGTATCTGGGGAGGCAGTGGAAGTGGCGGGGGAGGTGGCTTTGTTGGCGGTGGTGACGTTGGTGGCGTTGGTGGTGGCGGTGGTGGCGGCGGCGGCGGTGGCGGCGGTGGTGGCGGTGACGGTGGTGGCGGTGGTGGCGATGGTTAGGGAGATTAAGTTTATTTTTTTATAAAACCTCCTGGTGTTAAAAGAAGAAGCAGTCACAACTACATAAGTTAACATAACAAAATACACCAATCGGCTAACTCATCACAAGATTCTGTGTGGCCGGCCATTTCACTTCGCCGACTCTCTCGATGTCACCACCAGGCGTCGACACCCATGCCCGTGAACACCGAAGGACAGCGACATCAGAAATTCATTGCTAAACGAAGCCTCCAGACATAGTTTGACAAGTAATATTATTGTATAAACTATCTGAACCATTCTCACTAAAATATGTTTTATTAGATTGGTTCGTTTCACGAACATGTATGTATACGGTTAAGGATTGAGCTCTACGTCATCAAGATGAGCGCGGAAAGCGCGTGTAGCGATTTACATAATTATATATATATATATATATATATATATATAACTCGTACACAACGTGTACACTTGATTTTATACGATTGCAACAAATTATTTGACATATTGTGATGATTCTACGTTTAATTTACCTGAATAAAATAAATACACATAACTCAACCTTTCTTACGCCGTTGCGACATCATAATACATCAGTAAGTATAGGCCTTCTGTAGAATCTAACATCACAATCGTAATGCTAGTGTTTTGAGAATAGCATAGCTACTAATTTATGCGGCTGTTTTTTGTTAAGCTGCAAGCTTTGTTTTCTTTTAGATCATTGTTTTACTTGCACCAAAGAATTGTTTTATACATATTGAGAGGGAAATCTGCCACTTGTGGCTTTATACTCTCGTTGTAGAATTGTGACAATGTTTGTATGTATTACGTCATTGTTAGTTTTACGATATTTACTCGAGCATACGGACTTTAGAATATACAGGCAGAATAAAGATTATTAAACGTGGCTACCGCGACAAGGGAGCGGCTTGTTATTTCACTTTTTGGGGAGACATCATAAGTGATATTGTTACACCCCTTCCGTTTTATAAGCAATATGTACCTAACCAAAACATACTAACATATTATCCAAATCGAATACCCATTTAAAACAGATCATACAAAAAACTCAGTTGGCCAACTTTGAATGATTACTACATGTACAAGTATCACAAGTATCTCATACAGAACCATATATATATGTACTAGCCACAAAAAGAAACTGTGCATAGGAAGAAAGGCACCGAAATGTAATGTAATGGTTTGATTTTACTCAATGTCGTTTAACATGAAACAGGGACATGTAGACTATACCACAACATGACTTTCATTGGAAAGTTACATAATGCAAGGTCAGGCAACGCCATTGTGTGAAAACAAAGAAAATGGTCCTGTAGGGAGTTTCGTAACAGGCATGGTTACATAAGGCAGACGTTTGGAGAGCTGCTAGTACACCCAACAGGAAAAAACACATGAGGCACAAGCCTGAGATTCCACAAAGGTTCCATACACACATTTCATCAACGAGGCGCCGATGCACTGCAGTGATCAACGCAGTTGGTGAACACACCCGTAATTAATCTTGTGACGTTCAAGTTTGACACTGAAACTTTGATCCTAAAGATTAGGCATAAACGTTAAAGCCATCGTGTTATTGTCACGTGAAAATAATGGCATACGTGTTACACTTACATAACACTTTTGTGTGGACCGTATAAACATTTTTTTAACAATATAATGACATTTCTACCATGCACAGTTTCTTATTATGGCTAGTATATATACATGTATAATAGGAAGTAATTTATAAAATATTACTGCTCACCCACGATGATTCGTGTAGTCTGGATTAACTGATCATCGGGATAATGACATTGCACTCGATCGTAGACGTAAGATGGGTGGTACGACACTCACCCCCGGCACTTCCGTAGGAAATAAATTGCGAGGCGGAAATGCCAACTATGAACATAACGAAACGCATACGGCGGCTTGACGGTACACGTTGGCGTCGGAGGGCGGCACACGATGGGTTAACGAATACGGTGGCGCAACGATACGTCGTAGACATCGGTAGGCATCAGGCAACGAACGAAGCGTATACGGTGGCGTGACGATACGTTGTTGATGTCGGTGGGCGTCACAACGATAAGCGGACGAATACGGCGGCGTAACGATACGTAGGTGTCACGCAACGAACGAAGACGTATACGAAGGCGTGACGATACGCAGTAGAGAAGGTACGTGACGACGATCACATATCGTGACGATGATCTGGTTGGTCGAGAAAGGGGAAATGCGAATTGCAAAACTCACCCCGTAGTCTTCACGTTAGGTTGGAGATGACTAGAAAGCTGCTCTGTCAGCCACAACAACCAATCTTGTTGTAGAATGAGCATTGAAGAACTAGTGCCTATTTCAATCTTGTGGTGCCATGTCGATGGGCACTGGCAATTCTTCTAAACAACCCGAACCTACCATAATACAAGGTTGTCTACATTTAAACTATTGAAGGAGTTACAATTTCAAGATACGGGCGACAAAACTCGTCGATATAGTTCCCGTGTCTTGGAGACAAGATCATCATATGCCCTAACAGCAATGCTACAACAGTTGTCTGCCTTTAAAATGGGCGTAATACTCTTATATTCTCTAATGGCGGCCAACCTCCGGAAGTCTAACTAGCAAAACTCAATACAAACTAAACCATCCCAGAAACTGCGCTCCCGAACCTCTAGAAACTTCGTAAGACTCTATTCAGCTCGATCGGTTTAAAATAAACATAGTTGCATAATAGACATCAATCGTCAGCTCTTAAAAATCCTCAAATTACCTCAATCACACCTAAATTTAATACCATCAGAATCCCTGAATCATGACGGTAATAATGATAGTAGGGGAAAGTCCCTAACGCGCTCCCCCTCCCCAAAGCGCCCCATCCCTACCCTAGCGGATTGAACCAGCACAATGCAGGCGTTGCTTGTCACATTCAATAGATGTCGCAATTTGACGCATGCGCAGAAAACATTAGCACATTCGCGATCGCCTTGACGCTACACGACGTTCAGTGAGTTTTATGAAACTTTTTACCTTATTTTGTGCATTTAGTGGAAGGCTTGTCAAAATAATAATGATTACTGCTTACGATGACACTGTCAGTAGTTCAATTGTATGACCGAACCATACGCGAATTTCATTTATAAATACAATTTTGCAAATGGCCGATTTAGTGTCACTAACAGTTTTCCCAAAGCACACCGCAGCAAAACTCATACAATTGGAGGTGCGGTTTGGGGACATTAAACTTTTTCGTGTATATCATAAACTAGTTAATTTATTATGAAAATATAATGTATTTCTCAATTAATTTTCATATGTTAAACCAGTATACTTACAATTTTCTTACGGATTCTGATAGCATATTGCGATGATTGATTGTAATTTCCCGAAATTGAAACTATGCAACCACTGTTTATTTCAGATGGGACGTGATCAACAACAGCGGAAATGTGGAGAGGCAGATTTACAGGAGGCCCTCTTTGCTCTTCAACATGGCGAATCATATAGAAGCGTTGAACGGCAATACTGAATCCCCAGGCGAACTTTTCAACGACACCACAAGGACCAAGTAATTTTTATGTAATTTATCAAAACAATTCTGAAAATTAGATTTTCATAATTCAATAGTCATAATTACAATAATCATGGGTTGCAACTCGTTCAATGTTTCATACGTTCGAATAATATTACAAGTAATTTATAAAAAAAAAACAGCTTAATTTCAATTGCCATGGTGTGGTATTACCGTATTACAGTGTTGTTTCAAACTTTATAAAAAGGCTTATGTGAAGTTATCCATACAAATTCGGCTCTGACATACAGGTTCGAGCGCCAGGTCGGCAACTTCTAGGGAGATTTCGCCAGATCCTAGACACCGACATTGAAGATATTATCGCCAACCATGCAATGGACATGCAGCAAAGGTTCTACGGGTTAACAACTACCGAACACCGACAAATGGCCTTCCAAGTGGCTGAGTACAAAGGCGTCGCACACCCCTTTGATCAAACCAAAAAGATGGCTGATCGACACTGGCTAGCTGGATTTCTTGCCAGAAACGGAACACTCTCTATTAGGGAACCGGAAGCGACGAGTATAAACCGGGCAGTGTGATTCAATAAGGCACAAGTCGATAATTTTTTCGAGATATGGAGGTCGCTTCTTGAGAGCATTGACCCAATAGATGGTGACAGAATCTGGAACATGGACGAGAGCGGCTTAACGGTTATGCACAAACCTGGGAGAATCGTCGCGAAAAAGGGTCAGAAACAGGTTGGAAAAGTGACGAGTGGCGAAAAGGGGAAAACGGTCACTATCATATGCAGCATGAGTGCAAGTGGGCGTTATCTCGCACCATTTATGATCTACCCGAGGAAGAAAATGAACGCGCACTTGCTCGTTGGCTGTCCACCTGGTACAGTAGGAGTGGTGACAGACAGTAGCTGGACAGACAGCAAAGTCTTCGTGCAGTGGTTGAATCACTTTGTCGATGCTGTCAAACCGACGCCTGCCAAAAAGGTCGTACTCTTTGTTGACGGACACATCAGCCTCAAGTCGCTCGAAGCAGTGGAAATCGCCAGGGCGAATGGCGTCGAGCTCATCTCCTTTCCACCGCACACTACTCATCGACTCCAACCGCTCGACAAGTGCTACTTCGGACCGCTCAAGGAGTACTACAGACAGGCATGCGATTATTGGATGACTAGCAACGCTGGAAAACGAATCACCTTCTATAACATCGCGGCCCTCTTTGGAGCAGTGTACACAAGGGCTTCTCCAGTTGTGGACTGTGGCCATTCAACCATGCAGTGTTTAGAGACGCAGATTTTGCGCCATTGTTGATGACAGACAGCGAACAGGCAGCCCAAGCAAGCAGCGCCCCGCCGGCGGTAGCTGCTCCTAATGAAATTGTCGCGACTGAGCCTCTTCCGAGCAGCGCCCATGTTGATGCGACTAACCTCTCCAAACGCGCGACGCTGCCTTACGCATATCACCACTCCTCACGGCTGGACCCCGGCTGAGTAAACGACGCTCCCAGTCTGCAGAACATCTCACGTCTTCGCCATACAAGGATAATCTGCGAGAAAAGCATCAGCAACTGAACGAGAAGCTTGAGAGGCAAGCCAATAAGCAGACATGCAAGGAATCCAACAAACGCGAACTGCACAAGGGCAAAGAACGAACCACTGTCAAGCACGTGCGTAAAGTTGGTGCAACCCCTACGAATGAAGAATACAGGTGCATATATTGCAGTGAGCTCTATACCCCGCCACCAACAGAGGATTGGCTGCAATGTCCATTGTGCCGCCAATGGTACCATGAAAAGTGTGGAAACGAGAAATCCGCATGCGACCTTTGCATGCAATAGTCGCAGAATGGTTAACTGTAGACTATCGGTGTAGGTTAACAATCAACAATGAGTCAATGGTGGCTAGACTATAGGCCTAATAGTAATTAGTAATTACCACTCCGTAATGTCATCTGTAATTGTTTTCACCAGCATGCAACAATAAACGTTTAGCCTAGTCTACGTTTTAGTTGGATTGCCTGTGCGATTGACAGCATTTGGTGACCATGACACAGGAGGTGCGCTTTGGTGAGAGGCGGTGGGGCGCTTTGGGGGCACGCGTCCCCAAAGCGCCCCATTTCTTTAATTTTTACTTTATGCAATATTGTTTTCTTTTATAACAATTATGACGTTTACCATATATATAATGATGAATTAATGTACTCGCGTCGAATAGTGCAATTAAATCGATTTTGTGACAAATACATTTCAAAATAATAGCAGATAATGCTTAGGCGGTGCGCTTTAGGGACTTTCCCCTAATAACATATTGTAACGTTCGCAACTTAATATGTTATTTTAGTAAAACAAATGTTCTATTCAGGCACGAGGTGTGAAATATTTTCTCGCGCTTGCCCGGCGCAAATAAATAACCTTCCTAATCCACGCTACTAACTTCTTTAAATATTCAATGATATTGACTTACAATAACACCACCTTATCAATTAGGTTAAACCTTCAGCACAAGTTACTTTATTTTGGTGGAGGATGCATCTTTCAACGTGCAACTTCAGGTTCACCAAAAACCTCTAACTGCATCCCGCCTTGAGATCTCCAACTACACCCTCTTGAGACCTCGAGCGGACCACTCTTCCCTCGAGTAGAACCCTCTTCCCTCGAGTAGAACTCTTTTCCCTCGAGTAGAACTCTTTTCACTCGAGTAGAACTCTTTTCACCCGAGTAGAACTCTTTTGCCTCGGCGAGTGGTGCATACGTTTGATGTATATATGTGAATATTGACTATAAACAATCACTACCATGCGACGTCCCGTACGAACAGGGTACGTTTGCTTCATAGTGTGTCGCCACTGTTTCGAAACGGAGTCTTGCAAACAAATTTTGACACTACACAAATGTTCGGAAGTCATGTCGGATAGTTTTAAAAAGTCAACCAGTCTTTAATAACAGCGGTTGAATTAATGCCATCAATGGCCCATCAAAGCACAAGACAGAGTTATTTCATGTTTTTCTTGCATACTGTTCCTGTTGTTTTCATATGGAAGATAATTGGGAAAGTACTTCGAATGAAGCCACCGAATAAACTACCAAGACCGTGACTTCGTTGCACTCTTGCCCAACAAACACGAGTAATCCGTCACCAACTTATATGACGTAATAATCTTCGTAAGCACAATAACCACTCATGTTTAAAAAAATGACGGTTTGTGTCGTCGAAAGTGAAGTGTCGCCGTTACTCTACCGCGTTCAAATGGTACGAGACACCCCGTGTCGTCTCTTATATCGATTTCGATCGTCGTAAATTCTTTGTGTAAGACGGGAAGGTATCGTACAATGTCGAAACTTTTTGACACCACGTCTCCGTGTTTACCGTCTATCGGTACAACCCACAAAAGACGGACGACGCTGTCTCCGACCACACGTGATTCCACAACGTTGGCGTAGACGTACAGCGAGTAAAACCCCTGCGCCATGTCTACAACATATTTGACTTCGGCGGTTTCGCTTAGGAAGGAGTTATCAAAACCTGGTATGTCCCGCGTATCCATATAAAACGTAACGTCCGGATCCAACCACGCGGTCACTTTTTGTGTGATGTCACTGTAGCTCAGTTTATCTTGTTTTCTTTTACAGCTGTCCTTATTCTTCTATTGAAGGCACCGATCAATGTTTCGAGTCTGTCGTAATAGCCAGCTTCGATTTGAAATCTCTGAAAGACGTTCCGACTTGGTCCTCTGACCACAGTAAACCAAATGTTATGGCTGGTCACATTATACCACGTGTGCGAATAATTAATTTCCATCAATCCGCACTCCCACTGACCGACCAAAGTTTTGCGTTGCGGTAAAGACGTGACATGGTGAGCCAACGTGTTGTCGTGGTGTAACTTCATTGACGCGTTGCTGGGCAATGTCAGGTCAAAGTCAGACGACATGGTCATCACATTTCATCGGCGGATTAGGTAACAGGTAACAGAGATAAGTGCTCAACAATATGCACCAAAGCCTTGTCAAGGTCTGGCAAGGCAAGTTCCAAATGCCTGCTAACAAAATTATTACCAATTGGACCGAATTACCACGCTTACTTTTTTAATGACGCCATTGAAGGAGACTATTTACATACGCGCAAGTTCTTAGTTTGACCGAACTACTACCAGTTTGACCTAATTACCACGTATACTTATTTAATGACGTCATTGAACGAGATTATTTACATATGCGCAAGTTCCGAATGTCTGATAACCGAATTAATATAAGTTTGTATTGTATTGTATTTATTCAGATTCCAACAGGTCCAGTGGACCCAGTAACAGGACAGATAATTGATACAATATATATAAATAATAAAACAATAATATAATAATAATAACAATAAGAACAATAAGGACATAAAACCACACAATATCAACACCATATATACCACGCAAACATCCGTTATACTTAGAAATGTTTTTGAATTGAGGATCTAAAGGTTTCAGCTCCTGAAAATATATCACAAGTTGGATTACTTAAATACAACGTGTTGAAAGTAGTCATACATCTATTCAAAACACTATGTTTTCTAATGTTGATTCTGCTATTGGAAACTCTAAAAGGTATGTAGTTTCGTAGAGATCGTGAAGGACAGTGGCATTGGATATTCTCTACCAGATACGACGAGTCTAGCTGGGAGTGCACACACTTGTGTAAAAACATAAGGTCTGCAACTTGCCTACGATGTTGAAGGTAGTCTAAAATGATGGCAAAGCTCAGGATAACTGTCAGAGGAGTACTGTGCTTTGGATTTGTAACATAGATATTTAATTAATTTTTTTAACTTGTTCGATTTTGTCAATAAACGTACGTTGCCAGGGATTCCAGGTAATCCTGCAGTACTCCAACTGGCTTCTAACTAGAGATATATACACGGACGGCAAAGCATGTACATCGGTAAATGTTGTGCAAACGCGCTTAATAAAACCAATCATCTGAATTTAATTGAATTAATGTTTATTTCCACAATCAACTGGAACATGTGTTTATAACAATATTTTACAGTTGTGGAAACAGTTGAAGTGCAAGTACTTACAACGAACTGGAGAACTATCGTCCCATCTCCAACCTCATAGGAAAGTTGATCGAGCAAGTCGTCCTCAAACGCCTGAATCTGCACATGACACCGAATAAGCTGCATGATGAAATGCAATCGGCTTATAGACAACATCATTATACAGAAACAGCTCTGATGAAAGTACAACACGACATCGTGCGCAACCTTGACACGGGACGTTGTGTCATGCTGGTTCTTCTTGACACGAGTGCAGCATTCGACACGAATAACATTGATGAATTGTTGAACACTCTGGTTTCACGATTCAATATCGGCGGTATGGCACTTGACTGGTTTAGATCATACTTGACCGGCATATCTCAGTGTGTCACGATTGGTTCGTCTTCTTCGAACGCACTTGGATCAGTGGTGTTCAACGCATATACGACACCCATTGCTGACGTCTGCAAGAAATATCATGTGCTTTACCACCGATTCGCTGATGACATCCAGCTATATGTCAGCTATAACCCTATGGTGTCTGACGAACTGGAAAACGCTAAACAGCTGTTCATCCAGTACATCGCCCAGATTAGAGCCTGGATGCTGATGCATCAACTTAAACTCAACAATGACAAAACTGAGTTTATCGTGCTGCAGTCACCGCACAATCTACGTGTTTATGGCAGCCCCAGGTTGGAACTACCTGGACTTACCTTGCAATCAACAGATGCAGCGAGAAATCTAGGATGCTACTTCAACCGACACATGCAGTTAGACCGCCTCGTCTCCAGCTACTGTTCTTCGGCCTACTACCATCTACGACTGATCGGCAGAATTCGTTACCTGCTGACGCGAGACGCGTGCCATGCTGCAGTATGCTGTCTTGTGCTAAGTCGCCTCGACTACTGCAATGCTCTACTCGATGGATTGAACAATGGACAGACCAACCGACTTCAACGAGCACAGAACTCAGCCGCTCGCCTAATCAACCGCGTCAGACGGCGAGATCACATCACACCAATTCTGCAATCACTGCATTGGCTGCCGATCAGAATGAGAATTACTTTCAAGATAAGTACTTACATATTTACGATCCTGCATGGCTTAGCCCCGAACTACCTCAACTGTGCGAGAGTTGGGTTAGTTTATCGAAGTCCAAACATATGCATAGAAGAGAATGAAATGGAAATCTCTACAGAGTATGGGCAGTGAGGACCACACGTTTTTAGTTTTAGGTCAAGATACTTTCCTTTCTCAACATATGCTAGAACCAACCAGCGGTGAGAATGTGTTAGACAGAGAAGGAGGGAGGGAAGGTGGGACGGGAGAGGAGAGAAAAAAATGAGATGGGACGAAAGATGAAGGGACGAAAGGAAGTGAGAGCAAATGTGATAGAAGAGAAGTCGATAAAAGGTACGCTGACAGGAGGAAAGGTGACAAGAGAAAAAAGCGACAGGAAAGAATGGATCGGAAGAGAATGTGACAGGAGAGAAGACGACAAGGGGGAAAGACAACAACCAGACAGATGCAAACCGAAGAAGGAGGTATTCTAAGGCAGTGATTGAGGGGGCAATGAGTAAAGAGAGGGTGTTTATGGGCGACTCTATTATGAGAAAGACGGACAAGACACTGAGCGAGGGGAAAGACGTCATTGTTTGTTTACCGGGGGCTAGGATTGAACATGTGACGGACAGGGTAGAGAAGGTATTGGGACATGGCAAGGGGGGGTCTATACTGGTACATGTAGGAACAAATAATGCAGACAGGGAGGGAACAACTACGATAGTACAGAAGTATAGACAGTTAGTGAGGAAGCTAAAAAAGACAAAAGTTGAACAGGTTATTCTGTCAGGAATTTTACCAGTAATGGGAGGAAGGGGGGCAACGTATAGAAACTGCAAGAGGATGGCGATCAACGCACTAGTTGAGCAGATGTGTGAAGAAGAGGGGGTGGGATTCACAAATTTATGGGGATACTTTGTTGGGAGGGAAGATGTGTACATGAGAAATGGCCTCCATCTTAGTGGAAAGGGAGCAGCAGTTTTCTCAGAGAACCTGCTGCGATCTGATGACAGTGGGACAGGTTGCATCTATTTAAACTAGATTCACAGGGGGGCTCACAGAAAAGCCTGAAAATGGAGGCATATATAAAGACAGCACAAATAAATCAGCAAATAACAGTCTGGAAAACTCTTCTGAAGCTGGATATAAATGTGTTTGTTTAAACGCAAGGAATATAGTAAACAAAAGAAATGAACTAAACATTATGGTAGAAGATATTGACCCTCATATAATAGGTATAACCGAATCCAGGACCACCACCGATATATCAGATGTTGAATTGGGACTGACAGGATATGTAATGTTTAGAAAAGATAGAATAGGAAGAAAGGGAGGGGGAGTTATTTTATATATTAAGAATATATCCAGGCTTATGAAATAAAATTAGAAAGAGAAGCAGATTGCGAAGAAGCTGTTTGGTGTAACATAGTTACAGGAAACTCAACGTTAACAGTTGGGTTAATTTATCGAAGTCCAAACATAAGCATAGAAGAGAATGAAAAAATACAAAACGCTATAAGGGAAGTAAGCAAACGGGACTGTATTATTATGGGGGATTTTAACCACGGGCATATACAATGGAAATCTCTTCAGAGTATGGGGAGAGAGGACCACAAGTTCTTAGTTTTAGTTCAAGATACTTTCCTTTCTCAACATGTGCTAGAACCAACCAGGGGTGAAAATGTGTTAGACATAGTTTTGTCCTCACAGAATGAATTAGTTGACAATGTCAAGATATGTGAGCCACTGGGAAGTAGCGATCACAACCAGATACATTTTACCATCAAAGTAAAATCAGAAAGGAATAGTAAAAAGCAGTATTGGAGAAATGTCCAGAAAGGAAGGTATAAGGACATGAGGAAATATTTAGCAAAGATAGACTGGAATAAAACACTGAAAAATAAGACAGCAACAGAATGCTGGAATATATTAAAGAGTGAAATTAAGTGCATAGTCGATAAATGTGTACCCTTCAAAAAACTGGGGAAACAGTCCAAAAAGAAACACTTATCGAAAGAAGCCATTATAAAAATTAAGTATAAACAAATGATGTGGAAGTCATATAGATGTACTGGAAATGATGAAGACTACAACAGTTATAAAGAAACACTTAACCAAGCTACAGCTGAAATTAGAAATTCAAAGGGAAGCTATGAACAACAATTAACTAGTAATATAAAACATGACAGCAAGAGTTTGTATGCGTATGTTCGAAGCAAACAGAAAGTTCAAGATAAGGTCGGTCCTCTAGAAGATAGTGCTGGAAATATAATATCAGAGGGATTCTTAATGGCAGAAGACCTGAATGAGTTCTTTAGTTCAGTGTTTACTAGAGAAGATATTAGTTCACTGCCAGTACCAGAGGCTAAGTTCAAGGGGGCAGATTCAGACTATTTAGGACAATTAATTGTAACCCCGGAAATGGTAGCTAAGAAAATAAGGGCTATGAAGGATAATAAATCACCTGTAGTGGATGGGATTCCGCCCAAACTACTATTGGTAATTGTAGAACAAATTAGCGTACCGCTTGCAACAGTTTTCAATTTGTCATTAGAAGAGGGAGTGGTTCCTTTAGAATGGAAAGAGGCAAACATTATACCGTTATTTAAAAAAGGTTCGAGAAACAAGTCGGAGAACTATAGACCAGTGAGTTTAACATCAGTGATTTGCAAATTATTAGAAAGACTAATTAAAGATCACATGGTGGATTTCTTGTTAAACACAACTTGATAAACCCATCTCAACATGGGTTTTTAAAGCGAGGTCATGCTTAACAAATATGTTATGTTTTTAGAAAACATCACTAAGTGGGTAGCTGGGGGATCACCAGTAGATATCGTCTACTTAGATTTTAAAAAAGCTTTCAACAAAGTACCACATCAAAGATTACTGCTTAAACTAAAGGCCCATGGGATAGGAAATGGTATAATAAACTGGATAGAAAAATGGCTGATTGACAGAAGACAACGTGTAGTAGTTGATGGGGAGGCTTCAAACTGGAAATCGGTATTGAGTGGGGTACCACAGGGATCAGTAGTAAGACCTATATTATTATTTTGCCAGTAATGGGAGGAAGGGGGGCAATGTATAGAAACTGCAAGAGGATGGCGATCAACGCATTAGTTGAGCAGATGTGTGAAGAAGAGGGGGTGGGATTCACAGATTTATGGGGATACTTTGTTGGGAGGGAAGATATGTACATGAGAGATGGCCTCCATCTTAGTGGAAAGGGGGCAGCAGTTTTCTCAGAGAACCTGCTGCGATCTGTTGACAGTGGGACAGGTTGCATCTATTTAAACTAGATTCGCAGGGGGGACTCAGCAAATAACAGTCTGGAAAACTCTTCTGAAGCTGGATATAAATGTGTTTGTTTAAATGCAAAGAGTGTAGTAAACAAAAGAAATGAACTAAACATTATGGTCGAAGATATTGACCCTCATATAATAGGTATAACCGAATCCTGGACCACCACCGATATATCAGATGCTCAATTGGGACTGACAGAATATGTAACGTTTAGAAAAGATAGAATAGGAAGAAAGGGAGGTGGAGTTATTTTATATATTAAAGAATCTATTCAGGCTTATGAAATAAAATTATAAAGAGAAGCAGATTGCGAAGAAGCTGTTTGGTGTAACATAGTTACAGGAAACTCAACGTTAACAGTTGGGTTAGTTTATCGAAGTCCAAACATAAGCATAGAAGAGAATGAAAAAATACAAAACGCTATAAGGGAAGTGAGCAAACGGGACTGTATTATTATGGGGGATTTTAACCACGGGCATATACAATGAAAATCTCTACAGGGTATGGGGAGTGAGGACCACAAGTTTTAGTTTTAGTTCAAGGTACATTCCTTTCTCAACATGTGCTAGAACCAACCAGGGGTCAGAATGTGTTAGACATAGTTTTGTCCTCACAGAATGAATTAGTTGACAATGTCAAGATATGTGAGCCACTGGGGAGTAGCGATCACAACCAGATACACTTTACCATCAAAGTAAAATCAGAAAGGAATAGTAAAAAGCAGTATAGGAGAAATTTCTACAAAGGAAGGTATAAGGACATGAGGAAATATTTAGCAAAGATAGACTGGAATAACACACTGAAAAATAAGATGGCAACAGAATGCTGGAATATATTAAAGAGTGAAATTAAGTGCATAGTCGATAAATTTGTACCCTTCAAAAAACAAGGAAAACGGTCCAAAAAGAAACACTTATCGAAAGAAGCCATTAGAAAAATTAAATATAAACAAAAGATGTGGAAGTCATATAGATGTACTGGAAATGATGAAGACTACAACAGTTATAAAGAAACACTTAACCAAGCTACACCTGAAATTAGAAATTCAAAGTGAAGCTATGAACAACAATTAGCTAGTAATATAAAACATGACAGGAAGAGTTTTTATGCGTATTTTCGAAGCAAACAGAAAGTTCAAGATAAGGTCGGTCCTCTAGAAGATAGTGCTGGAAATATAATATCAGAGGGATTCTTAATGGCAGAAGACCTGAATGAGTACTTTAGTTTAGTGTTTACCAGGGAAGATATTAGTTCACTGCCAGTACCAGAGGCTAAGTTCAAGGGGGCAGATTCAGACTATTTAAGACAATTAATTGTAACCCCGGAAATGGTAGCTAAGAAAATAAGGGCTATGAAGGATAATAAATCACCTGTAGTGGATGGGATTCCGCCCAAACTACTATTGGTAATTGTAGAAAAAATTAGCGTACCGCTTGCAACAGTTTTCAATTTGTCATTAGAAGAGGGAGTGGTTCCTTTAGAATGGAAAGAGGAAAACATTATACCGTTATTTAAAAAAGGTTCGAGAAACAAGTCAGAGAACTATAGACCAGTGAGTTTAACATCAGTGATTTGCAAATTATTAGATAGACTACTTAAAGATCACATGGTGGATTTTCTTATTAAACAAAACTTGATAAACCCATCTCAACATGGTTTTATTAAAGCGAGGTCATGCTTAACAAATATGTTATGTTTTTTTGAATACATCACTAAGTGGGTAGATGAGGGATCACCAGTAGATATCGTCTACTTAGATTTTCAAAAAACTTTCGACAAAGTATCACATCAAAGATTACTGCTGAATCTAAAGGTCCATGGCATAGGAAATGGTATAATAAACTGGATAGAACAATGGCTGATTGACAGAAGACAACGTGTAGTAGTTGATGGGGAGGCTTCAAACTGGAAATCGGTATTGAGTGGGGTACCACAGGGATCAGTATTAAGACCTATATTATTCTTAATATATATCAACGATTTGGATGATGAAATTTGCGGATGATACAAAAGTGTTTAGAAGGATTAAAAGTGATGGAGATAGACAAATGGTCTGAAAAGTGGCAAATGCTGTTCAATTTTGGGAAATGTAAATGCCTCCACACAGGACATGGGAACGAAGAGGTAGAATATACAATGGGGGGTACTGTACTATGTACTACTATAAAAGAAAAGGACTTAGGGTTGACCATTAGTGCTGATATGAAAGTTTCAGAACAGTGCGGAATTGCAGCTTCAAAGGGAAATCAAATTATTGGATTAATTAGGCGAAAAATAACGTATAAAGAAAAAGAGCTAATAATACCGCTGTACAAAACAATAGTTAGGCCTCATTTAGAATATTGTATTCAAGCGTGGAGGCCATATCGCAGGAAGGACATAGATATGCTAGAAAGAGTGTAGAGGAGAGCAACTAAAATGATACCAAAACTGAGGGATCTTAGTTACGAAATACGCCTAAAAATTGCGGTTTAACAACACTAGAGACCAGGAGATTGAAAGGAGATCAGATAGAAGTATTTAAAATAGTGAATGGTTATGAAAATATTGATAGACATTTTTGTTTTCATTTAAGAAAGATAGAAGGACTAGAGGACATGAAGTTACATTAGCAAAGGAGCAGAGCAGATTAGATATAAGAAAGTTCTCATTTTCACAAAGGACTGTAAATGAATGGAACAGATTATCTGCTGATTGTGTGGATGCTAGTAGCGTGAATGTTTAAAAATAAAATTGACACATACCTCAGAAGGTCGGGATACACATAGATAAAAGGGTTGGACTCTCGATAAGCCAAAGGGCTTCCTTGTCCACCTGCCACCTAGAGTTAATTTTTTTGGTGGCAATCTTGTTAAATCTTGTTAAACGCGCCCACACGTGCATTGCGATCGGCGAATGACGCAACGCTTCTCGCGGTGACGGGGTCTAAGAGAACTATCGGGCGGGGCAGCTTTGCAGTGACAGGCTCACATATGTGGAATAGCTTGTCAAAGTGTGTGCGATCGGTTGGAACATTGCCGGCTTTCCGGAAACAACTTAAAACCCATTTATTTCGCCTGCACTACATGCCTTGATGCAAGCACTGCTGCCACATCTAAATGACACTTGTTTCTATTTTATAGTATTGATTGGTTTTTAATTTCATTGTTTGAAATTGTATTTTTATACCCTAACTTATTTATTTTTATTAATTTTTTTAAATGTTAGCTTATTTATTTTATTAATTTATATTTTAGAATTTAGTCAATCCGTCATTTTAATATGTGAAGCGCTTTGATTAGTATTTACTTACTTAAAAAGCGCTATATTAAAAACAAAATTATTATTATTATTAAACACTGTCCCCATCCCTTTTATAACATGCGATACATTAATAACTACCAAGTTATAACAATATAACAAATAGGAAGAATAACAATATTTGTACAACACTGTTAGTAGATTTAACGATTTCACTAAATTTGTGTCAGTAATTAATACACACTTAAGAAATACACAAATGTAATGATACAATTACAACATTACAGTAGTAATGTGTACTTTTCATAGATTTTATTTCTATACAACTTCTTAAAGGTAGTAATACTATTAGAGGTCTTTATTTTATCATCTAACATGTTCCACAGTTTCACACCATGTATTGTTACACAATTTGCTTTTTTTGTTGTTCTTGCAAAAACTTGCCTTATATTGTTATGAGTGATATAGGATGAGTAAATTTATAGGTAAACACCTCTTATGAGCCTTATACATTATCATAGTTGTTTTCAGTTCAATCAAATCAAAATACCTTTAAAACACGCAGTTCCAGAAATGTCACATTTGAATGATGTAGGTAATTCACATTGCACACACTTCTTACTGCTTTTTTTCTAACATGTAGATATCATTTATATTAGTCTTATATGTGTTACCCCACACTTCACAACAGTATGTCATATATGGAAGAAATAGTGAGTTGCACAATATCATGCAGGAGGTTCTATCTAGCACATGTCTTGCTTTGTACATAATTCCAATACGTTTAGATAACTTGGCTTTTATCATGGCAATATGGTCTTTCCAGTTGAGCTTGTTATCTATTAATACACCTAGAAACTTAGTTTTATACACCATGTCAATCTTAGTTTTATTAACGCTTATTTCTATATTAATTTGTTTTTCTTGCAATTGCTAAGCAACATAAAATTAGTTTTGGATAGATTTAGGGATAGTTTATTAACTGCAAACCATGTTTTAATTGATCCAGTTCACTACTTATGTTTTTGCTTAGTTAAACAGGATCACGTCCTGAACAGAAAATATTTGTGTCATCTGCAAAAAGAATAAATTTCAATAATGTTGAAGTATTGCAAATATCATTGATATACAGTATAAATAATTTAGGCCCTAAGATCGAGCCTTGTGGTACTCCACAGATTACTTTTAGTAAGTCAGAATCACAGTTATCAAATGTAACATATTGTAGTCAGTTTTATAGATAGCTATTGAGCCAGTCATTCGCAGTACCTCTTATTTCATACTGATTTAATTTTATAATAGCAATTCATGATCTAGTGTATCAAAAGCCTTTTTAAGTCTATAAAAACACCAATAGTGCACTTCTTATTATCCAGTTGATTATATTTATGGGGTGGCTCCTGTGCTAGCGATATTGTATATCTTAATGGGAGTCTCCCGACCTTATCTAGTACTCATGTTATTCATTGTGTATATATCGTATTTACAGGTCAAATAAACTGATTCTGAGTTCAGTGCTGTTGTAATTTCTTCTGTGAGTTCAAGTAGTGCTAATGATGTGGACATACGCGATCTAAAACCACACTGACTGTTGCTTAGTATGCTGTGTTTTTCAATAAATACATCAAGTCTGGTATTATGTAGTTTCTCCAGGATTTTTTTAACTGTGGTAAAAGAGAAATAGGTATGTAGTTAGAAAAAACATGTTTATCATTACTTTTAAAAAGAGGGATTACCTTTGCTATTTTCATTTTATCTGGAAAGATACCTTGTTTAAAAGAGTTGTTGCATATATCGGTAAGTTGCTTCACAATGTGAGAAATTACCTTTTTAATTATGGACATATCTGTATTGTCATTTCCTGTAGATTTTATATTTTTACAGTTCTTAACAATATCAGTTGTTTCACTTTCTGTTACACCATTTAAAAACATTGTCTTAACATTACGACTTTCTAAGTAATCAGATTCATTTGAGTTTTTGTGGAGTGTTTTTATGTTTTTTGCTAGTTTAGGTCCTACATTTACAAAATAATTATTAAACCCGTTGGCAATGTCTTTCTTATATTTTACTGTTATACCATTATTTTCAAAACTATTTGGAAGGTATGTATATGTATATCCTTTTCTAATGATAGTGTTCAGTATCTTCCAAGTTCCCTTAATATTGTTTTTTCTTTTTCTAATAATTTGTTGTAATACGTTTTTTCACTGGTTCTAAGTATTTATGTCAATTAATTTTTATGTTTTATATTTTATATTTGGCTTTTACAGTTGTTGTTCTGTTTTGTAAAAACTTTATATTACCAACCACCATTGACATATTAGTTACTGCCTTAAAATAATTTTGTTTGTTTATGTACAATGCTACTCCACCAGATTTCCTGTTTTTTATCATCACATGTCTTACATCATAGCCTTGTAACATAATGTCAGAACAGTCTTCGGTTTCAAGCCAATTTCAGTGATAGCGATTATGTCAAACGGGGTTTCACATTTATTTACAAGGTTTTCAATTTTGTCAAACATTTTCCGGAGTCCTCGCGCATTGAAATGAATAAATGATAAACCAGTGTAATTTTTAGTAACATTAGTTAACTGATCTTCAGTATAGTAATTACAGAGTGGTCTGACATTATTGTAGAAATTATTATTTGGATCAACGTTTCTTATGGGGTATAAAATTGAATTCAGAGCATTGCTCGTATATATTAAAAAGATTGGTATTCATCTCATGTTTAGTGTTGAGAAATCTCAGTTCATGATCATTAATATTGCTTGAAAAGGTAATGCCTTAATACAGTCTGAACAGATACCATTTAATATCGGATTTGATTTTATATTTGAATTCACATTTTGTTAATTCTGTACATTCTCTATGTGTCCATGATTGACATAATGCACACTGAATAGAATCACTACTAATGCATTCTTGGCACATGAAACAAATCTTAAAAGCTTTACAAACACAGCAATTAATATGATCTTTAAAAGTCAAACTGTCGGTCAATGTGATACCGAGATCTTTGACAGCGGTGACCTTGGGCAGAGACTGGCATAAAATTGTGTAGTCATAGGATATACGTTTCTTTTTGTTAGTGAATGACATTATGTAGCATTTCTCAACGTTAAGTTTAAGGTGCCATGTCTCACACCAAAGACATACACTGTCCAGATCCTTCTGCACCAATTGACAATCGGTCACCGACGTAATTTCTTTAAACAATTTGGAATCATCAGCATACAATGTAATTTCACATGAATCAACATGGTTAGTGAGATCGTTAATATACAAGATAAACAAAAGTGGTCCAACTTGTTAACCTTGTGGTACACCAGACAACACCAGCTTCCAGTCAGATGTTTTGTCTTCGAGGACAACGCGTTGTTTTCGGTTGACAAGGTAAGACTGCAACCACTCTATGCATTGCCCGGAATAGCCATAATGATCTAAGCTTGTGAATTAACAATGGGTGGCACACTGAATCAAAGGCTTTACTGAAGTCCAAATAAACAGAATCAACCTGTTTCTTCTTGTCAATAGATTCAGAAATGCCGTTCAAGTAACGAGCTAGATTAGATACTGTACTTCTACACCTCACAAATCCGTGTTGGCTGCCCGAAATTGTTTTACGCTCATGCTCATACAATGAGTCGTATGCGACTTTCTCAAAAAATTTGCTAAATAGCGGAAAGAGAGAGATAGGTCTGTAGTTACACACATCTCGTTTATCTCCCGTCTTGTACACAGAAACAACATTTGACCGAATTACCACTTGTACCTATGCAAATAGGCACCAGTTTGACTCATTTAACAGAGACGTTCCTATTTTATAATCATTGTAAGCTATACGTAGGGTTTAGAAATATATAGGGGACTGTCAGCATGTGTAATGACCTATTCCATGACATAATTGACCTATTTCACAACGGTTATGATCTATTGTTATAGTTCACCATATAAAAGGCACGAATTTAAGCACTACCGTACGGAAATAATTCCAAGATGGTCGCCCTGTTCGAAAAAAAACGAGGCTTTAGGTTCAGCTATGACATCGTCCTATATGTATTCTACATTTCGTATGCAGTACTTCAGATAAATAGTCATCCATTGAATTTATAGTGATTTTATTATAAATTATAACACTACATTTTAGACACGCCATTACCAGTCATACAAGGCTCAGTCCTTAGGCTAAGCCTAGGCCAAAAGTACCGATAGGCGGCACCACCTCTATCTTCTACCTTGACAATTTTTTTTTTTAATTGCTCTCAAACGAGCCTATCTTTTAAAATGGGAAAACAAATTAGCTCTGAAAGTACATCTCAAACGAGCCTATCTTTTAACATTGAATTTGCTCCTTTGAGAGGCCTTTTGAGAGACGCATGAATGCGTTCTTTATGGAGCAAGGTCTAAATTCATCGAAATTCCTATCTGTTAACATGGGATTTAGCCCCTATATTTTAACATGGGTACAACTCAAGGCACCGAATCCGTTATCCGTCGGAGTAAGACGCAAATCCGGAACTACTTCCCTGTCTTTTAACATGGGACAACCGGAACTACTGTTTTGCTCTTGTTCTTGCTCCGACGGATAACGGAATCGGTGCTTTCATTTGTACCTGACATACTATGATGGGGACATTAAAAAATTGTCCAGAAAAAGTTCGAATCCATTGTTAGAACTTCGTAGTTCTTATGGAGGTTTGACTTAAGGGGATTTTGAATTAAGCGGATAATTTTGTAAGCGCATCGTTGGATGGGTCAAAGCAAATGTGCCCACAATCCAGCAGACACATCTGATTCTCAGTCGAGTCAATATAGAAACAGCACAATCTTCAACATGGTATAATTGCACAAGGTCATGTTCAACATAATAGTATCAGTGTCGTGGCATTAGTGCTAATGTGGCTATATAAACTGCCCATGCGATGGGGATATGTAAGTGCGGTAAAGAAAGGGATGCTTATCACAGATGCACAAGACATCTATGCGTGGTGTATTTCCTAGACGGAGTCAGGTGTGCCGTGCCTGTTGGGTATGAACGGTGCGGTGAATGAAAGGTCAGCAAAGCCACCCCGCGGATCTGTTAGAGTCCAAGGCTCAATGAGGTCTCACGGACTCACGCTGTGATGCTAGTCGACTAGTACATAGTACATCGTTTCAATCCCTTCTGCTGATCGTTGGGCAACTTTCATCATCTTACATGGCCAATGTATGTCATGAGGAAAACAATTAAGGAACCAAGAGTGACCATAGACGAAACAGCAAAAGAAGAAGACGACACACTGACAAGTAAGGAACCAACAACTCAACAATTTCTGAAATCAGCAACGCAGTCATATATAAATGGACACAGATGAAGAGAGTATTGTTGGGAACATTGTTGTAGTGAAATTATATGTCAAGAATATTTTCATGGGGAAGATCACTGAGATCGACGACGGGTAGGATTTTTGGCCTCATTATTACCATATATTCCACCAGGCAGATCACAGCAAACATTTAAGCTCACATAGGTATGTACGAAACGATCCTAGCACCAGCATACATAACTGCTTATAGGTCGATCAGAGTTCTACGTTATCCGTTTTCAATGTCATCCAAATTAAGTATACTCCGTTTGTTTCACAACAAATGACAGGATCATTGCAATGTTTTTTGTTGTTGAGAAGGTTGGTTTATGTTAAAAATAATAGTTATACCAATAAATAATGCAAACATGTTGCTAGGATTTGGAATGTGTGTGTTTTACGTTATCAGAAATTATGTTTGTGTTATCACTAGAATTAATCATGAATTTATATTTGAGTTTTGTATATTTCATACACAACTCATTTGTATGTGTTCAACGTTAGCCGTATAGCGCAGTATACATCGTAATATTTCACGATAATTCTGCTACATCGCCGAAATATTTTAAGTGGTTGATACTTCCACAAATGCTCTAGACGTCATCATAAATGTTAAATAATGTACTAAACAATGTAGTCGTTTTACTGTAAAGAATCGGAGAAACATACTATCACAATTTATGTATGCATGCCTTCTTGATTATCAATGCTATTTTAACAGTTGTAATATATTTTGCACCTAGAATTCACGCCACAGTCAAAACGTCCAAAATTAATTAATTTGACTATCTATACTGTATACAATTTGTTAATTCTATGCATAAACAGTATACTTGCTAATCAGTAAGTGTGTGTATTCTACGTTATCCAAATACATCATTAGTTGAAAGCCACACCAACCGCCACGATCGAGTCTGGGTATGATATTTTGGTCACATTATTACTACATATTCCACCAGGCAGATCACAACAAGCCATTAAGTACAAGTAGCTATGTATGTTGGTGGTAAGATCGTTTCTCACTTATATCAATCGTTTATAGCTCCCAATAAGCTTTTAAGTACAAGTAGCTATGTATGTTGGTGGTAGGATCGTTTCTCACCTGTATCAATCGTTTATAGCTCCCAACAAGCATTTCAGTACAAGTAGCTATGTCTGTTGGTGGTAGGATCGTTTCTCACTTATATCAATCGTTTATAGCTCCCAATAAGCTTTTAAGTACACGTAGCTATGTCTGTTGGTGGTAGGATCGTTTCTCACATGTATCAATCGTTTACAGGACGATTCGATGTTCTACGATATCCATCAGCAACGTCATCAAAAATTAATTGTACTCCTTTTGAGACACAACAAATGTCATGACCATTGTAATTTCTTCTGTTGAATGGGTTAATTTCTACTAAAAATAGTCATACCAATAAATAATGCAAACATCTTGCCAGGATTAGCAACATATTTTTTTTACGTATTTATAGTGTACGATTGTGTTATCACTGGAATTAATCATGACTGGATATTTGAGTAGTGTGTATTTCAAAATCTGCAACATTAGGTAGTAAGTGATCGATCATATGTTCAGGTTATGTTATATTTGAACATATATTCTAACAAATCATTCAACGAAAGTTTTATATTTGTATGTTCTAATTTATCCGTATAGGACAATGTAAGTCGTAATATTCCGTGATGATTCTACTGCTTCAACGAAATATTTCCATAAATGCTCTAGATGTCATTATAAGTGTTAACTAATGTAATAAACGATGTAGTCGTTTCACTGTAAAGACTGTAAGGAACGCACTATCACCATTTATGTACGCATGTTAACTTGATTATGCGTATTATTTTAACATGTGTGATATATTTTGCTTCGAGGTTTCATGTCATAGTCCAAACGTCCACAATCAATACATTGTCCGTTCTATGTTGTCTACATGTTGTAAATTCCATGCATAATGTGTATACTTGCAAATCAGCAAAATATGCATTCTACGTTATCCAAATATACCATTAGTTGAAAGCCACACCAAGAGCGACATGTTCTGTTTAGGCAGCCCCCATTGTTGTACAGTGTATGACAAGGGCCTAGTACAAGATAACACAGCAAAATAAATGGAATAGCTTCTCTGATTTAAGAATAGGAGCTTTTGAACACCGAGCAACTTTGACCATTTCTCTTATTTCCACATCAGCAAAACAAATTAATATTTTGCTATGACACCACTCTGGTGTTAAACAATGTGCTATTAACTAATGTTTTACGTGCCGTTGCCAAAAAAGTCTCACTTTGAACTAGGCACCATTTTCATTTCTGAAATGTTGATTTTTAGTGTATTAAGTTACATTTAGTAAGGCAGGAACGGATAGAACTGTTGCTCAGAGTTTGTAATATTACAGTGTGTTTTGGGTGATAATTAATGTTTTGGAGGCAACAGTCACGGTTCAAAAAAGAAGAATGTGTTACTATAAAAATGAATCGGGGAGACGAAGCCTTTTAATGCTATAGTGCATTTGAACACTAAAGATTGTTGATTAAATTCTCAAAAACGCAAAGTAATAATACCATTTCAATGCAGTAGATGGCTTGCATGCTAATGAATTGCGCCTGTACACGTGAACAAATAATTTCCAATTGCTATATAATTGAGGAAAGTTAAAGGAACTACACAACTCGGGTGAATTTTTGGGCTTGCAATAGTACCTCGGTGTTGTCGTCGCATTTCTGGACGTACTGCGGTTAAGGCGCGATGTACGTCGGGATCAGTGTAACACGTCTAAGGAAGAGACGTAACTGTCGCGCTGCGTCATTTCCAGCCAAATCTGGATTAACCCGAAATACAACTATATGGTGCAGCGGTAGGCAAAAGGAAACTATTCGCACTTTGAACGACCACTGCTACAGACGATGTCGTAAGTTGACTGGTCAGGTAGGTTTTATTTACAATGGAATGCAACGGCGACAACATGCATTCTTTTGTTACTATTACAATATTATGTAACTTAAATTCGTAAAGGTGGCGCCCTCTGGCGAATGTCTAAATAACACGAAATAACTACCTTTATTTATTTAAAGGGATTCTTTGAGAATTTTAATTTCTTTGTAATGTACGCAATTATTGGGTAATCCTGTTAATATGATTATTTCATGTAATTCTATGCCTTTATTACATTAGAATTATGTTTTATTAATCACTAATGACCCTGATAATATATCAAAAAAATAACTCTGCGTATGCGGAGTTTCTACTTTCGGCCCACCTTCACAATCCGTATAAGGCATGCTCATGAATATTCGGGAATGTCCGTCAGACTTCGATTAGCTACGCCGAGTTAATAGATGCAAGAAACACGTCATCAACATGTGTGTATATGGATTAGCCACCGCCATGCGAATGAGTGGTGACCGATAAAATTACCAAAATGAAACGTGGACCAGCTGCTGTTTATGTCACAGATTCACTAAAGAAAAATATATGGAATAAACGGAGAATGAACATAGCAACGGTTCATGACAGACGGTTGATTTAAAAGTAAAAACACCACCTCCATGCATGAAGCCGCCGATCATCCCCGATGGCGACGCCGATGTCATATTGAATGATTGGCATTGTTTTTGTTGGAATATAAAAAGCTATGGTACTATCATGTTCATTTTTCACTAGGTATGTTGGCCATACATTTTGAAGTGAAGTTTTAATGAAACGTTTAGATAACAGAAACTTACTGAAGCCGAGAAACATTCAATAATGAAACCATTATATTTGCACCATAAATCCAGCTATTTCCATAAGCAGTATAAATACATATTACATCACTGTTGTAATTTACAGTATTAAAATAGGATAGGTGGTTACGTACTTTCCTATCTATGTAAGGTTTACTTTTACTAGTTTTAGTTTGAAAAATGAAGATCTATAAGGAGCATAACATTATTGTCGACAAAATATTAAAATCTATTGCATCAGTGTAAAAACTTATTTTATTTTGTATTGGGAGTGCAATAATTATTTCTTCTGTCCATCATTTAGAGTAAAAGATATTGAATTTGTTTCTGTCGAACTCCCGCTTCGATAACAAATAAAATGGCCATTGTATGATGGAAATAAAGTTATAAAATTACAAAACTTTAAAAGTAACGCATATTAAAAAAAACTGTTTTCAGTCATCATTGGTGTATTAAGCTCAAGAAGATCCATAAGACATTTTGAATGTTGTGGAACATTTATATTTTATTAATTTTCCAAATTATTGTAGAAGCAGACCTGCCTACCCCAAAAACGTCCTGTCAGTAATCCGTCTTCCCATTTACACCGATTTTCAGGAATATAGGCTTGCTGTCAGTAATAGTTCAGAACCGTGTCAGATATTATCAGGAAAAGAACACCACTGTCAGTAATACTTTAATACTGTGACTATGATGATAGTTGTACACAAACATAATTGTCTCTAATAAACCGTGGTGTTTTGAAGCGTTGAGTTAACAAGGTAAGGTAGATGTTCATAACCAGCATTGGTTGAAATCAAACGTGAAGAATCGTAACTCTAATGTAAATGCGCACGTACACTATTGGCATAGCTAATTTACAAAGACTAGAACTGTTTTACTGAAAGAACCAAAATAATTTTGTGTTTAATACTAACCATTGTAATTCTGATTTTATGTAACTTTCGAAAACAGCTGACTCAAGCAAATAACAAATACCACTCAGAGATTTACATTGTAAACTTTACTAAGGAGAGAAACACGATCATCAGAGTGCACAATGCATGGTAGTCTCCAAATTCTAAGATCAGAATTGAAATTTGTAACCTAAAGTGTGTTGTAGTACACAGGAAACAGTCTTTATAAAGACTAAGTTAGTTAAGTTATTAAATAAATTCTGATCGGGATTTGGCGCCTTGCAAGCGGCAAGTCAAGGCAAAGCGACACTTGGTGTGCGATCACTGCCACAGCTGGGTAGATTTTGCATTGTCCGGCTATGGGAAGTCATGGGCAGAAACCATGGAGGGAGGATTCACCTTTCAGTGCATTGGGTGTTGGAAGGTGGAGTGTCTGCAGAAGGAGATAGTTAGGTTGACAGATATTGTGAAGGGAATGGAGATGGGAATTAGCAAGGAGCCAGGTCGAATGGAGAGAGACGACAGGAAGAGAGGTGAGAGTACTGCAAGGCTGAAGGAGAATAGCAGTGGTAAGAAAACTGAGGAAAGGAGATTGAGAGGAGGGAAGGTGATTGGAGGGGAAGAAATTGGAAAATCGACAACAGAAAACGTGACAAGCATGAAGGTGACAGGGAAGAAAGTGACCGAAGAGAAGGAGGGAGGGAAGATGGGACGGGAGAGGAGAGAGGAAAAGGAGATGGGACGAAAGAAGAAGGGACGAAAGGAAGTGAGAGCAAATGTGGTAGAAGAGAAGTCGATAAAAGGGACGCTGACAGGAGGAAAGGTGACAAGAGAAAAAGCGACAGGAAAGAATGGATCGGAAGAGAATGTGACAGGAGAGAAGACGACAGGGGGGGAAGACAACAACCAGACAGATGCAAACCGAAGAAGGAGCTATTCTAAGGCAGTGATTGAGGGGGCAATGAGGAAAGAGAGGGTGTTTATGGGCGACTCCATTATGAAAAAGACGGACAAGGCACTGAGCGAGGGGAAGGACATCGTTGTTTGTTTACCGGGGGCTAGGATTGAACATGTAACTGACAGGGTAGAGAAGGTATTGGGACATGGCAAGGGGGGGTCTATACTGGTACATGTAGGAACAAATAATGCAGACCGGGAGGGGACAACTGCGATAGTACAGAAGTGTAGACAGTTAGTGAGGAAGCTAAAGAAGACGAGAGTTGAACAGGTTATTCTGTCAGGAATTTTGCCAGTAATGGGAGGAAGGGGGGCAACGTATAGAAACTGTAAGAGGATGGCGATCAACGTACTAGTTGAGCAGATGTGTGACGAAGAGAGGGTGGGATTCACAGATTTATGGGGATACTTTGTTGGGAGGGAAGATATGTACATGAGAGATGGCCTCCATCTTAGTGGAAAGGGGGCAGCAGTTTTCTCAGAGAACCTGCTGCGATCTGTTGACAGTGGGACAGGTTGCATCTATTTAAACTAGATTCGCAGGGGGGACTCAGCAAATAACAGTCTGGAAAACTCTTCTGAAGCTGGATATAAATGTGTTTGTTTAAATGCAAAGAGTGTAGTAAACAAAAAAAATGAACTAAACATTATGGTCGAAGATATTGACTCTCATATAATAGGTATAACCGAATCCTGGACCACCACCGATATATCAGATGCTCAATTGGGACTGACAGAATATGTAACGTTTAGAAAAGATAGAATAGGAAGAAAGGGAGGTGGAGTTATTTTATATATTAAAGAATCTATTCAGGCTTATGAAATAAAATTAGAAAGAGAAGCAGATTGCGAAGAAGCTGTTTGGTGTAACATAGTTACAGGAAACTCAACGTTAACAGTTGGGTTAGTTTATCGAAGTCCAAACATAAGCATAGAAGAGAATGAAAAAATACAAAACGCTATAAGGGAAGTGAGCAAACGGGACTGTATTATTATGGGGGATTTTAACCACGGGCATATACAATGGAAATCTCTACAGGGTATGGGGAGTGAGGACCACAAGTTTTTAGTTTTAGTTCAAGGTACATTCCTTTCTCAACATGTGCTAGAACCAACCAGGGGTCAGAATGTGTTAGACATAGTTTTGTCCTCACAGAATGAATTAGTTGACAATGTCAAGATATGTGAGCCACTGGGGAGTAGCGATCACAACCAGATACACTTTACCATCAAAGTAAAATCAGAAAGGAATAGTAAAAAGCAGTATAGGAGAAATTTCCACAAAGGAAGGTATAAGGACATGAGGAAATATTTAGCAAAGATAGACTGGAATAACACACTGAAAAATAAGACGGCAACAGAATGCTGGAATATATTAAAGAGTGAAATTAAGTGCATAGTCGATAAATTTGTACCCTTCAAAAAACAAGGAAAACGGTCCAAAAGAAACACTTATCGAAAGAAGCCATTACAAAAATTAAGTATAAACAAATGATGTGGAAGTCATATAGATGTACTGGAAATGATGAAGACTACAACAGTTATAAAGAAGCACTTAACCAAGCTACAGCTGAAATTAGAAATTCAAAGAGAAGCTATGAACAACAATTAGCTAGTAATATAAAACATGACAGCAAGAGTTTTTATGCGTATTTTCGAAGCAAACAGAAAGTTCAAGATAAGGTCGGTCCTCTAGAAGATAGTGCTGGAAATATAATATCAGAGGGATTCTTAATGGCAGAAGACCTGAATGAGTACTTGAGTTTAGTGTTTACCAGGGAAGATATTAGTTCACTGCCAGTACCAGAGGCTAAGTTCAAGGGGGCAGATTCAGACTATTTAGGACAATTAATTGTAACCCCGGAAATGGTAGCTAAGAAAATAAGGGCTATGAAGGATAATAAATCACCTGGAGTGGATGGTATTCCACCCAAACTACTATTGGAAATTGTAGAACAAATTAGCATACCGCTTACAACAGTTTTCAACTTGTCATTAGAAGAGGGAGTGGTTCCTTTAGAATGGAAAGAAGCAAACATTATACCGTTATTTAAAAAAGGTTCGAGAAACAAGTCAGAGAACTATAGACCAGTGAGTTTAACATCAGTGATTTGTAAATTATTAGAAAGACTAATTAAAGATCACATGGTGGATTTTCTTGTTAAACAAAACTTGATAAACCCATCTCAACATGGTTTTTTTAAAGCGAGGTCATGCTTAACAAATATGTTATGTTTTTTGGAAGACATCACTAAGTGGGTAGATGAGGGATCACCAGTAGATATCGTCTACTTAGATTTTCAAAAAACTTTCGACAAAGTACCACATCAAAGATTACTGCTTAAACTAAAGGCCCATGGCATAGGAAATGGTATAATAAACTGGATAGAACAATGGCTGATTGACAGAAGACAACGTGTAGTAGTTGATGGGGTGGCTTCAAACTGGAAATAGGTGTTGAGTGGGGTACCACAGGGATCAGTATTAGGACCTATATTATTCTTAATATATATCAACGATTTGGATGATGAAATAACAAGCAAGGTGTTGAAATTTGCGGATGATACAAAAGTGTTTAGAAGGATTAAAAGTGATGGAGATAGACAGCATTTACAAGATGATCTTGACAGGTTGATCAAATGGTCTGAAAAGTGGCAAATGCTGTTCAATTTTGGGAAATGTAAATGCCTCCACACAGGACATAGGAACGAAGAGGTAGAATATACAATGGGGGGTACTGTACTAAGTACTACTGAAAAAGAAAAGGATTTAGGGTTAACCATTAGTGCTGATATGAAGGTTTCAGAGCAGTGCGGAATTGCAGCTTCAAAGGGAAATCAAATCCTTGGATTAATTAGGCGAAACATAACGTATAAGGAAAAAGAGCTAATAATACCGCTGTACAAAACAATAGTTAGGCCTCATTTAGAATATTGTATTCAAGCGTGGAGGCCGTATCGCAGGAAGGACATAGATATGCTAGAAAGAGTGCAGAGGAGAGCAACTAAAATGATACAAAAACTGAGGGATCTTAGTTACGAAATACGCCTAAAAAATGCGGTTTAACAACACTTGAGACCAGGAGGTTGAGAGGAGATCAGATAGAAGTGTTTAAAATATTGAAGGGTTATGAAAATATTGATAGAAATATTTGTTTCTCAGTTAAGAAAGATAGAAGGACTAGAGGGCATGAACTTACATTGGCAAAGGAGCAGTGTAGATTAGATATAAGAAAGTTCTCATTCTCACAAAGGACTGTAAATGAATGGAACAGATTATCTGCTGATTGTGTGGGTGCTAGTAGCGTGAATGTTTAAAAATAAAATCGACTCATACCTCAGACGGGCTGGATAGACATAGATAAAAGGGTCGGACTCTCGATAAGCCAAAGGGCTTCCTTGTCCACCTGCCACCTAGAGTTAATTCTCTGGGTGGCAATTTTGTTAAATCTTGTTAAAGAATCAATAGGTGCAAGTTGAATACATGTCTAACTTTACACTGCACACTGTTGCGACTAGGGCACATGTGTAGTTCCTTCATTCAACATCATCCCAGGCATACTAATATTACAAAAATATTGTGTCTTAGCGCACTTTGGAAACCAAAATAGCGACCTGGTTTGCGTTAGCCTGCACCGCTGCAGTCGTGCGTTACCGCATCACGATCGTAAAAGGGCGATAATAGAGGCGTATGTTGGTGCAAACTGGGGCATTATTTACGCATCAAAAATGCTCTAAGACGCAATATTCTTAAACGTAAATATGCCTAACACACTGAGCCCGAGGACAGTGAGGTATCAAAGTTAGGCAAAACTCAAGTTATAATGGCGAAATCGAGGTAGATCTAGATTCTACACAAGTGCCGCGACTAGTTGTGTCCACTGTCCACGCAATACATATCTGGTTAGAGTGCCGTCAGTATAAACTTTTGCAACAAACGTTTCTTTTTGGTTGCTGGTGGTGCCATTTCAATCTCCGTCATCATTTCGTGCCGCGTGACTTCTTTTTGTTTGAGCGCGGAAATGTTAATTTAACGTAAAGCCGTTTCCTATTGGTCAGATTACGACCAGAAGCAGCGAATGAAAAACAAGCTATGTATATATGCTGCCACCTGTTGAATATAGTGAAGTTAAATTTGAGGAGCACCGAAATGATTGACGATCATTGTGATCAAGAAAGAATCCGTAATATTTTCATCCCTCGCCGTAATACCGTAATTTGAGGAGTGTTTCCGGAATGATTCCGGACAATCCGGAATGGTAGGCAGGTCTGTCTAAGAAGCAACTTTGTCGACACCTTTTTATACACTACTCACAGTATAATTCACTTAACACAAACTTGTTTCAACAAGTTTTGAAGAATATGCTGTAGAACACAATCCAAACATGATGAGCATAAGAAAGCATACATTTTATTAAGTACTCCTACTTTTCAACATAATGACGGGATGATGTACATTTGGATGCACAAATCGACTGATTGCACAAATCCATTTGAAACGTAGTGATGTACATACTCCCAGCAGCCACACGGAACTAATGTGGCAGAACAAAGTCAGACATCTTCTTCACTACTGTGTCAGTTAACATATTGTCCTATTAATAGCACTGCTATGCATTTTTATACACAAAGCTATCAGATGTACACATCCATTTGAAACTTGAAATGAGGTACAACTTCCCAGAACAGAATGGGGCAGAACAAAGTCAGACATCATCTTATGTCAGGTGACCCATAGTCCAATTAATGGCAGTGTTAAGTAGAGCTCTTCAATTTCCTCTTTCCATCAGCTCAGCTATTTCCAATGTTCCTGCAAATAAACAAAGTTGAATTTAGGAAACTGAGCCTAAATATGAGTTAACTACATCAACACTGTGCAGATTAATTCAGTTTATATATTGGATTATGGGACTTATCCAAGTGTACAGCTGGCTAAATGGAAAAGAAATACAAGAGAACCTTGTTATGTTGATTCAGTCAGACTAAAATCCCAATCCATTACTTTGGCCAACTTTTAATTTGCTTCTACATAATTACCTGTATGCATTGGTCATATACAGTGCACTCCAGTTAACTTGAATTCACATAAGTGAATTTTTGCTAAATTAAATCAATATTTTCCTCGGTCCAGGGCAAAGGTCCCAATAAGGGGACCTTCTGATAACTTTCTAGTTATCAGAAATTCCACTTATCAGTATTGTCATGGGTCCCTGGAAGTTTGACCTTATCCAGAGTGCACTGTATATTTTCTTTTATTCTTGCTCAAATAATTAATGTTGTATATAATTATGCATATTGGCCATTCTCGTGAAAAGTGTACAATAACAGTAAAGTAACATGTCAAAATTACATGTTTAATTTGTTTTTAGCATGTACTATTATTATCAAATGTGCTATTCACATGAAGCAGTGCAACTTGATCTGATGTATTATTCGATTTTTAATAATATATTCATGGATAAAAACTTATGTATACTAGAGTGCAGATCTGCTGGTGCCTAAAATTCGTGCATCGCAAAATTTCGTGGCAACATGGTATTGTGTACTCCAAACCTAAAATGTTTACATTGAATGATGACATGCCAGCCAGGTTTACTGGCAATCGTAGCTGTTGCATTAAAAACAGTCTGTGAACGTACGAATCTCACATTTTTATGTTTCAAATTTATGTTTCCGTTCAAATAAGTGGGGAAACGGGGACTTTTCAAAAACGGCTGACTGGAATTTGGAAAGGCAAGATCCGTAGACACACATACCCAAATCCCAGATTTAGGCAAACAAATTACATCCACGACCAGGTTAATCATCTTGCTATGGTTGCATATACTGATATTTTAGCGTGCATTTTATTGCATGTCAAAATATTGGACAATGGAGTTTTATTAACTAGAAAGACGAGACCTTTGCCTAAGGCTATGTTAGTTATTGTAGTTGAGGCTCGACAGGCTCAGTGACAGTCCCAGCGGCAGCTGACACCGACTGCAGCCGTCCGCGTCAGCGGACGTTATAATTCTATTTAATCGAAACGTTACTCGGCTGACGGCATTGGGAAGCAGGGCAACTAAACAGTGCATACGCTTCCTACACTTATAAAAATAGCTGTCAATATGCATATGTCTACAAATTGCTTATTTACAATGCCATTGCTTGAATCAACTCACCTCTGAAACTAACATGTCAACTATGTGTGTGACGTCAACGGTCTTCGTGTGGTTCACTGCGCATGCATGAATATTCATTATACGCGGGCTGCAGAATTAATCATCCACGTGGCAGCAAGCTCAAAATGATTCGTGTAAACACAACTGTTTATCGTTTTTTTGCGCAGATAACACCCAAATTATGCATAAACATGCAAGACATAAGTAGCAGAGAAACAACTTATGGGAAATTAATACGTTTTGATACAGTACACCTCGAATGCATATTAGCTTGCAAAGAATCCCTTTACGTAGATCGCCAATTTGTCGATCAGAAGCCAATGATAAATAAGAGGCTAATGGTCCACAGAAAGAAATGAACGTATAAAGAGGCGATTGCTCCTTGGGGTCTGGCAGGAGAGAGACTTTGAATACGGCGAATTGATCACCGCCCAATTGTCTCAGTCACAAGAAAGGCCCTCCACAGAAGTAACGCATATTAAAAAATAAAGTAAACCGCTTAATCACAGTTGTGTTTTCTGAAATACTTGTCACTTGGTAGATAAGAAATTGTTAAGACAGTGATCTCGACAAAGTGTTTACCGTGCAGTAAGTATGATGAAAGAAATGTCATAAAATACATATATTCAGACTCAAAACGTTTATTTGGGAAAAATGAACAAACGAAATTAGGGGGTGACTAAAGCTTTGCCCGTTACATGTTTCGATTGAACAAAATGCATATGTGACAAGTATAGTGCGGAAGTCCGGGCAGTAAATGTACGAACACTTCAAGCACGCGTAGAGAAAGAATGCTATACATTGTATTAGAAGAACAACGTGTTATATGTAAAACAACCCGTTTGGGTATATGCTATGCAGTGTCTAAGTTGCTGACACAAATCGTAAATTCAATTAGTAAACGGCCATTTTGCAACATGGCGTCATCTTGTTCACTCCAGAATGGTCTATAAAATGGAAGTACAGAAACTACCAAAACGGAGCTCTAATATATCAAATTAAAACGCTTAGTGTTGGTTTAGTTCGTCTGCGTAGCTAAACTGTTACTCTGCCGTTTACATCATTCCGGCGTTGGCTTCGTCGACGTCTTTAGGCGGTGCAACAGCCATGTTTCTGTCGTGCCCATCGGAGCAGTATTTTGCGCCGTCGCACCTGGTCATGATGAAGCGACCGTTGTTTCGCATGCGGACCCGCATCTCGTGGTTGTGACCCTTCGTCTCCTCGCTCTCAACCACCATGTTCTTACCCAACTTGGCCATGCCAAATTCGTCGGCACTCAACACGACGCGGTGGACGTGTCCGTCTCCTTGAGCCCTGCCTGTCAGAAGCATGATGCCCTTGCTCGTCTCGTTGCGCCAATTCTCCCGGAACATGTGCGTGTACTTGATCGGCGACAGAACGATGTCCTTGAGCGCTTCCAGCTCCTTCCACACGCCGCTGCCTTCGCCGTGCACGGGCATGATCGGGTAGCGCGTACGAATTGACCCGATGCCGGTGATGTAGGGCAGCATGATTCGGGTACCGGAAGCTTTCACCTTGTGCATCCGACCGGCTCGATCGAGGACACCTGCCTGGCGCTTGACTGTGTCGGCAGAAGACGACCCTTGTTCTCCGCTCCCAAAGAACTCGTACGGGGTTTGGTAGTAGAGTTTACTATTGGTGCCATTGAAAGCTTTTGATTTCTCCAGGTACGAACCCCAACGCCCGCCTGCGTTGACAGTTCTGCCAAGTGGCGAACGTTTGTCTCCTTTGTACTCGATTTCGTAAGGATTCCATTTGAGTAGCGGCGTCATGTATATAATCTCCAGCGGGATGGCGTATGTCCACTTCTGGTCACACCGCGTACACTCTCTATTACGCCTGCCCTTGCACACATTCAATTCAACTCCGGCCACCTTCGGTTGTGTCGTCATCGCCATAAAGAGGTTCTCGTCCGCAAAGCCGCGATGTCGTTTCGTGCGCCCCATAGCGTCCTTGGACTCGACTCGTGTCCACCGATGGTAGAATCCGACATTCAACTTCTTGTTGTCGGTCGAGTTGTATGGGTAGGTCATCGCGCCAAAGGCGTTGTCGTACAGTTGGGCGCCGTAGTTGTTCTTGCCTGGGATCTCGGCCATCAGCTCATCGAGGAGTCCATAATCCTTCCGTCCGTCTGCCCATTCATCACTGTCAAACGGATTGAGGGTATAGCGAGCAGCCCTCGTGTTCTCGTGTTCTTTCAAGGTTTTTTTGTTCGTCATCCGGGCCATCAGGTCGTCAACGACCCGGAAACGGTTCAATGGCAGGTCACGTTTGAGTGGATGACAGACGATACGGTAGTTCCACTGGGCAATCTGTGGCAAGGTACCATTGATCATATTCATAATGGTCGTCGGTAGGTAGCTGAAGTTCTCCAGGTTGCTCTTGCCGCCCGTGTATGACGTATACCGAACCTTCTCCTGGAGATCGAACCAGGAAGTAGCGTCCAGGAAATGACGGTCGCTGAAGAACGACTCCTCTAACTTGTCAGAGATGGTCCACGCGCCTTCCAAGTAACACAGATTTGCCTTGAAGTACTTGCGATAGTCTCTCTTCGAATGGTCGCGCTTCTTCCAAGCCTTAAACCACTCTCGCATCTCCCTGATCTGATCGGTGATGTCGTGATGTTGAAGCACTTCGGGTGGAACTTCGGGGAATGGAATGTCCTCGACTTCGTGGTACTTAGAACTTTTCCTGCTCGGCATCCGGAGGCCGTAATCGTTGTGTCGGGTGCGGAATTCGACGCCGTTGAGTACGGCAACGAACTCGCCTAGACCGACCGTGCGGATGTTGTTAGAGTGGTCGTGGATCGAGGCGACGGTTTTGCCCGTGTGTGATGTCGAGTGATACGGTCGAGTGCCCTCGTAATGGTGTCGCACCTGCGGATGAACAACGGCAGAAAAAGATTTGCGAATATCGTATAGATGTCTGAAAAATAGCATTCATAATTTAATAATTATTTTATGAAGGCAAGAATTTTAATTAAAGTTTTTGTACGTTTCTCTGCTTCCATGGTGCCTCCTCACTGCCCGCGACAAATAGTTATTTCGGCATACCATCTTTATTATTTTGTGGTATGTTAGGCGGATATGTGAAGTCCGCCACGTCAAGCAAAATATCAATATAATCATGGCCCGAAAACGGAAATTTCGCAGAAGTGTAGTTGCAGTAAGAATTATACAAGTGAAATAATCGTGGTGCGTAAAACTTGTTTTAGTCGAGCCTATATATGAAAGTGAGAGTCGAGTTGGAAATATTCGATGCAACCATGTTAACATGAAATACGGAGAATTATGAAGATACGCAATATATGTATGATTAAATCAAATACACAGAAGATGGATAACTAAATGAAATACACAGGAGATGGACAACTAAGCCAAATATGCAGGATAATAGTGACTAAATCAAATATACAAGATAAATTTCGCTAGCACATATACACGATAACGTTGACTAAAACAAATATACAGGATTAGGATGACTAAACCTACTATTCATGATAACGACGTCTAAAACAAATGTACAGAATAAGGGTGCCGAAACCAAATAAAAAGAAGAGGGATGACTTAACGAATAGACAATGCAAAAGAAATATATTAAAATAAATGAATAAAATTGAACTACAGAAAACCGAGAAATAAGCAGAAAATGAGATGTCAAGTATAACAAAGACATGGGACGGAAGTCGCCGAAGAGCAACAATACAACACACGAACATCGGACCAATTTCGCTCCGAAATGTTATTATAAAACATACGTATCACGGCGAATTGGCGATTTGCCGTATACAATTTTTTTTTTTTTTTTTTTAAAGCGGTCATTTGCGTGGTCAGCGTACCCCTACTGTACCTTCGCGGTGTAGTCGTAAAGAGGAAATACAGACAACGTTCTCGTGCGGTAACCAGCTACTGACAATGACACATAAACGCGTAGCCGTACCTGTTTGATGCCGGAGTCGCCGTCTGAGCGCACTCGCTCCTCCATGAACAATTGTTGCATGACGAGTTGACGGGCGAGTGTCGCCACACGGCTCTTCAGGGTCACCACCTCGCCTCCCGTCGTCGACTTGATGGCCGTCATCGTATATGCCTCGTAGGCATCCTGCTGTAGTTCGCTCAGCTCATCAACCGTCGGTGGTGGCGGTGTGGGCCGAGACCACTTCTTAGCCTCGCTTTCGCCAGCAAACAGGCAGGCGCAGCAGACGAGCAGGAGTCTAGCGTCGACCATCTGAAAGCGATAAACAATCTTCAGCATGGCTTTTTTTATTGTGTCTTTCTTTGTCGTTGCCGTCTTTGTTGGTGTTGTTGTTGCAAACTTAATTACCATAGGTTAAATTGGGCAGCGTTTGGTCTTAATAAAGTTTCAATGTACACACTCCTACAAAATACAGTGGACATTTGAAGTCCATAAAACGGTTATCACTACTACCTCAATGGTCAGTTTGGAAAGTATATTTGCTGGTGAGTTTGTTCTACCCTTTTCATATTCATCATCATCATTATCATCATCATCATTGTATAGCTAGCCGTAGTATCCCGTGATTGGACAAAGCCTCAGAATGACGTTTCCAGATCTGCCTGTCTTTCGCTATCCTCTGACAGATGGTTTCTTTCCAGTACTCGTCTATAGTTTGTCTCTCCACCGTCTCGCCGGTCTTCCTCTAGATCGTTTCCCTAGGTAAGATCTCCAGGTTGTGATACGCGATGTCCATCGGTTATCTCGTAGCCTACTGATGTGCCCTGCCCAGGTCCACTTCTATCTTCTGATTTGTTCGATCACTCAGGCGGCTAGCTTGTTCTTTGCCAGGTTGATGAGTGTCCATGTTTCCGCGCCATATGTCATCGCTGGAAGTACGCATAAATTGTAGACTTGTCTCTTCAAGCAGGTTCCAAAGTTACCCTTGAAGATGTCGCGGTGTTTGGCGAATGCTGTCCAACCGGCCGTGAATCTTCTTTGAATATATTGGTCTTTGTTTTTGTCTCTGATGCTGTATCCAAGGTAGACGTAGCTTCCAACGTTCTCTAGCTGCGTGGTGTTGATATATATATATATATATATATATATATATATATATATTGGTGTGTCGTTTTCTAGCATCACTTTTGTCTTCGAAATGGTCATCTTCAGACTTTGTTTTTCGATTTCATCAGCTAGCTCGTCCAGTATTTGTTAATTCTTGTGGTGCAGTAGCGCATACGCGTATGTTGTCGGCGAACCGAGGATGACCGAGATATCCTATCCTCAAGCCTCTGGTTTTCGATATATGCTTTCGAGTGTGGCTGTAAACAGAATGGGCGATATGGTGTCACGCTGTCATACTCCCCTCTTGATGTTGATCTTGTTGCTTTCTTTGTGTAGGTGGACTGTCATCAAGGTGTTGGTGTAAATGTCTTTCAGGAGTTCGATGTACACGTCTTCTATCCCCTGTTTCTGAAGCGAAGTTAGTATTGCTTGAGTTTGCACGGAGTCGAAAGCCTTCTCGTAGTCGATGAACCCGATGCAGCGCGGGATATTATATTCTCGGCAATTCTCCTTCAGTTGGTTTACGACGTGGACGTGGTCTGTGTTTG
>CM034542.1:6818803-6870693 GCA_020002185.1 Paraescarpia echinospica
TTGTATAAGTTGTGTATATTGTGTGTTGGGTATGTTTTTTTTTCTTTCTTTCCTGCTTGTTTTGTTCCTCTGTAACGTGAAGACTAATCACTCTTTTTCTAGTTTAATGCCAAGGCATAGGTTGTCGTTAAATAGCAGGATCCCTGTTATTTTATTTTTTTGTAACTATCGAAATAACACTGTATCCAAACACAATTTGTCTAGATTAACACCACAGCATATACTGTTTTACAAAATGCTATCGTTGAGCTCTTCGGTATATTTACTGTTCTCCTTAGCATATATATTATTAGTATATGTTCTCCACCTGCCGATTCTAATTCTTGTGCAAACTGTTACAAATATAATGTTGATGAATGTAAATAGTATCACCACACATTGTTTATATATGCTTGTTCATTTTTATATGCGGTATTTCAACGTGTCAAACTGCCTTTTCTATGTTTCCATTATGCGTGTTTAGTTTCACCATTCGGTGATGATTACATTAATGTGGCATTATATTTAATAAATAGCGTGCTACCACTACTATCATCTCCAGATATGGTCATATCATATGTAACATACAGTAGTGTAGTATTTATTTATCAATTGGTAACGCAAGATCTAATCATATTGAAATGATGTCGATTGACACTGAAGAATTTCTCAGATTCAAAGGTGGCGTTGATGAAAATAACTTCACAAAAATTATAAACTTGGACCCCAATGAAAGCTCACTTAGAGCACAAACTCGTTATTACGTCGAAGACTTGAAGGGCTTCCTGACTAAAAACAAAAATAAATGAACAGTGCTAAGTCTAAACATGGACTCTTTAATCTCAAAATTTGACGAGTTAAATACCTTAGTTAACACGCTGGCTGATTCAAGTATATTTATAAATGCCATATGCATGTAATAGGCAAGAAGAAGGCAATACACAGATATTGAGCATCTTAAATTAAACAATTGTACCATGATAACCCAATCCTACACTAACAATTGTTCAAGAAAAAAAGGGCTGGTAACATACATATCAAACAATATTTCTGTAGTCAATTACAATTCGCATAATGTCTACTCAACCTGGGAAGGATTGTTTATAAACATTATTGACGATTCGGGTAAAGACATTACAATATGTAACATATATAAACCTCCAAAAGATAGAAGTTTTTAAAATACTGAATGGTTATGAAAATATTGATAGAAATATTTTGTTCAGTTAAGAAAGATAGAAGGACCAGAGGACATGAAGTTACATTAATAAAGGAGCAGTGTATATTAGATATAAGAAAGTTCTCATTCTCACATAGGACTGTAAATGAATGGAACAGATTATCTCCTGACTGTGTTGGTGCTAGTAACGTGACTATGTTTTAAAATAAAATCGTAGATAAAAAAGTATTGGACTCCCGATAAGCCAAAAGGCTTCCTTGTATCTGCTATCTACAGTTAATCTAGGAGCAATCTTTAATAATAACTGCATGTCTGTCTGTCTGCCTGTCTGCCTGTCTGCCTGTCTGCCTGTCTGCCTGTGTGCATGTCTGCCTGTCTGCCTGTCTTCTTGCCGGCCTGCCGGCCTGCCTCGTTCTCTACCTGTATGTTTCTCTGACTGTCTGCCTCTAAGTCTGTATGTTTGTCCGCCTGTCTGCCTGTCTGTCTGTCTGTCTGTCTGAGTCTTCTGTCTGTCTGACTGACTGTCTGTCTGTCTTGACTGTCTGCCTGTCTGTACGTATGCCTGTCTGTCTCTCTGTATGTCTTCTGCCTGCCTGCTTGCCAACTGGCTGTATGTTTATCTGCATGTATCTGCCTCAGTCTGTGCCCCTGTCTGTATCTCTATCTCTTCTCTCTCCTGTCTACATATCTGCCTATCTACCTGGATGTACGTCTGTGTGTCTGTCTGTGTGTCTGTCTGTCTGTCTGTCTGTCAGTCTGCCTGCCTTCCTGCCTTCCTGTCTGTCCAGCGGTCTGTATGTTTTTTGCTTATCTACGCATTAGTCTCTGCGTCTCTGTATCTTATCTCTCTCGTCTCTCTCGTCTCTCTCGTCTCTCTCGTCTCTCTCTCTCTCTCTCTCTCTCTCTCTCTCTCTCTCTCTCTCTCTCTCTCTCTCTCTCTCTCTCTCTCTCTCTCTCTCTCTCTCTCTCTCTCTCTCTCTCTCTCTCTCTCCCCCTCTCTCTCTCTCTATATAAATATATATATATCTCCGTCCGTCCGTCCGTCCCTCCCTCCCTCCCTTCCTCCCTCCCCTACCTCCCTCCCTCCACTCCCTCCCTACCTCCGTCTTTTTTTCTCTCTCTCTGTCTCCTGTCTGCCTGCCAGCCAGCCTACTGACTGTCCGTCACCTCCTATATCTGCCCCTGCCTCCGCCTCCCGCCTGCCTCCTGCCCCCTGCCCATGCCACTGCCCATGTCCCTCTCCCTCTCTCTCCCTCTCTCTCCCCTAGCTCCCTCTCTTTGCTCCTCTATTAGTTGCTAGCTCTCTCTCTCTCTCTCTCTTTGCTCCCTCATTAGTCGCTAGCCTCTCCTCTCTCTCTCTCTTTGTCTCTCTCTCTCTCTCTCTCTCTCTCTCTCTCTCTCTCTCTCTCTCTCTCTCCTGTCTGCTAGTTCAGCTGCCTGCTGACTGTATGTTTGCCTTCCTATATCTGCCTCTACCTCTGCCTCTAGCTGTCTCTCACACTGTCTATGTCTCTGTTCCTGGCTCTGTCTCTCTCCCTCTCTTTGTCTCTGCCTCTGCCACTGTGTCTTTGTTCGTGTCTGCTGTCTGCATGTAAGCATGTCTCTCTGTCGCTCTCTTTCCCCCTCTCTCTCCCCTCTGTCTCTCTCACTTGATCTCTCTATCTCGCTCACACGCTCTCTCACACTTCCTCGCTCTATTACTCAATCCCGCTCTTTCACTGGTATATTACTAGGGGACCGTCCCCCATTCTTGAGCCAACAATTTAATTTATAAAAAAATATAATGATTGGCATAAAAGTAGGTTATGTCACAAAAATGCACCATTTCGAGTGTTTTTTTATATAATAAAATCGAATTTCACCCTCCTCCCCAACCAGATAGAATCAGGATTTGCACGTAAATTCCAGAAGCCAGAAAAACAATGGCGCTGCAATTTTTTTTAACAGTTTTCTGTAGTTTTGGTCTGTGTGACAATGTGCGGTGGTGTGTGTCCGTGTGTCCGTGTGTCTGTGTGTCTCTTTTTATCTGTCTGTCTGTATGTTTTGATGCCAATATCTGCCTTAGTCTCTGCCTCTCTGTATCTCATCTCTCTCTCTCTCTCCCGCGCGCGAGCTTTCTCTCTCTCTCTCTCTCGCTCTCTCTCTCTCTCGCTCTCCTGCTCTCTTGCTCTCTATTAGTAGCTAGCTCTCTCTCTCTCTCGCTCTCTATTAGTCGCTAGCTCTCTCTCTCTCTCTCTCTCTCTCTCTCTCTCTCTCTCTCTCTCTCTCTCCTGTCTGCTAGTTCAGCTGCCTGCTGACTGTATGTTTGCCTTCCTATATCTGCCTCTACCTCTGCCTCTAGCTGTCTCTCACACTGTCTATGTCTCTGTTCCTGGCTCTGTCTCTCTCCCTCTCTTTGTCTCTGCCTCTGCCACTGTGTCTTTGTTCGTGTCTGCTGTCTGCATGTAAGCATGTCTCTCTGTCGCTCTCTTTCCCCCTCTCTCTCCTCTCTATCTCTCTCACTTGATCTCTCTATCTCGCTCACACGCTCTCTCACACTTCCTCGCTCTATTACTCCATCCCGCTCTTTCACTGGTATATTACTAGGGGACCGTCCCCCATTCTTGAGCCAACAATTTAATTTATAAAAAAATATAATGATTGGCATAAAAGTAGGTTATGTCACCAAAATGCACCATTTCGAGTGTTTTTTTTATATAATAAAATCGAATTTCACCCTCCTCCCCAACCAGATAGAATCAGGATTTGCACGTAAATTCCAGAAGCAAGAAAAACAATGGCGCTGCAATTTTTTTAAATAGTTTTCTGTAGTTTTGGTCTGTGTGACAATGTGCGGTGGTGTGTGTCCGTGTGTCCGTGTGTCTGTGTGTCTCTTTTTATCTGTCTGTCTGTATGTTTTGATGCCAATATCTGCCTTAGTCTCTGCCTCTCTGTATCGCATCTCTCTCTCTCTCTCTCCCGCGCGCGCGCTTTCTCTCTCTCTCTCTCTCTCTCTCTCTCTCTCTCTCTCAGTGTGTCCACAAATTGTTTGGTATATGGAGAAGTTGGCATACAAAGTGTGACAACAATAATAGAAAAGAGGTTTTGGTAACTTTTGGTTACACTTAATTGAAGCAAACAAAGCAAGCTATCTAATATTATGTTTAGGCTGATGATAAAACCTAGACGACACAGATAATTTTAAATCAAAATAGATAAAAAAATCGAGAGTAACATTGATGGATGTGAACTATATCAATCATGTGGCATGATCATGGAAATATAAAATGGTTGAAGTATACCCTACAACTTAAAATGAAAGACATAAACATACAAACTTGGCACATTGAAATTCATGGAAATAGGCTGTGTTCAAATTACAGAATATTTAAAAAAAGAAGTAGGGCTCGATAAGTACTTAATCTACTTGAGCCGATCTGACAGTATCAATTTATGTAAATTTCGTTGTGGAAATCACAAATTACCTATTTCTTTTGGTCAGTATCTCCCTGAAAATGCTCAGAGGCGCTAAAATTTATCAAACAATGGAGATCAAGGTGATGAATATCATTATGTACTTGTATGTCCACCACTAACAGAAGAAAGACCAACATACATTCAGAAATACTTTAGAATGAGACCTAATACTTTAAAAATAAACCAGTTTTTAATGTACATGATGAGGAACAGTTGACAGATCTTTCCATATTTATTAATGTGTCTCCCACTTCCTGATTTTCTCTTTTTGTCTTGCAAAATTGAACTTCAATGTTGCTGGGCCATTTTAAAGACCTGAAAAGTAAAGTGAATAACATCTTACAGGTCCTCTTCTGGCTTGACTAGGTATTACTGCATCTGCTTCTTACGTGCCAGCTCTCGCTTTTGACATCTGCTCGGACGGTGTGCATGCGTCTGAGTCTGGTACAATTTAAGATAGGAGTGGGGCAGTGTATTTAGTTTTCATAGGGTGGTTTTGCCGTAACCTATCTATTTTTGTGTCAAACGACTGCATCGGTGAGGCGTCAAAAACATACTGCTGGGTACTGTTTCATACGTATGTGCGTCGGTATATAAATGAGTTATTCCTACTATTTAATCAATATCTCTCTTTAAATAAATATTTTTAGGTGGTGCCCTCTCATGTGTGCTCTGTTATCTCTCAATGCAACAAACTTGGATGAGACTGCTGGATCACATTTTCCTATTAGTATTTCATACATTTCAATCATAATGTCCTCTGAGACGACGGTATGACAGAGTTGGTAATTTCAGTCTTTGTAAATGTTCTCTTTGTAATCAAGGTCTTTTTAACCAGGAATTAATTTGGTTGCTCTGCGCCGAACATTGTCAAGAGCTGTAATATGTTTAACTAAGAATGGGCTCCATACATGATTAGCGTATTCAATGTGTGGACGGACGATCTCACTAATCTTTGCGGTATTCCACTGAATACCTCCTGCCAATTTGAAAATGGGTTATTTACTCTTACTCGTTGTCTTCTGTGGGCCAGTTAAGAATGTTCCCATTTATACCCTAGTTCTGGAGTTTCTCAATGTGTCGAAAATGTTGAACCTTGTAGAAAGCTTTAAAAATCGCAATACACTATGTCTTTGTATCCTCCATTATCCAGTGTTTCAAGTCCATGACAGTCAGACAGAGTACTTTCAATAATTGAAATACTGTAGAACGGTCCTTAATGAATAAAAATTGCTTATCGCTTAGCAGGTGATTTTCTTTCATATATTCAGTGATGGTGTCTCTGACTTTTCCTTCCAATAATTTCCCTACTGCGCTCGTTAAACAGACTGGTTGGTAGTTCTGTACTTGGGTTTACTTCCTTTCTTATGAAAAGCAGATATGTTAGCTTGTTTCCAGTCTGTGGGTAGTTTTTGTTCTGTTGCGAGTGATGTGTTAAATACGATTCATAACGGAGTGCTGAAAGGAGAGCTCAGAGGCGCATCAAAACAAACGGATTGGCCAATCTCAAAATCCATAAGTAGTTTTCCAGTTGTCAACAGATGGGTCAAGGCGCTAGGGAGCTACGGTGGATAAGCAAGGTAGTAAAGATACGTTTTTAAATAACGACGGAATTTTGTAATATTTTCAACTGATCTATCACTAAGAGGGAGCATATTCCAAAGAGTTGGTGCAGCAACAGAAAAAGCCCTAGTTCCAATGTTAGTGTTGACTCTAAGAACAACAAGTAGGTCAGAACTAGATGATCGAAGCTGGATAGGTTTTCTTACAGGAGTAAGCAATGAATGCAAATAAGATGGTTGCTTATTGAACAGTGCCTGGTATGTAATGTTACATATCTTAAATATTATACGATATCGTACAGGAAGCCAATGCAAAGACTTCAAAAGTGGTACAGAGCGAGAAAAACGAGGAGATCTTGTAACTATTCTTGCTAGACAATTTTGGACACGCTGAAGTTTTGTGATATCCTTGCTAACGATATCATAAAGGAGGGAATTGCAAGTCTGCTGCTAACAAGCGCTGTTGCAATAGTCTTAGCAACAGAAAATGACACCGGCGAATACGGTGAAGATTACGAATATGATAAAAACAGCAGCGACATGTTTAAGATATGTGTTGTCGGAAATTGAAGTTATTATCAAAGATCGCTCCTAGATTAACTGTAGATAGCAGATGGACAAGGAAGCCTTTTGGCTTATCGGGAGTCCAATACTTTTTTTATCTACGATTTTATTTTAAAACATAGTCACGTTACTAGCACCAACACAGTCAGGAGATAATCTGTTCCATTCATTTACAGTCCTATGTGAGAATGAGAACTTTCTTATATCTAATATACACCTTTGAATCTGAGAAATTCTTCAGTGTCAATCGACATCATTTCAATATGATTAGATCTTGCGTTACCAATTGATAAATAAATACTACACTACTGTATGTTACATGTGATATGACCATATCTGGAGATGATAATAGTGGTAGCACGCTATTTATTAAATATAATGCCACATTAATGTAATCATCACCGAATGGTGAAACTAAACACGCATAATGGAAACATAGAAAAGGCAGTTTGACACGTTGAAATACCGCATATAAAAATGAACAAGCATATATAAACAATGTGTGGTGATACTATTTACATTCATCAACATTATATTTGTAACAGTTTGCACAAGAATTAGAATCGGCAGGTGGAGAACATATACTAATAATATATATGCTAAGGAGAACAGTAAATATACCGAAGAGCTCAACGATAGCATTTTGTAAAACAGTATATGCTGTGGTGTTAATCTAGACAAATTGTGTTTGGATACAGTGTTATTTCGATAGTTAAAAAATAAATAAATAACAGGGATCCTGCTATTTAACGACAACCTATGCCTTGGCATTAAACTAGACAAAGAGTGATTAGTCTTCACGTTACAGAGGAACAAAACAAGCAGGAAAGAAAGAAAAAACCCAGAAAAAACCTGATGATTAGGCATATTAATAATGCTAAAGCACGGTGGCAGAATGCCCACGGCTTGAACACATTGCCATTTTATTATACATTACACCAGTCGTTGTTCGTTTCGCGAGTCACTTCATTTAGCGTTCAAGTTGCTTGAGTTCGCGATCGGTGGTGATGTTTACCTTGCGCCCGGATGACAGTAGACACACAATGCGACCGTCCTTAGTCCATGTCGCTTGCACCCCGGCGGCAGATCGCGCTTTCGTCAGCAGCACACTGCGTCGTTTTGTTAAGTTCTGACATTTCTTGTTCCTTTCCGTTTTCGTTTTGCTGCGAAGATCTTTTGTCGTTGTTCGTATCGCGCGAACTTCACAATGATCGTGCGTGGTTGATCGCCTTGTGATTTTCCCAGACGATGGCTGCGGTCGATGCTTTTGCAGTCTAGCGTGACTCCTAGCAACTTGCTGCACAGATCGATCACCGCGATGGTCGTCGTCTCCTTTTGTCGTTCAGGGATGCCATGAAAGAGCAGGCAATTGCGCCGGCTGTACTGCTCCAAGTCGTCTATTTGGTCAGCGCACGCCACATTAGCCTCTTCGAGCCTGCGTACTTTATTTTCAACTGCAGTTATTGCTGAGTATGTTTTGGTCATGTCCATGCAGCATGCTTGGTACAACTCTTCCTTGATTTTGTTGAAGTCAGAGTTTAAGATTGATGTGACGAGAATGTTCATGAAAGTTGGCGTTTTTAGAAATTCTTTAATTATTGTTGCATTGACTGACGTGGCGATTGTCTGGATGGTCCATCCAACACTTATGTGTGTCTCACCTAGGTACGTATCCACATCCAATACTTATATGTGTCTCCTGGGTGCGTAATATAATACATATATGTATATATATATATATATATATATATATATATATATATATACACTGGTATAGGGACTAAGACAGAAATACTAAAATATTAAATTACAAATAATGTCCGTCCCGATAACAAAATAAAATGAATAAGAAATTAGTTTTCAACGACTTCCTAAACATGTTTTGTGTTTTTGATGCACGAATGTTCACTGACAGTACGTTCCATAGTCGCGGTGCTGCTGCGCCAAATGCCGAGTCGCCGATGTACTTCTTCGTAATGCCTTGGTGCAGTGTTGGCGCATGGTTCTGACGTAAGCGTCCATCACGATTTCGTTAAATAAGACGGAGCCAAATGATGGAGACGTTTGTACGTCAACACCTTGAAACAGATGCGACTCGCTACCGGCAGCCGATGCAATCCCCTTAACATAGGTGTGATATGCTCATGTCTGGTACAAACGAGCTGTCTGTGATGGAGATAGATTGAGGAGAAGTGAGTTACAATAGTCCAAACGAGGGATGACGAGTGCGTTGACAGTATTTTTCGCGGTCTCAGCTGTAAGATAGTGCCGTATTGATGACAGTGTGTACTGATGGTAGTTGCATGCAGCACACACAGCAGTCACGTTAGTTGTTGGTGGCATCTCCAATGGTCATAGAGCAAACTCCATACAGCTTGAGATGATGGTTTGATATCATGATGGTCACCGCACGTAATCAAGCTGCAACTAAAATTAGAAATTCAAAGAGAAGCTATGAAAAAAAATTAGGTTGTAATATAAAACGTGACAGCAAGAGTTTTATGCATATGTTCGGAGCAAACAGAAAGTTCAGGATAAGGTCGGTCCTCTAGAAGATAGTGCTGGAAATATAATATCTGAGGGATTCTTAATGGCAGAAGACCTGAATGAGTACTTTAGTTCGGTGTTTACCAGGGAAGATATTAGTTCACTGCCAGTACCAGAGACTAAGTTCAATGGGGCGGAATCAGACTAGTTAGGACAGTTCATTGTAACCCCGGAAATGGTAGCTGAGAAATAATGGCAATGAAGATAATAAATCACCTGGAGTAGATGGGATTCCACCCAAACTACTACTGGAAATTGTAGAACAAATTAGCATACTGCTTGCAACAGTTTTCAACTTGTCATTAAACGAGGGATTGGTTCTTTTAGAATGAAAAAAGCAAACATTATACCGTTATTTAAAAAGGGTTCGAGAAACAAGTCAGAGAACTACACACCAGTGAGTTTAACATCGGTGATTTGCAAATTATTAAAAAGATCAATTAAAGATCACATGGTAGATTTTCTTGTTAAACATAACATGATAAACTCATCTCAACATGGGTTTCTAAAAGTGAGGTCATGCTTAAAATATGTTATGTTTTTGGAAGATATCACTAAGTGGTAGACGAGGGATCACCAGTAGATATTATATACTTAGACTTTAAGAAAGCTTTCGACAAAGGGTCATATCAAAGTTTACTGCTTAAACTTAAGGCTCATGATATAGGGGGTGGTATGAATAACTGGATAGAACAATGGCTGATTGACAGAAAACAACGGGTATTATTTAATAGGGAGGCTTCAAATTGGAAATCGGTTAGAGTGGGGCATCTGGGACCTATATTATTCTTAATATATATCAACGGTTTGGACGAGTAAGGTGTTGAAATTTGCGAATGATACAAACGTGTTTAGAAGGATTAAACGTGATAGAAATAAACAACTTTTACAAGATGATCGTGACAGGTTGATCGAATGGTCTGAAAAATGGCAGATGTTGTTCAATTTTTGGAAATATAAATGCCTTCACACAGGACATGGGAATGACGATGTACAATATAAAATGGGGGGGGGGGTACTGTACTAAGTTTTACTATAAAAGAAAAGGACGTAGGGTTAGTAGTAAGTACTGACATGAAGGTTTCAGAACAGTGTGGAATTGCAGTTTTAAAGGGAAATCAAATCCTTAGATTAATTAGGCGAAATATTGCGTATAAGGACAAAGAACTAATAATGCCGCTGTACAAAACAATAGTTAGGCCTCATTTGGAATATGGTATACAAGTGCGGAGGCCATATCACAAGAAAGACATATATGCTTGAACGAGTACAGAGGAGTACGACTAAAATGATACCAACATAATTGAGAGATCTTAGTTACGAAATACGCCTATAATAATGTAGTTTGACAACACTAGAGACCAGGAGATTGGGAGGAGATCAGATAGAAGTTTTTAAAGTATTGAATGTTTATGAAACTTTTGATATAAATATTGGTTTGTCTGTTAAAAAATATAAAGACTAGAGTACCTGAAGTTACATTAGTAAAGGAGCAGTGTAGATTAGATATCATTTTCACAAAGGACTGTAAATGATTGGAACGGATTATATACATATTGGATGGGTGCTGGTAGCGTGAATATGTTTAAAAATAAAATTGATACGTACCTCAGAAGGGCGGGGTTCACACAGATAATAAGCGTTGGACTCTCGATAAGCCAAAAGGACTTCCTTGTCCACCTGCCATCTAGAGTTAATTCTATGGATGGCAATCTTGTTAAATCTTGTGTTGGCGGATCAACAATGCGGATCAACAATGTTGACATGACATGACAAAGTATGTAGTATCAAGTATCAAGAATGTTGAACAGTTTGTCGAAGTGCTCAACCGTGGTAAGACTACCCTCGAACATATCGTACTGTCAACATCTTTGTAGTACATGCAGGACATGCAGTTGCTTCGTCAGAGTGAATATGTGCAACATATTGCTGTCAATGAGCAACGTCACAATTGGATGTCCTGTGTTCAAAAAGTACTCGCATCACTCACAACACAACACTCAATAACACATCATCGATGCAAAATGACGATGTGCTATTTAAGCTCTCCAAACTGTTTTCTTCTCTGCTCAGTGCAGATACGATGTTAGATACATAATGTAACGTCTTCCTATACTTTCTGTGTTCATGCTGTCACAACATGTTGCGTCGAATTATTGTGTATTCTGCATGATGGCCGTCACAGAATACGTGAATAGTAACTTAGCGTTTGTAGAGGACCCATTGGTCGGAAACGGTCAAATAGTAATATGAGTCAAATACCTATTTTTTTTAAACCAAAGCTATCATTGCACTGTAGTACTTAGTGCAGCAGTAATACTATAATAATTGTGTATGCCCATTAACATTGTTATGAATCAATGCGAAAAACATGTTTGTTTCAATGTATCCAACATGTCAACAATGGGTTCTGCAATACAATGTGATGCAGTAACATATGTAATTGCAGTTTCAGCGAAAACTGATTGAATAGTAGTTAGAAGAAAACAACTTTTTATATTTTGTTGCGATGTGAACAATAGATATGTTGTCTGTTATGTTTATATGGTTTGATTTTCTATTGCCATTACTATATCCAGCTCGAGACATGCCCTTATAGTTATGGATGGCCTTAATGTGCGTAATCATCAACGATATTGCGATACAGAGGGTGGCGATTGGAATTATCAGCAGAATGGCCTGGACCGTATATATATATATATATATATATATATACATATGTATATATATATATATATATTATATTATATATATACAATATAAGGCAGCATAGGCAAACCACTTCATTACGAGAGATGGAATAAACAACCTCCGAAAACAATGCTTTAAAATCACCTCATTTTTGGTGCAAATAATTATTCATATCATTATATTTCTGGTTAGAACGAACACCCCTCATCATAAACTGGTTACGGGCATGGTACTGGTGGTAAATGACACCCTCTGTTTGTTGGTCCTTGGGTATGTGTAAACTAGTCAACATTGTGCAGTGTGCCATTTTCCAGGCACTTCACAGACTTGAGACCTTACAATTCGCCAGGGCTCCAAGTCCTTGTTCGAATAAACACCGAATTAATTCGCGCCGTAGATGTATTTTTGTTTTAGTGTTTCAATGAAGGCACCATCTGATGCCAATCAAGCGAATATTCCTTCTGTCGCTGCCAAAACAATGATGCGGGTCATGTTTTTTGCGTCTCTAAAATCTACGGCGTTGTTGTGTCGTTATTATTTAAGGTTCGTATAATTCGTCTGATAATTCTACGTTCTTTTGCGTTCACTTGGCCGGGGATTGATGATAAATTGCGGCAATTGAATGTCAAGTGAGGTGGCAGAACTAATCAACATAAACTCGTTGTATGCGGTGAACGGGCGATAATCGTTGCGTTCGTCTGAGTTTTAAGAGGTCATCAAAGCCGCGCACTCGCTAAACAAATGTGCGGATGGGGAACATTGTGGCAAGAGGTCAAAGAAACATTTAGACTAGTAAACTTTTAGACTAGTGTGTGTGTGTGTGTGTGTGTGTGTGTGTGTGTGTGTGTGTGTGTGTGTGTGTGTGTGTGTGTGTGTGTATGTGTTTTGTGTGTGTGTTTTGTGTGGGTGTGTGTGTGTGTTTACGTTACTGAATGGTCAGGCCTGTCACATTCTATAGAGATTTCCTGTATACGTATGGAATTTTGAAAACGTGTGAGAGCATTATGGAGGTTTTAATGCGGAATTGATTGAAATGTTAACATCGTAATAAAGTTTACGTTATTGTATTCGTCACAGACGTATGAATTCAAACGACAAACTGATAGCGGTCGAAAAACAAATAACTTCCTGCTATACAGTACATTTGTCGAAAAGGAACGCAGCGAGTTTTGTTTGATAAAATTATATCAGCCAACCTATTAAACGCGCTACCTGACGATCTGCGTCCGACCGAGTGAATGAACACATTTAAACCGCATTATTTCATGCTTGGTTTTAATCTCTAGTTCTCTATACCATTCACTCTCCACATCGTAGCATTTATTATTACTATTATTTTGTGCTATTATACTACCTCATTATTTTAATTATTTACTCATTAATATTGTATTGTCTATTTAGTTATTTATTATTATTATATGTTATGTGCGCCTTGATATTTTTACCTTAGGTTTGTTTAGTACAATTTTACTACTAGTACTTTTTCATACGGTTAATTAGCTTACTAGCTTATTATTTTAACCACTTATTCATTAATATTTTATTGTCTATTTATTTCTTTATTATTATTATTATTTTATGTATATGTTGATCCTTTTAGCTTTATTTAGTACATTGTTTATTTAACGCAGTTCTAGTATTTTTATACGTTTAATTCTATTATGTACATTTTAAGTAGCTATTAGTTGTCAACACCCTACTGTGGACATGAGTGTATAAATAAAGTATATTATTATTATTTGGTTAGTTTTCTGCGTTTTGTTTAGATATGACCTGAAAACTCAGATCCTGTATCCCACAACAACGTTTTGTTCCAAAAACTAAGCTTAACATTTACAAGCGAGCTTTCTCTGTAGCTGCACCCACAATCTTGAGTGAACTCCCTCTTACTGTAAACTCATAAGAAACTATAGACACCTTTCATAAACAACTCAAGACTTATTTGTCCAGGCCAAATACCCCGCGGTTCCTTTCTCCAATGATCACTCTTGCGTGAGCATGTTCATGATTTGGCCTAACTATTCCTGTAAGTTGCGCCTCTGAACCCAGATTCGCTATAAAAGTATATTATTATTATTATTACTGTTGTTGTTTATCAATATTAGCAGCAGCAGCAGCAGCAGCAGCAGCAGCAGCAGCAGCAGCAGCAGCAGCAGCAGCAGCAGAAGCAACAGCAGCAGCAGCAGCAGTAGTAGTAGTAGTGGTGATAGTAGTATATTAACAACATTCGACCGGAATGGCAATGCGATAGGCCGTTATGAACAAAATATGAATATACATATGTTCAAGAAAAAAACTGAATGTCATCCAAGATAATATGGCGTTTCTGAATGGTTTTGCTGACAAGCGAAATAAATGTAGTGAAAGAACAATATATATATATATATATATATACATATATGAGTGTGTGTGTGTTTGTGTGTGTGTATGTGTGTGTTTGTGTGAGTGTGTGTGTACGTGCGTGCGTATATGCGTGGTGCGTGTGTGTTTATTGGGTATCAAAAAGTATGTTCATTTTCACAGAAGACAATGAGCGAATAAGTCAGCGTAATAATTTTTAACAGAAGGTCTGCCGTGTTCAACGTGGGAAATTGGGAAATTGTTGAACATCAAAGTATATTGTTGTTAACTCTGCCCGTTCGGCATTATTGCCAATAAAGCTTTTTTGAATCAGGATATTTTGTTTACCATTTATACATACTCAATGGTTGTATCTTCCAAATTGCGACCGTTGCTACGGGCTTAGTAAATACATTTTGGCAGACAGTATACCTTCAACATAGTTATTATAGTCTTAAGAACATTATATGATTTCTTCTTCTTCAGTTCAGCATATCTCTGCGAAACGTAGTTGTCCGGATGATCCCACGATATATATATTTATTATATGATTTAATAAATGAAAAACTAGAAACAGACTGCTTCCTTTTAATAAGCCAATGGTTTCATTGATCCCTTGCCATTTTGGTTTTCGGTTTGTATGGCAGTCTGGATGATATTCAGGGGGGCAGATAGGGGGAATATACCCGGGGAGATCAACTGCAAAACGGGTACTGTGGTGGCGCCGCGTAGCAGGTAACAATGTATCTGTCATGATTTTAGATGACGAGTAAATGCTTTATCTACTAGTTTTGGGTCTTGTAATAAAAGTAGAAAAAAGTCAACCATTGATGTAGAACTCTACCTATTTCTATGATGATTGTCTGTGGACTTTGCAAGACAAATGTGTTGATGAGTTTTATAGTACGTGGTATTGCGATTTATGCAGAGTTGTTTAAAATACAATAGCACCACTTCAGAAATGTTCTCTCTTCTAGCTCTCCATTGTAGTGGTTCATATGTGTTCTAACAGTTTCGGTTCATTCTAGTCCAAACTCAGACTTGATGCCATGGCGTTCTGTAGTATTACGTCTAACCACTTTTATGATATGGTTCAAGACCACTACCAGGCGGGGCTAGATGAGCAAATTAGTACACAAAGTGTAATTTGCAAAGGATGTGTTGGAGAGTACAGATAATGCGTATAGTACTTCTTTTTTATTCATAGTTGTGTTGCGCTCAATGCTTGCTGGTTTTATACACATTGGCAAATACATTATTTTGTACCATTTAGTACGAATAAATATATTTTATTATAGTCTCCTCGCTGATTCTCAAGCGAAATTGTTGGCTTGCTGCTAATACTATTGTGGCGGGGTCAGGTCCTGAATAATATCATCTGTAGCGTCACCGCTGGCTTGAGAAGGCAATTCCAGGTAACGGAATAAAAAGATCGCTTTAACACCCCAACAAGCCGAATGACACGACATCATATTAAACCGCTACAACAAAATGGTAAGTTATAGGGAAAGTAACCCTCATTAAGAAGGGCCTCTGATCATCAGTAACGAAGTGAGCAGTCACCTCTTTATCCCGTGGACAACAGATGTGACACGACTCAATTGACTTTGGCACTATCAAGTCCATCTAAACAATGCAATAAACTGTAGTATCTAAGCATGTCGCACAAGACTGGCCAATACGAACTGACCATCGTTCGTCGTTCCAGTAATGCGGAGACGAAGAATTGGATTTGACCCGCGCACGCGCGCTATCAAGCATATGCAAATGTTACGTTCAAAGGTGACCGTTTTCTAATGGCACGTCACGTGAACAGAAACTCCCTTTAAATACGGCGAGTTAGTGCGCACGATTGGCACAAGACGAGAGTGAGTATCAAACACATGATTTTCTGTTCATTCGGACATCCCAGGGAGAACACACAGAAGAGAGCGCTCAATACCACATCTGTGCTCCAAGAACAGATCAAAGGTACGTGTTTGATGTTGCGGTGTTGTTTTTAAATTATAAAACGTTTTCCTTGTGGTGATACTTTGCATTAGGTGAATAGGGAATCATCTTGATATGGGGTTTAGTCAAAACTGTGCAAATCGTGTAAATTGCTTAACCATCCACTCGAAATATTGGTGGGTTTAGCCCCATAACCCCCCCCCCGACTCCTATGGAATGTATGAATAAGTAACATATATCGTACCTTTACAATAATTTCAATCTACCTTCCAGACTACCATGAAACCAACATTTTACTTCCAATTGCCTTGAAACTTCATTTATTGGTGCTACATTGTACTGGCAACTAGTGTGCATGTCGGCAAATGACCGATATATGCTAGCATTTCATATAGGCGTTTGAAAATGCTGATTACTGAAGTTATTTAATCTATTACTATTTAGGGTCAACACTATCAACATAGGACTAATTCTTCAAGCATAGGATGTTAAAAAAAAATGTATCCGATTACGATGATAGTTTCACATTTTATGCCGAAGATGCCGAAGATGCCGAAGATACCTACGGATCGAATGCCGGGCCGATAGATGACCGGTTTGCTCTAGCATTTCACATACATGTACCTACTTCAGAACATACAGTATATGCGAATCCTTCATAATAAAGTTTCTATATATGCTTCTTATGCTGTAATTGTGAGATCACATAAAACAATTATCTTGTGTTATCAGACAAATACTGGTTTGTGTCATTTGTATCATGTGTACAGTTTCTAAGATAAATTGTCCTACGCCTTAAGGGTCTCTCATTTTATTTCAGGAATATAATGTGTTTGAACTTCTGAAGTTATTTAATCGGTTACTGCTATTTAGAGCCTGCACTACCAACATAGGACTAATCATTCAAACAGGTTAACCAAATAATTTCTCCGATTTATACTATATTTTCACAGTATTTATGCCACAGATTGAATGCCGCATCGGCAAATAAACAGTCTGCGGCAGCATGTCATATATAAGCATTTGAACGTGCCATTTCCTAGATATCCGATCTTTTGCTGCCATTCCAAACATAGAACTAACCATTCAAGCATGGGGTGTTAACAAAAACATTTTTTCCGGTTTCGATGATATTTTCACAGTATATGCTGACGATACCTACGGATCAGATGTGGGGTCGGCAAGTGACCGGTCTGCGCAAGTATGTCATATATAGGCTTTTGAACGTGTTATTTCCTTAAGATATTCGAACGTTTCCTGCCATTTTACATTGCAAACAAAGGCAAATCATTAACGCATAGGATGACTAATGCGCTCACAGCCGTTCCTGCTGACTAATTGTGACTATCACCGAAGTTAATAGAGCAAACACGAACCATTAGTCAAAGATTTTTTTTCACACACAAAATAATTGTATAACTTTTTTCCAAAGGGTTGTAGACTAGTCATTGAAAGTTTGGCGCCTGAGTGCAAACAACCGACGAGCATATATATATATATATATATATATATACACACACATAAGTTAGCGCGATTATGCTTAAATCTACGCTAGTTCGAGTACAGTCAGATAACGGCAAAGCAAATTTGCAATTGTACTATACCTGCTGTCGTCTGCGATTTACATTTGTTATTAGAAACATGGATGTTATTTTAAAAGATAAAATACCAAGCCTACTTGCAGTGTGGCTTAATGCCTTTCATGTCAACAATTTGGAGACAGCAGACAAGTAGCGGTCAGAGTTTAGAAAGTGTGTTGATTTAACTCAACTCGGTCCACGCACTTCCGCCTCAGCTTACACACTTTCGTTACCGCCTGCCCGCGCGCCCTGGTCGATACAACTATGTTTGTAATAACAAGTATGCGTTAACATAGTAGCAGCACTCATTTTGGTGGTAATAAGAGAGAGACAACACCATTGGAGTTCGAAACAGCGCTAAGAGATGTGAAGAATGGGAAGGCGTCGGGTAACGACCATGTAAACATTGAAACATTAAAAGCAGGAGAAGATACCATATCGAAGACACTGGTTATGCTCTATACTAAATGCTTATTATCAGAAATACGAATACCCACCGCACAGAAGAACGCAAAGAATATGGTAATCTTCAAGAAGGGAAATAGGAAAGACTTAAAGAACTAGAGACCGATATGTCTGTTATCAAACATCTACAAATCACTCACAAATATGCTAACGAAGAGTCTAGAGAAGACACTCAACGAATACCAACCACAAGAGCAAGCAGGATTCAGAAGCAGGTACTCAAACACAGACCACGTCCACGTCGTAAACCAACTGAAGGAGAATTGCCGAGAATATAATATCCCGCGCTGCATCGGGTTCATCGACTACGAGAAGGCTTTCGACTCCGTGCAAACTCAAGCAATACTAACTTCGCTTCAGAAACAGGGGATAGAAGACGTGTACATCGAACTCCTGAAAGACATCTACACCAACACCTTGATGACAGTCCACCTACACAAAGAAAGCAACAAGATCAACATCAAGAGGGGAGTATGACAGCGTGACACCATATCGCCCATTCTGTTTACAGCCACGCTCGAAAGCATATATCGAAAACCAGAGGCTTGAGGATAGGATATCTCGGTCATCCTCGGTTCGCCGACAACATACGCGTATGCGCTACTGCACCACAAGAATTAACAAATACTGGACGAGCTAGCTGATGAAATCGAAAAACAAAGTCTGAAGATGACCATTTCGAAGACAAAAGTGATGCTAGAAAACGACACACCAATATATATATATATATATATATATATCAACACCACGCAGCTAGAGAACGTTGGAAGCTACGTCTACCTTGGATACAGCATCAGAGACAAAAACAAAGACCAATATATTCAAAGAAGATTCACGGCCGGTTGGACAGCATTCGCCAAACACCGCGACATCTTCAAGGGTAACTTTGGAACCTGCTTGAAGAGACAAGTCTACAATTTATGCGTACTTCCAGCGATGACATATGGCGCGGAAACATGGACACTCATCAACCTGGCAAAGAACAAGCTAGCCGCCTGAGTGATCGAACAAATCAGAAGATAGAAGTGGACCTGGGCAGGGCACATCAGTAGGCTACGAGATAACCGATGGACATCGCGTATCACAACCTGGAGATCTTACCTAGGGAAACGATCTAGAGGAAGACCGGCGAGACGGTGGAGAGACAAACTATAGACGAGTACTGGAAAGAAACCATCTGTCAGAGGATAGCGAAAGACAGGCAGATCTGGAAACGTCATTCTGAGGCTTTGTCCATTCACGGGATACTACGGCTATACAATGATGATGATGATAATGATGATGATGAATATGAAAAGGGTAGAACAAACTCACCAGCAAATATAGTTTCCAAACTGACCATTGAGGTAGTAGTGATAACCGTTTTATGGACTTCAAATGTCCACTGTATTGTGTAGGAGTGTGTACATTGAAACTTTATTAAGACCAAACGCTGCCCAATTTAACCTATGGTAATTAAGTTTGCAACAACAACACCAACAAAGACGGCAACGACAAAGAAAGACACAATAAAAAAAGCCATGCTGAAGATTGTTTATCGCTTTCAGATGGTCGACGCTAGACTCCTGCTCGTCTGCTGCGCCTGCCTGTTTGCTGGCGAAAGCGAGGCTAAGAAGTGGTCTCGGCCCACACCGCCACCACCGACGGTTGATGAGCTGAGCGAACTACAGCAGGATGCCTACGAGGCATATACGATGACGGCCATCAAGTCGACGACGGGAGGCGAGGTGGTGACCCTGAAGAGCCGTGTGGCGACACTCGCCCGTCAACTCGTCATGCAACAATTGTTCATGGAGGAGCGAGTGCGCTCAGACGGCGACTCCGGCATCAAACAGGTACGGCTACGCGTTTATGTGTCATTGTCAGTAGCTGGTTACCGCACGAGAACGTTGTCTGTATTTCCTCTTTACGACTACACCGCGAAGGTACAGTAGGGGTACGCTGACCACGCAAATGACCGCTTTAAAAAAAAAAAAAAAAAAATTGTATACGGCAAATCGCCAATTCGCCGTGATACGTATGTTTTATAATAACATTTCGGAGCGAAATTGGTCCGATGTTCGTGTGTTGTATTGTTGCTCTTCGGCGACTTCCGTCCCATGTCTTTGTTATACTTGACATCTCATTTTCTGCTTATTTCTCGGTTTTCTGTAGTTCAATTTTATTCATTTATTTTAATATATTTCTTTTGCATTGTCTATTCGTTAAGTCATCCCTCTTCTTTTTATTTGGTTTCGGCACCCTTATTCTGTACATTTGTTTTAGACGTCGTTATCATGAATAGTAGGTTTAGTCATCCTAATCCTGTATATTTGTTTTAGTCAACGTTATCGTGTATATGTGCTAGCGAAATTTATCTTGTATATTTGATTTAGTCACTATTATCCTGCATATTTGGCTTAGTTGTCCATCTCCTGTGTATTTCATTTAGTTATCCATCTTCTGTGTATTTGATTTAATCATACATATATTGCGTATCTTCATAATTCTCCGTATTTCATGTTAACATGGTTGCATCGAATATTTCCAACACGACTCTCACTTTCATATATAGGCTCGACTAAAACAAGTTTTACGCACCACGATTATTTCACTTGTATAATTCTTACTGCAACTACACTTCTACGAAATTTCCGTTTTCGGGCCATGATTATATTGATATTTTGCTTGACGTGGCGGACTTCACATATCCGCCTAACATACCACAAAATAATAAAGATGGTATGCCGAAATAACTATTTGTCGCGGGCAGTGAGGAGGCACCATGGAAGCAGAGAAACGTACAAAAACTTTAATTAAAATTCTTGCCTTCATAAAATAATTATTAAATTATGAATGCTATTTTTCAGACATCTATACGATATTCGCAAATCTTTTTCTGCCGTTGTTCATCCGCAGGTGCGACACCATTACGAGGGCACTCGACCGTATCACTCGACATCACACACGGGCAAAACCGTCGCCTCGATCCACGACCACTCTAACAACATCCGCACGGTCGGTCTAGGCGAGTTCGTTGCCGTACTCAACGGCGTCGAATTCCGCACCCGACACAACGATTACGGCCTCCGGATGCCGAGCAGGAAAAGTTCTAAGTACCACGAAGTCGAGGACATTCCATTCCCCGAAGTTCCACCCGAAGTGCTTCAACATCACGACATCACCGATCAGATCAGGGAGATGCGAGAGTGGTTTAAGGCTTGGAAGAAGCGCGACCATTCGAAGAGAGACTATCGCAAGTACTTCAAGGCAAATCTGTGTTACTTGGAAGGCGCGTGGACCATCTCTGACAAGTTAGAGGAGTCGTTCTTCAGCGACCGTCATTTCCTGGACGCTACTTCCTGGTTCGATCTCCAGGAGAAGGTTCGGTATACGTCATACACGGGCGGCAAGAGCAACCTGGAGAACTTCAGCTACCTACCGACGACCATTATGAATATGATCAATGGTACCTTGCCACAGATTGCCCAGTGGAACTACCGTATCGTCTGTCATCCACTCAAACGTGACCTGCCATTGAACCGTTTCCGGGTCGTTGACGACCTGATGGCCCGGATGACGAACAAAAAAACCTTGAAAGAACACGAGAACACGAGGGCTGCTCGCTATACCCTCAATCCGTTTGACAGTGATGAATGGGCAGACGGACGGAAGGATTATGGACTCCTCGATGAGCTGATGGCCGAGATCCCAGGCAAGAACAACTACGGCGCCCAACTGTACGACAACGCCTTTGGCGCGATGACCTACCCATACAACTCGACCGACAACAAGAAGTTGAATGTCGGATTCTACCATCGGTGGACACGAGTCGAGTCCAAGGACGCTATGGGGCGCACGAAACGACATCGCGGCTTTGCGGACGAGAACCTCTTTATGGCGATGACGACACAACCGAAGGTGGCCGGAGTTGAATTGAATGTGTGCAAGGGCAGGCGTAATAGAGAGTGTACGCGGTGTGACCAGAAGTGGACATACGCCATCCCGCTGGAGATTATATACATGACGCCGCTACTCAAATGGAATCCTTACGAAATCGAGTACAAAGGAGACAAACGTTCGCCACTTGGCAGAACTGTCAACGCAGGCGGGCGTTGGGGTTCGTACCTGGAGAAATCAAAAGCTTTCAATGGCACCAATAGTAAACTCTACTACCAAACCCCGTACGAGTTCTTTGGGAGCGGAGAACAAGGGTCGTCTTCTGCCGACACAGTCAAGCGCCAGGCAGGTGTCCTCGATCGAGCCGGTCGGATGCACAAGGTGAAAGCTTCCGGTACCCGAATCATGCTGCCCTACATCACCGGCATCGGGTCAATTCGTACGCGCTACCCGATCATGCCCGTGCACGGCGAAGGCAGCGGCGTGTGGAAGGAGCTGGAAGCGCTCAAGGACATCGTTCTGTCGCCGATCAAGTACACGCACATGTTCCGGGAGAATTGGCGCAACGAGACGAGCAAGGGCATCATGCTTCTGACAGGCAGGGCTCAAGGAGACGGACACGTCCACCGCGTCGTGTTGAGTGCCGACGAATTTGGCATGGCCAAGTTGGGTAAGAACATGGTGGTTGAGAGCGAGGAGACGAAGGGTCACAACCACGAGATGCGGGTCCGCATGCGAAACAACGGTCGCTTCATCATGACCAGGTGCGACGGCGCAAAATACTGCTCCGATGGGCACGACAGAAACATGGCTGTTGCACCGCCTAAAGACGTCGACGAAGCCAACGCCGGAATGATGTAAACGGCAGAGTAACAGTTTAGCTACGCAGACGAACTAAACCAACACTAAGCGTTTTAATTTGATATATTAGAGCTCCGTTTTGGTAGTTTCTGTACTTCCATTTTATAGACCATTCTGGGGTGAACAAGATGACGCCATGTTGCAAATTGGCCGTTTACTAATTGAATTTACGATTTGTGTCAGCAACTTAGACACTGCATAGCATATACCCAAACGGGTTCTTTTACATATAACACGTTGTTCTTCTAATACAATGTATAGCATTCTTTCTCTACGCGTGCTTGAAGTGTTCGTACATTTACTGCCCGGACTTCCGCACTATACTTGTCACATATGCATTTTGTTCAATCGAAACATGTAACGGGCAAAGCTTTAGTCACCCCCTAATTTCGTTTGTTCATTTTTCCCAAATAAACGTTTTGAGTCTGAATATATGTATTTTATGACATTTCTTTCATCATACTTACTGCACGGTAAACACTTTGTCGAGATCACTGTCTTAACAATTTCTTATCTACCAAGTGACAAGTATTTCAGAAAACACAACTGTGATTAAGCGGTTTACTTTATTTTTTAATATGCGTTACTTCTGTGAAGGGCCTTTCTTGTGACTGAGACAATTGGGCGGTGATCAATTCGCCGTATTCAAAGTCTCTCTCCTGCCAGACCCCAAGGAGCAATCGCCTCTTTATACGTTCATTTCTTTCTGTGGACCATTGGCCTCTTATTTATCATTGGCTTCTGATCGACAAATTGGCGATCTACGTAAAGGGATTCTTTGTAAGCTAATATGCATTCGAGGTGTACTGTATCAAAACGTATTAATTTCCCATAAGTTGTTTCTCTGCTACTTATGTCTTGCATGTTTATGCATAATTTGGGTGTTATCTGCGCAAAAAAACGATAAACAGTTGTGTTTACACGAATCATTTTGAGCTTGCTGCCACGTGGATGATTAATTCTGCAGCCCGCGTATAATGAATATTCATGCATGCGCAGTGAACCACACGAAAACCGTTGACGTCACACACATAGTTGACATGTTAGTTTCAGAGGTGAGTTGATTCAAGCAATGGCATTGTAAATAAGCAATTTGTAGACATATGCATATTGACAGCTATTTTTTATAAGTGTAGGAAGCGTATGCACTGTTTAGTTACCCTGCTTCCCAATGCCGTCAGCCGAGTAACGTTTCGATTAAAATTATACAATTATAACGTCCGCTGACGCGGACGGCTGCAGTCGGTGTCAGCTGCCGCTGGGACTGTCACTGAGCCTGTCGAGCCTCAACTACAATAACTAACATAGCCTTAGGCAAAGGCCTCGTCTTTCTAGTTAATAAAACTCCATTGTCCAATATTTTGACATGCAGTAAAATGCACGCTAAAATATCAGTATATGCAACCATAGCAAGATGATTAACCTGGTCGTGGATGTAATTTGTTTGCCTAAATATGGGATTTGGGTATGTGTGTCTACGCTACGGGTCTTGCCTATCCAAATTCCAGTCAGCCGTTTTTGAAAAGTCCCCGTTTCCCCACTTATTTGAACGGAAACATAAATTTGAACGGAAACATAAAAATGTGAGATTCGTACGTTCACAGACTGTTTTTAATGCAACAGCTACGATTGCCAGTAAACCTGGCTGGCATGTCATCATTCAATGTAAACATTTTAGGTTTGGAGTACACAATACCATGTTGCCACGACATTTTGCGATGCACGAATTTTAGGCACCAGCAGATCTGCACTCTAGTATACATAAGTTTTTATCCATGAATATAATTATTAAAAATCGAATAATACATCAGATCAAGTTGCACTGCTTCATGTGAATAGCACATTTGATAATAATAGTACATGCTAAAAACAAATTAAACATGTAATTTTGACATGTTACTTTACTGTTATTGTACACTTTTCACGAGAATGGCCAATATGCATAATTATATACAACATTAATTATTTGAGCAAGAATAAAAGAAAATATACAGTGCACTCTGGATAAGGTCAAACTTCCAGGGACCCATGACAATACTGATAAGTGGAATTTCTGATAACTAGAAAGTTATCAGAAGGTCCCCTTATTGGGACCTTTGCCCTGGACCGAGGAAAAGATTGATTTAATTTAGCAAAAATTCACTTATGTGAATTCAAGTTAACTGGAGTGCACTGTATATGACCAATGCATACAGGTAATTATGTAGAAGCAAATTAAAAGTTGGCCAAAGTAATGGATTGGGATTTTAGTCTGACTGAATCAACATAACAAGGTTCTCTTGTATTTCTTTTCCATTTAGCCAGCTGTACACTTGGATAAGTCCCATAATCCAATATATAAACTGAATTAATCTGCACAGTGTTGATGTAGTTAACTCATATTTAGGCTCAGTTTCCTAAATTCAACTTTGTTTATTTGCAGGAACATTGGAAATAGCTGAGCTGATGGAAAGAGGAAATTGAAGAGCTCTACTTAACACTGCCATTAATTGGACAATGGGTCACCTGACATAAGATGATGTCTGACTTTGTTCTGCCCCATTCTGTTCTGGGAAGTTGTACTTCATTTTTAAGTTTCAAATGGATGTGTGCATCTGATAGCTTTGTGTATAAAAATGCATAGCAGTGCTATTAATAGGACAATATGTTAACTGACACAGTAGTGAAGAAGATGTCTGACTTTGTTCTGCCACATTAGTTCCGTGTGGCTGCTGGGAGTATGTACATCACTACGTTTCAAATGGATTTGTGCAATCAGTCGATTTGTGCATCCAAATGCACATCATCCCGTCATTATGTTGAAAAGTAGGAGTACTTAATAAAATGTATGCTTTCTTATGCTCATCATGTTTGGATTGTGTTCTACAGCATATTCTTCAAAACTTGTTGAAACAAGTTTGTGTTAAGTGAATTATACTGTGAGTAGTGTATAAAAAGGTGTCGACAAAGTTGCTTCTTAGACAGACCTGCCTACCATTCCGGATTGTCCGGAATCATTCCGTAAACACTCCTCAAATTACGGTATTACGGCGAGGGATGAAAATATTACGGATTCTTTCTTGATCACAATGATCGTCAATCATTTCGGTGCTCCTCAAATTTAACTTCCACTATATTCAACAGGTGGCAGCATATATACATAGCTTGTTTTTCATTCGCTGCTTCTGGTCGTAATCTGACCAATAGGAAACGGCTTTACGTTAAATTAACATTTCCGCGCTCAAACAAAAAGAAGTCACGCGGCACGAAATGATGACGGAGATTGAAATGGCACCACCAGCAACCAAAAAGAAACGTTTGTTGCAAAAGTTTATACTGACGGCACTCTAACCAGATATGTATTGCGTGGACAGTGGACACAACTAGTCGCGGCACTTGTGTAGAATCTAGATCTACCTCGATTTCGCCATTATAACTTGAGTTTTGCCTAACTTTGATACCTCACTGTCCTCGGGCTCAGTGTGTTAGGCATATTTACTTTTAAGAATATTGCGTCTTAGAGCATTTTTGATGCGTAAATAATGCCCCAGTTTGCACCAACATACGCCTCTATTATCGCCCTTTTACGATCGTGATGCGGTAACGCACGACTGCAGCGGTGCAGGCTAACGCAAACCAGGTCGCTATTTTGGTTTCCAAAGTGCGCTAAGACACAATATTTTTGTAATATCAGTATGCCTGGGATGATGTTGAATGAAGGAACTACACATGTGCCCTAGTCGCAACAGTGTGCAGTGTAAAGTTAGACATGTATTCAACTTGCACCTATTGATTCTTTAACAAGATTTAACAAAATTGCCACCCAGAGAATTAACTCTAGGTGGCAGGTGGACAAGGAAGCCCTTGGCTTTGGCTTATCGAGAGTCCGACCCTTTTATCTATGTCTATCCAGCCCGTCTGAGGTATGTGTCGATTTTATTTTTAAACATTCACGCTACTAGCACCCACACAATCAGCAGATAATCTGTTCCATTCATTTACAGTCCTTTGTGAGAATGAGAACTTTCTTATATCTAATCTACACTGCTCCTTTGCCAATGTAAGTTCATGCCCTCTAGTCCTTCTATCTTTCTTAACTGAGAAACAAATATTTCTATCAATATTTTCATAACCCTTCAATATTTTAAACACTTCTATCTGATCTCCTCTCAACCTCCTGGTCTCTAGTGTTGTTAAACTGCATTTTTTAGGCGTATTTCGTAACTAAGATCCCTCAGTTTTGGTATCATTTTAGTTGCTCTCCTCTGCACTCTTTCTAGCATATCTATGTCCTTCCTGCGATACGGCCTCCACGCTTGAATATTCTAAATGAGGCCTAACTATTGTTTTGTACAGCGGTATTATTAGCTCTTTTTCCTTATACGTTATGTTTCGCCTAATTAATCCAAGGATTTGATTTCCCTTTGAAGCTGCAATTCCGCACTGCTCTGAAACCTTCATATCAGCACAAATGGTTAACCCTAAGTCCTTTTCTTTTTCAGTAGTACTTAGTACAGTACCCCCCATTGTATATTCTACCTCTTCGTTCCTATGTCCTGTGTGGAGGCATTTACATTTCCCAAAATTGAACAGCATTTGCCACTTTTCAGACCATTTGATCAACCTGTCAAGATCATCTTGTAAATGCTGTCTATCTCCATCACTTTTAATCCTTCTAAACACTTTTGTATCATCCGCAAATTTCAACACCATGCTTGTTATTTCATCATCCAAATCGTTGATATATGTTAAGAATAATATAGGTCCTAATACTGATCCCTGTGGTACCCCACTCAACACCGATTTCCAGTTTGAAGCCACCCCATCAACTACTACACGTTGTCTTCTGTCATTCAGCCATTTTTCTATCCAGTTTATTATACCATTTCCTATGCCATGGGCCTTTAGCTTAAGGAGTAATCTTTGATGTGGTACTTTGTCGAAAGCTTTTTGAAAATCTAAATAGATGATATCTACTGGTGATCCCTCATCTACCCACCTAGTGATGTCTTCCAAAAAACATAAAATATTTGTTAAGCATGACCTCGCTTTTAAAAACCCATGTTGAGATGGGTTTATCAAGTTATGTTTAACAAGAAAATCCACCATGTGATCTTTAATTAGTCTTTCTAATAATTTACAAATCACTGATGTTAAACTCACTGGTCTATAGTTCTCTGACTTGTTTCTCGAACCTTTTTTGAATAACGGTATAATGTTTGCTTCTTTCCATTCTAAAGAAACCACTCCCTCTTCTAATGACAAGTTGAAAACTGTTGCAAGCGGTATGCTAATTTGTTCTACAATTTCCAATAGTAGTTTGGGTGGAATACCATCCACTCCAGGTGATTTATTATCCTTCATAGCCCTTATTTTCTTAGCTACCATTTCCGGGGTTACAATTAATTGTCCTAAATAGTCTGAATCTGCCCCCTTGAACTTAGCCTCTGGTACTGGCAGTGAACTAATATCTTCCCTGGTAAACACTAAACTCAAGTACTCATTCAGGTCTTCTGCCATTAAGAATCCCTCTGATATTATATTTCCAGCACTATCAGGGGTAGAACTTCAGCATTTATTTTATTAGACAGCAGGACTAGTAAAGACAAAAGTTTACTAGTCCGCCAAAAGGTTTACTAGTCCTGCAAATAAAAAACATAGCACAAATTTAGGTCACAACAATTTTATTTAAAACACAAAAAACCACAGTGTCATCCAGGCCTGGCGTTAACACTGCCTGTCAGTCAGTCAGTGTCACTCAGAGTCGGAGGCACTACTGTCATCACAGTCGGTGTCACTGCTGTCAGTGTAACTACTACAGTCGGGCCTTGGCCTAAGCGGCTGAGTGTCTGGCCTCCGGGCTTCACCAGCACTCCACAGCTCGATCGCCTCCTTCGGTTCAAATGCAGCGATGTCTGGTGAACTCAGCTGAATGGTCAACAGATCAGTCAGTCGATCTGTCTTCAGGACTGACCGGATGCTGCTCTTCGTCAGCTTCAGCTGACTGAAGCCTCTCTCCGCATCAGCCGAGCTGGCTGGCAGAGTCAGAATGGCGTCAACAAGCCCAAGTATGTTTCCATACTCTGCCTGGTGGGCTGCATTGACACTAGACCATGTCAGCTGTCGCACGTCTGGGGACTGTTCATACAGGATCATCTTCAGAAGTGTTCCACTCCGTCTCCACACTGGCAGTATCGATGCCAGCGTCGCGAAGCACAGGGCCAAAATGGTTGTTGAGTGTGGCCACAGCGTCATTTCCATAATCACCTGCAGCTTCAGGCCACAGCTTGAAGCTAACGATTGATGATGCACGCACAACGTCCGAATTGCTGTCAACGAAGCGACCCTCCAGACAGCTGACCAGGTTGCCCAAGATCTGCAGTCGGGTCTGCTTGGCGAAGACAGCACCTGTGAGTGTCTCACCATGGAAGTCTTCCATGCGCGCCAGGGCACGCTCCTTGGCAGTTGTGGTCGTCTTGTACATCACAAGGGTGGCCACAACGGATGTCAGCGTGGCATGTACATCAGCAACTGTCGCACTCACTGTCTGAGCCACCAGCGACAGCTTGCTCAGAACAAACAGCACATCGAGAAGGAAGTGTGCCATCTCGATGATGTCTCGTCGGTGCAGTGTCGCCAAGAAGCCAATGGCCTTTGCCTTGGCATCTCCGGAGCCCCCGGGCACTTGCATCTGCGTCAGATGCAGGACATATGCTGGATATCCCTTCACAAGGGCCTGCAGTGCCTTCAGCAGATGTGGCAACCAGCGAGTGCCACCGACACGTGGTGGAAGGGCACATGGGTGGCGAGTGATGGTAGAACAAGTAGAGGCTCGGGAGGAGACCGCTCAACTTTGTGTACATGGGCAACCGACACAATGCGTCCTTATATGCAAGTTCCAGGCGATGCGCATAGCAGTGGATTGCTTGCAGACACGGCTGCTCATTTCGGAAGAGCGTGGCGACACCGTTGGCTGATCCGGTCATAACAGCGGCGCCATCACTGCCGAATCCGACAAGCTTCTTCATGAGTGTCTCTTTCGGGATGTGGAGGTAGCGCTCCACGACACCGTCAATTGCCCGCTTGATTGACGGAGCATCTGCCTTGCCGACGTTCTCAATACCAGCGAAGGCAGTAGAGACGACACCATTCACTGCATACCTCACGTACACTATCTCCGCTTCCGTGATGGACGCATCTGTCGTACCGTCACTGATGAGGGCGAGAAAGTGAGCACTCTCCAGGTGCTGTGCGAGGTGACGGCGCTCAACCTCAGCGATGGCACGCACGAACTGCTTGCATGCCTTGTCATTCCGATAAGTGTTCCCCACATCAAGGCCCTTCTGTGCGTCCAGGGTACACTGCCACACATAATCTGTGAACGGACGCCGGTGCTTTGCTATCGCGTGACAAGTCCTGAAACATCCAATGCAGGAAATATTAAATATCATAGTATTAAGTAAATACTGAGTATAGTCACAACATAACAACCTTCCTCAGCAAACAGTGAATACTAAAACATCCTCGCTTTCAAAACAAAACTTGACGAAGATTTGAAGATGGGCAGGTTTAAATTTTAATAAAAGCACAAAAATCACAAGACAAGCCACGTTCTCAAAACCAAAAATATGATGCATAAAGGCGGGAAATACAACACTAAATAGTATTACTTTTGAACGCGAAGATCCAGGCAAGTTATAACACAGATCTACATCAAATGCAAATTAATAATTTCCCATGGCATTGTTTACTGCACGGCACGCTTGAAATGAGAGATAACAGAGAAATGAGGGATACTAATTTAAACCATATAGTGCTAACCCTAACAAAGTACAATCAAACACAATATTTTTTTTACATTTTATAACATTATATCACATGGGTAACATAATTACCTAAACAAATGCGTCAGACGGTCCATGGTGGCCGTGTTCAGCGCTTGGATGGCTCGGTGGGCAGGTGCAGTGCCGGGACGGGCTTCGAACGCAGTTTGCCGGAAGACAGCTCGTGTGTGCGCCTCGATTGTACTGTGTGCGCGTAGCGAGTCTGGACGAAAGTTGTCCGTGCCAGTCAAGAACGCATTCTTGCCACGGACACCAGTTACGTTGTGTGTCCTGCACACTTTGCAAAACATCAAATCGTTGTCGTCATCGTAGGACAGCCAAGTGTGGTCTCGTTCCCAAACCTTCAAATAGCCACGCTGTCGTTTCTGCTGGTCGTACAGCGTGTCCCGTTCTCGCTTTTCCACCTTGCGTTTAACTTCTGGTTTTGCAACCCCAGTTAAATAACGATGCATCGTGCGTAAACGTAACAAAATAATTAGTAATGAATTAACAAAATAATTGATGTAGAACTGAAGATGTGAACCGTATTCGAAATCCGCGCATTTGAAAATAGATTAGAAAATAGACGCGAAAATGGACGCCAATTGCGCTCATTAGCCGGTACCCCTCTACATGATACGCTAAGCCAAACAAAACGGTCGTTTCAGATTTCTATGTCACACAACAACCAATCAAAAGTACCGTTTCACTGTCGATTCACATTAGGTGAAGATTTACTTTGTCAATTGTACGGTTGGTGGCGCCACGCAACACGCTGATTTTTACTAGACAGCCGGACTAGTTGGTAGGCCGGGTTTACTAGTCCGCCGTAATCTTTACTAGTGTACGGACTAGCGGACTAGTGGGTAGTTCTACCCCTGGGATAGGTGGTTACGTACTTTCCTATCTATGTAAGGTTTACTTTTACTAGTTTTAGTTTGACAAATGTAGATCTATAAGGAGCATAACACTATTGTCGACAAAATATTAAAATCTATTACATCAGTGTAAAAACTTATTTTATTTTGTATTGGGAGTGCAATAATTATTTCTTCTGTCCATCATTTAGAGTAAAAGATATTGAATTTGTTTCTGTCGAACTCCCGCTTCGATAACAAATAAAATGGCCATTGTATGATGGAAATAAAGTTATAAAATTACAAAACTTTAAAAGTAACGCATATTCAAAAACACTTTTTCAGTCATCATTGGTGTATTAAGCTCAAGAAGATCCATAAGACATTTTGAATATTGTGGAACATTTATATTTTATTAATTTTCCAAATTATTGTAGAAGCAGACCTGCCTACCCCAAAAACGTCCTGTCAGTAATCCGTCTTCCCATTTACACCGATTTTCAGGAATATGGCTTGCTGTCAGTAATAGTTCAGAACCGTGTCAGATATTATCAGGAAAAGAACACCACTGTCAGTAATACTTTAACACTGTGACTATGATGATAGTTGTACACAAACATAATTGTCTCTAATAAACCGTGGTGTTTTGAAGCGTTGAGTTAACAAGGTAAGGTAGATGTTCATAACCAGCATTGGTTGAAATCAAACGTGAAGAATCGTAACTCTAATGTAAATGCGCACGTACACTATTGGCATAGCTAATTTACAAAGACTAGAACTGTTTTACTGAAAGAACCAAAATAATTTTGTGTTTAATACTAACCATTGTAATTCTGATTTTATGTAACTTTCGAAAACAGCTGACTCAAGCAAATAACAAATACCACTCAGAGATTTACATTGTAAACTTTACTAAGGAGAGAAACACGATCATCAGAGTGCACAATGCATGGTAGTCTCCAAATTCTAAGATCAGAATTGAAATTTGTAACCTAAAGTGTGTTGTAGTACACAGGAAACAGTCTTTATAAAGACTAAGTTAGTTAAGTTATTAAATAAATTCTGATCGGGATATGGCGCCTTGCAAGCGGCAAGTCAAGGCAAAGCGACACTTGGTGTGCGATCACTGCCACAGCTGGGTAGATTTTGCATTGTCCGGCTGTGGGAAGTCATGGGCAGAAACCATGGAGGGAGGATTCACCTTTCAGTGCATTGGGTGTTGGAAGGTGGAGTGTCTGCAGAAGGAGATAGTTAGGTTGACAGATATTGTGAAGGGAATGGAGATGGGAATTAGCAAGGAGCCAGGTCGAATGGAGAGAGACGACAGGGAGAGAGGTGAGAATACTGCAAGGCTGAAGGAGAATAGCAGTGGCAAGAAAACTGAGGAAAGGAGATTGAGAGGAGGGAAGGTGATTGGAGGGGAAGAAATTGGAAAATCAACAACAGAAAACGTGACAAGCATGAAGGTGACAGGGAAGAAAGTGACCGAAGAGAAGGAGGGAGGGAAGATGGGACGGGAGAGGAGAGAGGAAAAGGAGATGGGACGAAAGAAGAAGGGACGAAAGGAAGTGAGAGCAAATGTGGTAGAAGAGAAGTCGATAAAAGGGACGCTGACAGGAGGAAAGATGACAAGAGAAAAAGCGACAGGAAAGAATGGATCGGAAGAGAATGTGACAGGAGAGAATACGACAGGGGGAAAAGACAACAACCAGACAGATGCAAACCGAAGAAGGAGCTATTCTAAGGCAGTGATTGAGGGGGCAATGAGGAAAGAGAGGGTGTTTATGGGCGACTCCATTATGAGAAAGACGGACAAGACACTGAGCGAGGGGAAGGACGTCGTTGTTTGTTTACCGGGGGCTAGGATTGAACATGTAACTGACAGGGTAGAGAAGGTATTGGGACATGGCAAGGGGGGGGGGTCTATACTGGTACATGTAGGAACAAATAATGCAGACCGGGAGGGGACAACTGCGATAGTACAGAAGTATAGACAGTTAGTGAGGAAGCTAAAGAAGACGAGAGTTGAACAGGTTATTCTGTCAGGAATTTTGCCAGTAATGGGAGGAAGGGGGGCAACGTATAGAAACTGCAAGAGGATGGCGATCAACGCATTAGTTGAGCAGATGTGTGAAGAAGAGGGGGTGGGATTCACAGATTTATGGGGATACTTTGTTGGGAGGGAAGATATGTACATGAGAGAGATGGCCTCCATCTTAGTGGAAAGGGGGCAGCAGTTTTCTCAGAGAACCTGCTGCGATCTGTTGACAGTGGGACAGGTTGCATCTATTTAAACTAGATTCGCAGGGGGGACTCAGCAAATAACAGTCTGGAAAACTCTTCTGAAGCTGGATATAAATGTGTTTGTTTAAATGCAAAGAGTGTAGTAAACAAAAGAAATGAACTAAACATTATGGTCGAAGATATTGACCCTCATATAATAGGTATAGCCGAATCCTGGACCACCACCGATATATCAGATGCTCAATAGGGACTGACAGAATATGTAACGTTTAGAAAAGATAGAATAGGAAGAAAGGGAGGTGGAGTTATTTTATATATTAAAGAATCTATTCAGGCTTATGAAATAAAATTAGAAAGAGAAGCAGATTGCGAAGAAGCTGTTTGGTGTAACATAGTTACAGGAAACTCAACGTTAACAGTTGGGTTAGTTTATCGAAGTCCAAACATAAGCATAGAAGAGAATGAAAAAATACAAAACGCTATAAGGGAAGTGAGCAAACGGGACTGTATTATTATGGGGGATTTTAACCACGGGCATATACAATGGAAATCTCTACAGGGTATGGGGAGTGAGGACCACAAGTTTTTAGTTTTAGTTCAAGATACATTCCTTTCTCAACATGTGCTAGAACCAACCAGGGGTGAGAATGTGTTAGACATAGTTTTGTCCTCACAGAATGAATTAGTTGACAATGTCAAGATATGTGAGCCACTGGGGAGTAGCGATCACAACCAGATACACTTTACCATCAAAGTAAAATCAGAAAGGAATAGTAAAAAGCAGTATAGGAGAAATTTCCACAAAGGAAGGTATAAGGACATGAGGAAATATTTAGCAAAGATAGACTGGAATAACACACTGAAAAATAAGATGGCAACAGAATGCTGGAATATATTAAAGAGTGAAATTAAGTGCATAGTCGATAAATTTGTACCCTTCAAAAAACAAGGAAAACGGTCCAAAAAGAAACACTTATCGAAAGAAGCCATTAGAAAAAATAAATATAAACAAAAGATGTGGAAGTCATATAGATGTACTGGAAATGATGAAGACTACAACAGTTATAAAGAAACACTTAACCAAGCTACAGCTGAAATTAGAAATTCAAAGTGAAGCTATGAACAACAATTAGCTAGTAATATAAAACATGACAGCAAGAGTTTTTATGCGTATTTTCGAAGCAAACAGAAAGTTCAAGATAAGGTCGGTCCTCTAGAAGATAGTCAGGGGTAGAACTACCCACTAGTCCGCTAGTCCGTACACTAGTAAAGATTACGGCGGACTAGTAAACCCGGCCTACCAACTAGTCCGGCTGTCTAGTAAAAATCAGCGTGTTGCGTGGCGCCACCAACCGTACAATTGACAAAGTAAATCTTCACCTAATGTGAATCGACAGTGAAACGGTACTTTTGATTGGTTGTTGTGTGACATAGAAATCTGAAACGACCGTTTTGTTTGGCTTAGCGTATCATGTAGAGGGGTACCGGCTAATGAGCGCAATTGGCGTCCATTTTCGCGTCTATTTTCTAATCTATTTTCAAATGCGCGGATTTCGAATACGGTTCACATCTTCAGTTCTACATCAATTATTTTGTTAATTCATTACTAATTATTTTGTTACGTTTACGCACGATGCATCGTTATTTAACTGGGGTTGCAAAACCAGAAGTTAAACGCAAGGTGGAAAAGCGAGAACGGGACACGCTGTACGACCAGCAGAAACGACAGCGTGGCTATTTGAAGGTTTGGGAACGAGACCACACTTGGCTGTCCTACGATGACGACAACGATTTGATGTTTTGCAAACTGTGCAGGACACACAACGTAACTGGTGTCCGTGGCAAGAATGCGTTCTTGACTGGCACGGACAACTTTCGTCCAGACTCGCTACGCGCACACAGTACAATCGAGGCGCACACACGAGCTGTCTTCCGGCAAACTGCGTTCGAAGCCCGTCCCGGCACTGCACCTGCCCACCGAGCCATCCAAGCACTGAACACGGCCACCATGGACCGTCTGACGCATTTGTTTAGGTAATTATGTTACCCATGTGATATAATGTTATAAAATGTAAAAAAATATTGTGTTTGATTGTACTTTGTTAGGGTTAGCACTATATGGTTTAAATTATTATCCCTCATTTCTCTGTTATCTCTCATTTCAAGCGTGCCGTGCAGTAAACAATGCCATGGGAAATTATTAATTTGCATTTGATGTAGATCTGTGTTATAACTTGCCTGGATCTTCGCGTTCAAAAGTAATACTATTTAGTGTTGTCGCCTTTATGCATCATATTTTTGGTTTTGAGAACGTGGCTTGTCTTGTGATTTTTGTGCTTTTATTAAAATTTAAACCTGCCCATCTTCAAATCTTCGTCAAGTTTTGTTTTGAAAGCGAGGATGTTTTTAGTATTCACTGTTTGCTGAGGAAGGTTGTTATGTTGTGACTATACTCAGTATTTACTTAATACTATGATATTTAATATTTCCTGCATTGGATGTTTCAGGACTTGTCACGCGATAGCAAAGCACCGGCGTCCGTTCACAGATTATGTGTGGCAGTGTACCCTGGACGCACAGAAGGGCCTTGATGTGGGGAACACTTATCGGAATGACAAGGCATGCAAGCAGTTCGTGCGTGCCATCGCTGAGGTTGAGCGCCGTCACCTCGCACAGCACCTGGAGAGTGCTCACTTTCTCGCCCTCATCAGTGACGGTACGACAGATGCGTCCATCACGGAAGCGGAGATAGTGTACGTGAGGTATGCAGTGAATGGTGTCGTCTCTACTGCCTTCGCTGGTATTGAGAACGTCGGCAAGGCAGATGCTCCGTCAATCAAGCGGGCAATTGACGGTGTCGTGGAGCGCTACCTCCACATCCCGAAAGAGACACTCACGAAGAAGCTTGTCGGATTCGGCAGTGATGGCGCCGCTGTTATGACCGGATCAGCCAACGGTGTCGCCACGCTCTTCCGAAATGAGCAGCCGTGTCTGCAAGCAATCCACTGCTATGCGCATCGCCTGGAACTTGCATATAAGGACGCATTGTGTCGGTTGCCCATGTACACAAAGTTGAGCGGTCTCCTCCTGAGCCTCTACTTGTTCTACCATCACTCGCCACCCATGTGCCCTTCCACCACGTGTCGGTGGCACTCGCTGGTTGCCACATCTGCTGAAGGCACTGCAGGCCCTTGTGAAGGGATATCCAGCATATGTCCTGCATCTGACGCAGATGCAAGTGCCCGGGGGCTCCGGAGATGCCAAGGCAAAGGCCATTGGCTTCTTGGCGACACTGCACCGACGAGACATCATCGAGATGGCACACTTCCTTCTCGATGTGCTGTTTGTTCTGAGCAAGCTGTCGCTGGTGGCTCAGACAGTGAGTGCGACAGTTGCTGATGTACATGCCACGCTGACATCCGTTGTGGCCACCCTTGTGATGTACAAGACGACCACAACTGCCAAGGAGCGTGCCCTGGCGCGCATGGAAGACTTCCATGGTGAGACACTCACAGGTGCTGTCTTCGCCAAGCAGACCCGACTGCAGATCTTGGGCAACCTGGTCAGCTGTCTGGAGGGTCGCTTCGTTGACAGCAATTCGGACGTTGTGCGTGCATCATCAATCGTTAGCTTCAAGCTGTGGCCTGAAGCTGCAGGTGATTATATAAATGACGCTGTGGCCACACTCAACAACCATTTTGGCCCTGTGCTTAGCTACGCTGGCATCGATACTGCCAGTGTGGAGACGGAGTGGACACTTCTGAAGATGATCCTGTATGAACAGTCCCCAGACGTGCGACAGCTGACATGGTCTAGTGTCAATGCAGCCCACCAGGCAGAGTATGGAAACATACTTGGGCTTGTTGACGCCATTCTGACTCTGCCAGCCAGCTCGGCTGATGCGGAGAGAGGCTTCAGTCAGCTGAAGCTGACGAAGAGCAGCATCCGGTCAGTCCTGAAGGCAGATCGACTGACTGATCTGTTGACCATTCAGCTGAGTTCACCAGACATCGCTGCATTTGAAATGAAGGAGGCGATCGAGCTGTGGAGTGCTGGTGAAGCCCGGAGGCCAGACACTCAGCCGCTTAGGCCAAGGCCCGACTGTAGTAGTTACACTGACAGCAGTGACACCGACTGTGATGACAGTAGTGCCTCCGACTCTGAGTGACACTGACTGACTGACAGGCAGTGTTAACGCCAGGCCTGGATGACACTGTGGTTTTTTGTGTTTTAAATAAAATTGTTGTGACCTAAATTTGTGCTATGTTTTTTATTTGCAGGACTAATAAACCTTTTGGCGGACTAGTAAACTTTTGTCTTTAATAGTCCTGCTGTCTAATAAAATAAATGCTGAAGTTCTACCCCTGGATAATGAATTAATTGTACATATGTTTCAGATAGGAGTTATCCTCTAAGGATACATGTTGTCAATTAAAAATATAGCTTTATGACTTGACCATGATGACCAGGATTATTGGCTGTTAGACAGTACAAACCCTTCATAGCCCTTCCATAGCGTGTCCAAGGCCAGATGTGTATGATATAGACATCTGGTGTCTCCTATGCATGTTGGCATCCGGATGTCACCCTTCTGCTCTGATGCAGCAGCAGTCTCGTTAAGAGTGATCCTGTTCAAAGCATTTTTGCGGTAGAAAGTGTACAATGTGTGTAAAGTGTACAAAGTGTATAAAGTGCCGAGCAATGCTGACTCGGTCGACGAGCTTGAGATGCTTCATTGCTTTCTCATGTAGGCCAACTGCAAACACTGCACAATGCACGGAAATTATATCGTCGGGCATGTCTTCCTGTGTACGGGGTTTGGCATTAGCTCAGGCTCAGTGTCAATCGTTACTACCTTTGCGAGCTTTTATAGTAGCATGTGTTAAAGGTTACGTAACGACTAAACATTAAGTAAGCTGTTGACGCCAGAGTGATGGCTTTAATTAACCTCGTCGCGTCAATGATAAAGTTGATACTACCGAAAATGTCCCCGGTCCGATTTGAAATGGTAAAATTGTGTTTTGTTACGAATGTAGATATGTTGAGGTTCTTGGAACAACCATTCTTCTCATCCAATCTCCCCATGGATTAGTGCAATAACAATTCAAGCTATAATGATTTTCTACAATATGTCCTACATCATCTGCCACCTTGTGTTACTAAATGTAACTTAATACACTAAAAATCAACATTTCAGAAATGAAAATGGTGCCTATTTCAAAGTGAGACTTTTTTGGCAACGGCACGTAAAACATTAGTTAATAGCACATTGTTTAACACCAGAGTGGTGTCATAGCAAAATATGAATTTGTTTTGCTAATGTGGAAATAAGTGAAATGGTCAAAGTTGCTCGGTGTTCAAAAGCTCCTATTCTTAAATCAGAGAAGCTATTCCATTTATTTTGCTGTGTTATCTTGTACTAGGCCCTTGTCATACACTGTACAAAATGGGGGCTGCCTAAACAGAACATGTCGCTCTTGGTGTGGCTTTCAACTAATGATATATTTGGATAACGTAGAATGCATATTTTGCTGATTTGCAAGTATACGCATTATGCATGGAATTTACAACATGTAGACACCATAGAACGGACAATGTATTGATTGTGGACGTTTGGACTATGACATGAAACCTCAAAGCAAAATATATCACACATGTTAAAATACTACGCATAATCAAGTTAACATACGTACATAAATGGTGATAGTGTGTTCCTTACAGTCTATACGGTGAAACGACTACATCGTTTATTACATTAGTTAACACTTATAATGACATCTAGAGCATTTATGGAAATATTTCGTTGAAGCAGTAGAATCATCACGGAATATTACGACTTACATTGTCCTATACGGATAAATTAGAACACATACAAATATAAAACTTTCGTTGAATGATTTGTTAGAATATATGTTCAAATATAACATAACCTGAACATATGATCGATCACTTACTACCTAATGTTGCAGATTTTGAAATACACACTACTCAAATATCCAGTCATGATTAATTCCAGTGAAAACACAATCGTACACTATAAATACGTAAACAAATTAAGTTGCTAATCCTGGCAAGATGTTTGCATTATTTACTGGTATGACTATTTTTAGAAGATATTAACCCAATCAACAGAAGAAATTACAATGGTCATGACATTTGTTGCGTCTCAAAAGGAGTACAATTAATTTTTGATGACGTTGCTGATGGATATCGTAGAACATCGAATCGTCCTGTAAACGATTGATACATGTGAGAAACGATCCTACCACCAACAGACATAGCTACTTGTACTTAAAAGCTTATTGAGAGCTATAAACGATTGATATAAGTGAGAAACGATCCTACCACCAACAGACATAGCTACTTGTACTGAAATGCTTGTTGGGAGCTATAAACGATTGATACAGGTGAGAAACGATCCTACCACCAACATACATAGCTACTTGTACTTAAATGCTTGTTGTGATCTGCCTGGTGGAATATGTAGTAATAATGTGACCAAAATATCATACCCAGACTCGATCGTGGCGGTTGGTGTGGCTTTCAACTAATGATGTATTTGGATAACGTAGAATACACACACTTACTGATTAGCAAGTATACTGTTTATGCATAGAATTAACAAATTGTATACAGTATAGATAGTCAAATTAATTAATTTTGGACGTTTTGACTATGGCGTGAATTCTAGGTGCAAAATATATTACAACTGTTAAAATAGCATTGATAATCAAGAAGGCATGCATACATAAATTGTGATTGTATGTTTCTCCGATTCTTTACAGTAAAACGACTACATTGTTTAGTACATTATTTAACATTTATGATGACGTCTAGAGCATTTGTGGAAGTATCAACCACTTAAAATATTTCGGCGATGTAGCAGAATTATCGTGAAATATTACGATGTATACTGCGCTATACGGCTAACGTTGAACACATACAAATGAGTTGTGTATGAAATATACAAAACTCAAATATAAATTCATGATTAATTCTAGTGATAACACAAACATAATTTCTGATAACGTAAAACACACACATTCCAAATCCTAGCAACATGTTTGCATTATTTATTGGTATAACTATTATTTTTAACATAAACCAACCTTCTCAACAACAAAAAACATTGCAATGATCCTGTCATTTGTTGTGAAACAAACGGAGTATACTTAATTTGGATGACATTGAAAACGGATAACGTAGAACTCTGATCGACCTATAAGCAGTTATGTATGCTGGTGCTAGGATCGTTTCGTACATACCTATGTGAGCTTAAATGTTTGCTGTGATCTGCCTGGTGGAATATATGGTAATAATGAGGCCAAAAATCCTACCCGTCGTCGATCTCAGTGATCTTCCCCATGGAAATATTCTTGACATATAATTTCACTACAACAATGTTCCCAACAATACTCTCTTCATCTGTGTCCATTTACATATGACTGCGTTGCTGATTTCAGAAATTGTTGAGTTGTTGGTTCCTTACTTGTCAGTGTGTCGTCTTCTTCTTTTGCTGTTTCGTCTATGGTCACTCTTGGTTCCTTAATTGTTTTCCTCATGACATACATTGGCCATGTAAGATGATGAAAGTTGCCCAACGATCAGCAGAAGGGATTGAATCGATGTACTATGTACTAGTCGACTAGCATCACAGCGTGAGTCCGTGAGACCTCATTGAGCCTTGGACTCTAACAGATCCGCGGGGTGGCTTTGCTGACCTTTCATTCACCGCCCCGTTCATACCCAACAGGCACGGCACACCTGACTCCGTCTAGGAAATACACCATGCATACATGTCTTGTGCATCTGTGATAAGCATCCCTTTCTTCACCGCACTTACATATCCCCATCGCATGGGTAGTTTATATAGCCACATTAGCACTAATGCCACGACACTGATAATATTATGTTGAACATGACCTTGTGCAATTATACCATGTTGAAGATTGTGCTGTTTCTATATTGACTCGACTGTGAATCAAATGTGTCTGCTGGATTTGGGGCACAATTGCTTTGACCCATCCAACGATGACCTTACAAAATTATCCGCTTAATTCAAAATCCCCTTAATTCAAACCTCCATAAGAACTACGAAGTTCTAACAATGGATTCGAACTTTTTCTGGACAATTTTTGAATGTCCCCATCATAGTATGTCAGGTACAAATGAAGGCACCGATTCCGTTATCCGTCGGAGCAAGAGCAAGAGCAAAGCAGTAGTTCCGGTTGTCCCATGTTAAAAGACAGGAAAGTAGTTCCGGATTTGCGTCTTGCTCCGACGGATAACGGATTCGGTGCCTTGATTTGTACCCATGTTAAAATATAGGGGCTAAATCCCATGTTAACAGATAGGAATTTCGATGAATTTAGACCTTGCTCCATAAAGAACGCATTCATGCGTCTCTCAAAAGGCCTCTCAAAGGAGCAAATTCAATGTTAAAAGATAGGCTCGTTTGAGATGTACTTTCAGAGCTAATTTGTTTTCCCATTTTAAAAGATAGGCTCGTTTGAGAGCAAGTTTGAGAGCAATTTAAAAAAAAAATTGTCAAGGTCCAAGGTAGAAGATAGAGGTGGTGCCGCCTATCGGTACTTTTGGCCTAGGCTTAGCCTAAGGACTGAGCCTTGTATGACTGGTAATGGCGTGTCTAAAATGTAGTGTTATAATAAGGCGTAATTTATAATAAAATCACTATAAATTCAATGGATGACTATTTATCTGAAGTACTGCATACGAAATGTAGAATACATATAGGACGATATCATAGCTGAACCTAAAGCCTCGTTTTTTTCGAACAGGGCGACCATCTTGGAATTATTTCCGTACGGTAGTGCTTAAATTCGTGCCTTTTATATGGTGAACTATAACAATAGATCATAACCGTTGTGAAATAGATCAATTATGTCATGGAATAGGTCATTACACATGCTGACAGTCCCCTATATATTTATAAACCCTACGTATAGCTTACAATGATTATAAAATAGGAACGTCTCTGTTAAATGAATCAAACTGGTGCCTATTTGCTTAGGTACAAGTGGTAATTCGGTCAAATGTTGTTTCTGTGTACAAGACGGGAGATAAACGAAATGTGTGTAACTACAGATCTATCTCTCTCTTTCCGCTATTTAGCAAACTTTTTGAGAAAGTCGCATACGACTCATTGTATGAGCATGAGCGTAAAACAATTTCGGGCAGCCAACACGGATTTGTGAGGTGTAGAAGTACAGTATCTAATCTAGCTCGTTACTTGAACGGCATTTCTGAATCTATTGACAAGAAGAAACAGGTTGATTCTGTTTATTTGGACTTCAGTAAAGCCTTTGATTCAGTGTGCCACCCATTGTTAATTCACAAGCTTAGATCATTATGGCTATTCCGGGCAATGCATAGAGTGGTTGCAGTCTTACCTTGTCAACCGAAAACAACGCGTTGTCCTCGAAGACAAAACATCTGACTGGAAGCAGGTGTTGTCTGGTGTACCATAAGGTTAACAAATTGGACCACTTTTGTTTATCTTGTATATTAACGATCTCACTGACCATGTTGATTCATGTGAAATTACATTGTATGCTGATGATTCCAAATTGTTTAAAGAAATTACGTCGGTGACCGATTGTCAATTGGTGCAGAAGGATCTGGACAGTGTATGTCTTTGGTGTGAGACATGACACCTTAAACTTAACGTTGAGAAATGCTGCATAATGTCATTCACTAACAAAAAGAAACGTATATCCTATGACTACACAATTGTATGCCAGTCTCTGCCCAAGGTCACCGCTGTCAAAGATCTCGGTATCACATTGACCGACAGTGTGACTTTTAAAGATCATATTAATTGCTGTGTTTGTAAAGCTTTTAAGATTTGTTTCATGTGCTGCCAAGAATGCATTAGTAGTGATTCTATTCAGTGTGCATTGTGTGAATCATGGACACATAGAGAATGTACAGAATTAACAAAATGTGAATTCAAATATCAAATCAAATCCGATATTAAATGGTACTGTTCAGACTGTATTAAGGCATTACCTTTTCAAGCAATATTAATGATCATGAACTGAGATTTCTCAACACTAAACATGAGATGAATACCAATCTTTTTAATATGTACGAGCAATGTTCTGAATTCAATTTTACACCCTATAAGAAACGTTGATCCAAATAATAATTCATAGTATGTCAGTTCATAGAGATTCATAAAGATAGTACTGTATATGGTAAAGATATTGTAGTTGGTGTCATATACAGACCACCGAACAATGATATAAATACCTTTATTGATGAAGTGTCTAATATACTAGACATTCTCAACAATGAAGACAAAATATGTTATATCATGGGAGACTTTAATATTAATCTTTTTAATTATGAAGAACATGTACCAACATGCAATTTTTTAAACCTGATGTTTTTGCATTCTTATATTCCATTAATAAATAAACCAACACGAGTAACTAATCAATCAGCAACATTGATTGATAACATTTTCACAAATAACCATAAAAACATGTTCCAAGGCATTATGTACACAGACGTATCTGACCACTTCCCAGTATTGTATTTCTCATTGATAATAATTGTAAATTAACCAATTATTCTAAATATATAACAAACAGAAACTTTTCGAGGGCAAACATGGATAAATTTTATAATAACACGCAGAACATTGATTGGGAAATTATAACATCCATAAATAATTGTCAAACAGCCTACTCAATATTTTATAAACTACTACTTCGAGAATACAATGATTGCTTTCCATTAAAAACAGTCAAACTTAATTACAAGAATAAGAAACCATGGCTAACTACTGGTTTAAAAAACTCAATAAAAGAGAAGAATAGACTATATATTAAATACATAATACAAAATACAATATATAATGAAACTAAATATAAAGTTTACAAAAGTAAATTGAATGGCTTACTGCGGAAATTTGAACGTGAACATTATGCAACTCTCTTTGAAGAAAATAAACATAACCTTAAAAAGTCTTGGTCCCTATTAAAAGAAATAATAAATAAGAAACATGAAACCATAACACAGACAAAATTCATTATTAACAAAGTTGAAACATCAGATAAAAAACAGATAAGTGAAAGTTTTAATAATTTCTATATAAATGTTGGTTCTAACCTAACAAAAAACATACCACAGAACCAAACAGATCCTATGTCATACTTAAAAAACAGTAATATGAAAACAATATATCTTGAACCGGTAACTGAAAATGAGGTATCAGTAATACTAAACTCTCTCAAAGCATCGTCTCCAGGATGGGATGACATTTCCTCTAAAATAATAAAACAAACATATAATAGTTTTAATAAACCATTGACATACTTATATAACTTATCTATAAATACTGGAATATTCCCAGATGAACTAAAAATAGCAAAGGTAATACCTATTTATAAAGCCAAAGAAAAAACTTATTGATTAACTACCGGCCAATTTCAATATTACCTACTTTTTTTTAAATGTTGGAAAGACTAATGTATAACAGATTGTTAAATTTTATTAATAAGTATAATATTTTGTATAAATATCAGTTTGGTTTTCGAAAAAATCACTCTACTAACATGGCACTTATAACCATTGTAGACAAAATATCAGAAGCCTTACAAAACAAACAATTTGTGCTAGGAGTGTTCGTAGATTTATCTAAAGCATTCGATACAGTTGACCATGACATACTCTGTCAGAAACTCCAATGTTATGGTATCCGTGGCTTAGCCAATGATTGGATTAAAAGTTATTTATTTAATAGAAGTCAATATGTGTACTACAATGACACTAGCCCCACGAAGCAAACTATTACTTGTGGTGTACCGCAAGGTTCCATCCTGGGGCCATTGCTTTTTCTATTATATATCAATGATATTGCTAGTGTCTCAGATATTCTTTTTTCCATATTATTTGCTGATGACACTAGTCTGTTTATAAATGGTGATCATTTGGATGATATAACTAACAAAATGAATGTTGAATTAAAAAAAATAATAATTTGGCTAAATGCCAACAAACTATCTTTAAACATTAATAAGACCCAATACATGATATTTAAAACACCTAACATAAAACATACAAAACCAACAACACTTAAAATTAATAATAATGCTATTAAACTAGTATCTTCTACGACATTTCTTGGTGTGACTATTGATAGCAAACTCAACTGGGCTGAACACATTAACAAAGTTAAATGTAAAATTTCTAAACGTGTTGGCATTCTCAACAAAGCCAGAAGATTATTAACTAGATCATGTTTGGTCACCTTGTATTACTCATTTTTATTCCCTCACTTGACATATTGTATTGAAGTATGGGGAGGTGCATTTGACTCATATTGTTCAAGTATTATTAAGATTCAAAAGAAAGTAGTGAGAATGCTTGTCTCAGCTAATAGATTAGCTCATACAAAACCTATCTTTAAATTACTAAATCTATTAACTTTCAGACAATTGTATGTATATTCAATACAAATATTTATGTATAAATACAAGATGGGTCTTTTACCAACAATCTTTGAAAATATGTTTACACTTAATCAAGAAGTCCATAGTTATAACACAAGACAATCTGCACAAATTCATATACCCAAGGCTACTTTAGAAATAAGACTTCGTGCTATAAGAAATAAGGGTGCTATTATTTGGAATCATTTCAGCACAAGACTTACATGTACGACTTACTCAATAATTAGTTACAAATCTGTACTTAAGCAATTTATTTTACACAATGATGTTAATATATAACATAATTTTCAATCACGATTATATATTCTACAACTGCACGCTGTTTTTGTTTTCAATATAATGATATTTACATTGAAATATACCAAAGGGAGTATAACATTATTAAATTTTCTTCCCTTGTTGTGCTCATTATGTTATTATATAGGATTTGTCGTAATTTGATTTGTATTGTATTGTAATGAGTTACAATAAATTTGATTTGATTTTGATTTGAAATAATTTCGACAATAATGTCAGACCACTCTGTAATTACTATACTGAAGATCAGTTAACTAATGTTACTAAAAATTACACTGGTTTATCATTTATTCATTTCAATGCGCGAGGACTCCGGAAAATGTTTGACAAAATTGAAAACCTTGTAAATAAATGTGAAACCCCGTTTGACATAATCGCTATCATTGAAACTTGGCTTGAAACTGAAGACTGTTCTGACATTATGTTACAAGGCTATGATGTAAGACATGTGATGAGAAAAAACAGGAAATCTGGTGGAGTAGCATTGTACATAAACAAACAAAATTATTTTAAGGCAGTAACTAATATGTCAATGGTGGTTGGTAATATAATGGAATGCGTAACAATAGAATTATGCTTCAGTAAAGGGAAAAATTTGATTGTTGCTTGTATGTACAGAACATGTGGTTCAAGCATTGAAACTTTCAGTGACCAAATACAGTTACTAATGAAAAAAGTGAAAAACATTAATAAGACGGTATTTCTATGTGGTAATATAAACATAGATTTCTTGAGATATAATAGTAACTGCAGCACGACACATTTCGTGGACAAAATGTTCTCATTGGGATGATATCCACTTATTGATAAACCAACCAGAATAACAGAACATAGTGCCACTTTAATTGACAATATCTTCACCAATGAATTAAGCAGTAACATATGCAGTGGCTTACTCATAAATGATACAAGTGACCACTTGCCAGTAGTTACTATATTGAAGTATCAATATACCAAAAGACCCTCTGTGCCAAAGTATATGAATGTTAGAAAGACTGATGATACCTGTATTAGTGCTTTTAAAGACTGCCTGTTATTAGTAAACTGGGAAATTGTAACAAACGAAGTGGACGTAAATGTAGCTTATGCTAATTTTTTTAACACTTTTGCATTGTTGTATAATAAGAATTGTCCATTTAAGAAATTACGTATGGATAAAAACAATCATCCTGACAAACCTTGGTTTACAAATGGGTTACGGAATGCGTGTAAAAAGAAAAATAATCTTTACAAAAAGTGTTTACAAAACAGAACAACAACTGTAAAAGCCAAATATAAAATATAAAAATTAATTGACATAAATACTTAGAACCAGTGAAAAAACGTATTTCAACAAATTATTGGAAAAAGAAAAAACAATATTAAGGGAACTTGGAAGATACTGAACACTATCATTAGGAAAGGATATACAGATACATACCTTCCAAATAGTTTTGAAAATAATGGTATAGCAGTAAAATATAAGAAATACATTGCCAACGGGTTTAATAATTATTTTGTAAATGTAGGACCTAAACTAGCAAAAAACATAAAAACACTCCACAAAAACTCAAATGTATTTGATTACTTAGAAAGTCGTAATGTTAAGACAATGTTTTTAAATGGTGTAACAGAAAGTGAAACAACTGATATTGTTAAGAACTGTAAACATATAAAATCTACAGGAAATGACAACACAGATATGTCCATAATTAAAAAGGTCATTTCTCACATTGTGAAGCAACTTACCGATATATGCAACAACTCTTTTAAACAAGGTATCTTTCCAGATAAAATGAAAATAGCAAAGGTAATCCCTTTTTTAAAAGTAATGATAAACATGTTTTTTCTAACTACAGACCTATTTCTCTTTTACCACAGTTTTAAAAAATCCTGGAAAAACTACATAATACCAGACTTGATGCATTTATTGAAAAACACAGCATACTAAGCAACAGTCAGTATAGTTTTAGATCGCGTATGTCCACATCATTAGCACTACTTGAACTCACAGAAGAAATTACAACACCACTGAACTCAGAACTCAGAATCAGTTTATTTGACCTATAAATACGATATATACACAATGAATAACATGAGTACTAGATAAGGTCGGGAGACTCCCATTAAGATATACAATATTTGGGGGACTTCCGGTGGTGAATTGATTTGAATTTGGTGCAGCAAACTTGCGAAAATATAAGGATATTTGATCAAGATAAGTGATATTATTGAGCGTATAGCATACATAACGTAATTATAGATATATATTAATCAATATTTTTTGTTAAAAGTTAGCTAGAGGGAGTAATCTAGGGTAGATTAAAAGTAGGCGATTTGCGAGCGATAATTGGGGACGTTAATGTAATCGGAACGTTGTTTACAAAGTAGGTCACTGGCGAAGTTAGCGTACCGTGAACGACAATAGAATAGCGTTATTTGAGATAATCGGTGTAGTTAGATGAGTAATTAAAACCTGAAATAACAATCTTTTAAAGTGTATAATAGTACACAGGAAACAGTCTTTGTAAAGACTACCTTGTATCTAAGCCTAACTTGAATACATTGTCATCGACATCGTAACTAGGTAAGGCACGGTGTGTCACTGTGTGTTAACAAATATAACTAACTATAACCTAAACAATCTGGTGTAAATTGTACACAGACAAGTCTTTTCAAAGACTACATAAAACTACTTTGAACATAAATAAATTCTGATATGGCACCTTGCATGCGGCAACTCAGGGCAAAACGACACCTAGTTTGCAACGACTGCCAGAGCTGGGTGGATTTTGCGTTGTCTGGCTGTCCAAAATCATGGGCAGAGACCAAAGATGACGGATTCACCTTTCGGTGTATGGGGTGTTTGAGGGTGGAATGTCTGATGAAGGAGGTGTGTAAGTTGACGGATATAGTGAAGGAGATGGAGGCGAGACTCAACATAGAAATAGATGGAGCAGAGAGAGATGACGCGGAGAGAGTTGAGAATTCTACAACACAGAAGGAGCAGAGTTGTGACACGGAGACTGAAGAAAGGAGACTGAGAGGAAGGAAGGTGACCGGTGTGAAGGAACAAGACATTGAGAAAACAGAGGGACGGAGGAAAAGTGTTCGGCAGAGGAAAAGAAAACGGGCCAGTAGGGATAGATCAGCAGGTAGTCAGACTGTAGAGAACGAGGAGAGACACGACAGCGATACAGGTGGTGAAGAGGTAGATACCACATAGGCAGTTGGTAAGACTGTGAGACAGAAGACTGATGGAAGAAGACAGAGTGTTCAGCAAAAAACAGAATACATTACAGGCGTGAAGGTGACAGGGGAGAAAGTGACCGTAATGAAGGAGGTAGCCGGGGAAAAGGGACGGGATAGGAGAGAAGAAAATGTGATGGGAGGAAAGAAGAAGGGACGAAAGGAAGTGAGAGTAAATGTGCTAGAAGAGAAGATGACAGGAGGAAAGGGGACAGTAGTGTATAGGATGATCTGGAGGGGTATCCAGAGGAGTTTTATGGTTATTTTTGAGTGATATTAGGGAGGTTTCGAAAGCCGCCCCCCTGAGCAAAGTGAGTAGTCACGTGACCGTATGTATGTGTGCGTGTGTGAATAATGTTTGTAAACCGTGTATATAAGATATATGAAACTTTAAAATATGTGATGTATGTATGTATGTATGTATGTATGAAGAATTAGTGCTAAGGGACCCCCCTGAGCAAACTGAGTAGTCACGTGACCGTATGTATGAGCGTATGTAGCGCACCCCCTGGCGGTTGAATGAGCAGCCATGGAAGTCGTATCGTGTATATGAAGAACGAAAGACCGAAGAGGAAAGTTGTAATAACGAAAGATCAAAGAGGAAAGGTGTAAAAAGGTGTTGAAAGGAACGAAAGATCAAAGAATCATAACGAAAGATCAAAGAGAAAAGTTGTGTGTGTGTGTGTGTGTGTGTGTGTGCGTGTGTGAATAATGTTTATAAACCGTGTATATAAGATATATGAAACTTTAAAATATGTGATGTATGTATGTATGTATGTATGTATGAAGAATTAGTGCTAAGGGAATAACCGACAAAAACCACAGTTTGAAAGTTGATTAGGTTTTTTAATAATGTGCGTTCGTCAACAACATGTTAGCATTCAAAAAGCACAGTTGAATAGTTTGTTAGCGTTCAACGATCTCAGTATCCCAATCTTCGACAACATCCTCCGCCGGGGAAGGAAGAGGATGATAGGAAGGCAGAGAAGGCGAGGAAAGAGAGGAGAGCGAGACAGAGGAGGATAGGAAGGCAGAGGAGGCGAGGAAAGAGAGGAGAGGGAAACAGAGGAGGATAGGAAGGCAGAGAAGGCGAGGAAAGGGAGACAGAGGAGGATAGGAAGGCAGAGAAGGCGAGGACAGAGGAGGATAGGAAGGCAGAGAAGGCGAGGAAAGAGAGGGAGGGAGACAGAGGAGGATAGGAAGGCAGAGAAGGCGAGGAGAGAGAGGAGAAGGAGATAGAGGAGGATAGGAAGGCAGAGAAGGCGAGGAGAGAGAGGAGAGGGAGACAGAGGAGGATAGGAAGGCAGAGAAGGCGAGGAAATACTTGGGAGGTCAATCGTATGTCAAGCGATAAAATACAAAGTTTGCAGCACTTACTTGTTGGAAACATATAATATTCATCTTGTCCTCGGGACATGCCTTGTCGTGAGCGCTCGCCATCTTCAGCAGTCGGAGTGAAGTTGCGTTGTTCGAAGTCGGTAGAAAGTAATATGCTCCACTAGAGTTTTGTTAGGTTTATATACACAAACCCGATAGAGGCGTTAAGTCTTTTCAATCACGAGACTGTACAAACAATGGAGTCACGAGTTGAACTCCGCTCTCTGCCCGTACTCGTTAGCGGGTGCAGTATGAGATAAGCCGCGTGACTCGACACTCACGAGAAGCCACTACGCTACGTCCATCCATACACGTGTTCCAACTTCCAACAGTTTACTTACCACAATTCTCATTCTTCAAACTGTCATATACATCTTGTGTCACAGGTGCTCGTTAGCGGGTGCATTCCGTACATGGTCTAGCCTGTTACATGTTTGCCTTCCATACATGGTCTAGCTTGTTACATGTCTGCCTTCCATACATGGTCTAGCTTGTTACATGTTTACCTTCCATACATGGTCTAGCTTGTTACATGTTTGCCTTCCATACATG
>CM034542.1:6871693-6894726 GCA_020002185.1 Paraescarpia echinospica
AACACGTCTATTTGCTTTGCTTTGCTTCCTTTTGAAGCAAATCTCACGCGATAACACGTCTATTTGCTTTGCTTTGCTTCCTTTTGAAGCAAATCTCACGCGATAACACGTCTTTTTGCTTTGCTTTGCTTCCTTTTGAAGCAAATCTCACGCGATAACACGTCTATTTGCTTTGCTTTGCTTCCTTTTGAAGCAAATCTCACGCGATAACACGTCTTTTTGCTTTGCTTTGCTTCTTTTTGAAGCAAATCTCACGCGATAACACGTCTATTTGCTTTTCTTTGCTTCCTATTGAGGGATCTCAATCGATAACCCGTCTATTTGCTTTGCTTTGCTTCCTATTGAGGGATCTCACGCGGGTTATGTCAACCTCGGGTACAAAATTACTGTGCGTAACAGTTTACCGATAGCTCCTATCCTTGAACATGGTGAAAATTGCCTATGCTTTAACATGGGGAAAATCCCTATGCTTTAACATGGAGAAAATTCCCTATCTAACACATGAAGGGATTACATTACATACGTGCAAGTTCAAAACAATGGCTAACCAAAGCACTATCTGATTAACCAAGTCAACCTCGGGTACAAAATTACTGTGCGTAACAGTTTACCGATAGCTCCTATCCTTGAACATGGTGAAAATTCCCTATGCTTTAACATGGGGAAAATCCCTATGCTTTAACATGGAGAAAATTACCTATCTAACACATGAAGGGATTACATTACATACGCGCAAGTTCAAAACTAGGTCTAACCAAAGCACTACCTGCTTGACCAACTCACCTCGCGTACAAAATTACTGCGCGTAGCAGTTTGATGACGTCACTGACCATGACGTCACTGCACCATGAAGTCACGTGAAGGGATTACATTACATACGCGCAAGTTCAAAACAAGTTCTAACCAAATCACTACCTGTTTGTCCAACTCACCTCGCATACAAAATTACTGCGCGTAGCAGTTTGATGACGTCACTGACCATGACGTCACTGCATCATGAAGTCACGTGAAGGAATTACATTATATACGCGCAAGTTCAAAACGATGGCTAACCAAATCACTACCTGTATAACCAACTCATCTCGCTTACAGAATTACTGCGCGTATCATGACGTCATTCACTGACCATGACGCCAAATAATGGAATTACATTCAAGTGCGCAAGTTCAAAACGATGGATAACCAAATCACTACCTGTATAACCAACTCACCTCGCGTACAAAATTACTGCGCGTAGCAGTTTGATGACGTCATACAGGGTGCGCGCGCTCACGCCCGCAACAAACAAACATGTCCAGACACGTCTTGAGTACGGAATTGATAAGAGACACGAATTTGGGTACTACCGTACGGAAATGATACCAAACGTATAATTTCAAGATGGCCGCTCTGTTCGAAAAAACGAGGCTATAGGTTCTGATATGACATAGTCCTATATGTAGTCTACATTTCGTATACCTTACTTCAGACACAACGATCTCCGTTGAATTTATAACCCTTTTGTTACACATTACGCCTTATTATAACACCACATTTTCGACATGCCATAGTCAACCAAATAAGGGTTCGATCCCTTGGCGAAGCCTCTGCCTCCGGATCAAGCAATCGTGTGTGCCATATTCAAATGCTATTCGGTATATTTTATTCAAAAAGTGGTTCGTATACGTTTGCGATAAAATGGCCTCTGCTTTAACATGGGGTAAAAATTCCCTATGTTTTAACATGGAGAAAATTCGAAAAGTGGTCGGATACCTTTGCGATAAAATGACCTATGCTTTAACATGGGGTGAAAATTCCCTATGATTTAACCCGGCCGTCAACTATGAGGAGATCCATCGTTGTCGTTTACAACTTTTGGTGAAATCCCTTTCGTGTACTACTCTACTCGGTACCCCCCCCCCCCCTATTCCCGGTGTATCCGTGTTATGTTCACGCAGCCCTTTCTCTGTTTGTACTGAATTTACGCCAACTATTGGGTAGGTTGGTATTGGGCAATCAACTTTATTAACACAGGGATTGCCACTGTGCACATATAATATATACAATAGTCACATCTTGTGCACAGCCAGGTACATCCAGATTACAGAGTGATGGACCACACATGTTATGTACGACACATTTTTGTACATTTAGAATAATCATACTAGACATTTACCAAAAAACCCTTGATTGCTGTTATATTAACTTACAGCATACCGACTGTAATATGCTTACAGTATATAAAACACAAGGGAAAAAGATACCTGGTGTGCAGACTGCACACCTTTCTATAGTACTAGCTACAGTAATTCAGCTTGACATATACAAAAGTGGGGGATAAAAGCCCCCTGGCCTCCCATGTTCACATGTGGTGGCCCTCACCCCACATATCTCTCCCATGTTAAAAATCCCTATCTTTAACCCGGCCGTCGAGCTAAATCTCGAAAACCATTTTCGGAAAAATCCCTATGCTTTTAACCCGGCCGAATCTCGAAAACCATTTTCGGAGGAACCCTTGTGCAAACGTGTAAACGAGATGCTGTCGTTTACAAGTTTTGGGGAACCCCTATCTTTCCCATGTTAAAAATCCCTATCTTTAACCCGGCCGTCGACTGGTGCAAAATTTCTGCAAAATTCCTATCTCTTCCATGTTAAAAATCCCTATCTTTAACCCGGTCGTTTACTGGCGCAAAATCCCTATCTTTTAACATAGGATTTTCCCCCGCGCCGCGCCAACCATGCGCGGTACACCACCCCTATTACTACTGTGCTTATCTCCTTTTTTAAAGACAGCTGATACATTTGCTGTGCGCCAGTCTGACGGTAGGTTGCCTGTGTCTAGGGATCTTTGGAATATGTCTCGGAGTGCAGGGGATAGAGTGTCTGTACACATCTTAAGGACAGCATTGGGGATCTGGTCAGAGCAACATGCTTTATGCGGTTTGATGGATTTGAGTAATTTACATACTCCGGCGGTGTCAATTAAAATATCACATATATTGGGGTGTTGTGGGGATCAAGGCGTGGGGGTGGATCTGTTTTCTTTCGTGAAGACACTCTGGAACTGGTCCAAGAGGATCTCAGCCTTCTCTTTACTGTTACACACCAGTGATCCATTCTTTTTTAGGGGAGCTACTCCAATGTTGTCTTGTTTTATACTTTTGATATAGCGCCAGAATGGCTTTCAGTTTTTTTTTTGAAGACCTGTAGTGATGGTTTTATTAATAAAGTCCCATTCTGCTTTGCATAAACTTCGTCTACATGTTTTCTGTATGAATTTGTAATTTTCCCAGTTGTTTGTTTTCTTAGCTTTATTGTACAGTCTTCTCTTTCGCTTTAGTAGTCTTTGTAGCTTTCTGTTTACCGATGGGAGACTGCACTGACTGGAGCTGAGCTTTGATGGGATATGTATGTTGATAGATTTCACTTGTGCGTTTTTGAAGATTGTTCAAAGAGTTTCTGTGCATGCACCTAATGTGTATTGAGTCTTTATTTCATATTTCATTAGACAGGGTGATGAAATCGGCATTTAGGTTACCACAGTCAGCACGAGCAAATTGATACATTTTCCTGCGTTGTTTGTTTTGGTGTTGGAGTCTTACATCAAAATGCGTGACGATGATGTCGTGGTTTGATATACCTGGCACATAAGCAGAGTTTGTCACTACTGTGAGATTTGTTGTAAATATTAGGTCTAGTAACTTGTCCTCTCTAGTGGAGCTAGTGGGCATGTGTGTAAGCTGCGCACTTTCTGTTGTGTCAATGAAGGCTTGTTGGACTGATCGCTCTGGGGCACACGTTTTCACAGTGCTTGTGTCCCATAGCATATCGGGACAGTTGAAGTCTCCACAGAGGATTATTTGTTTTTGCTTGGAGTGTGTTGTGATCTTTGTCAGGGATTTGTTTAATTCTCGTATGGTTTTGTCGCAGCGTTGCGGCATGAAGAATGAGCCAGTTAGTAGGTTCTTTTTGTTTTTGAGTTGTACTTTGAGCCACATGATTTCGCAGTCGCTGTTCAGGTCTGGTTTAGTAGAGGATATGAGGTCTTTTCGAACTAGCACAAAGACACCGCCTCCTACTGCGTTGCGGTCTTTCCTGTAGGTGGTGTAGAAATCTGGGAACACTTCATTTGACTTCATGTTGTTACTAAGACAGGACTCACAGCCGCAGATAACGTCTGTTTTATGTAGTTTATGGATGCTTCCAGGTCGGCTCTTTTGTTCATTATACTGCGACAGTTTATGGTCATGACGCGTAGGTTTTTTTCTGCGGAAGATCAAATAGTTGGAGAAGGGGAGACGGGGAGAAAAACATGCATAATTTTTATAGAGTGATAGGGGCATGGAGACAGCGTGCTAGTTGCGATTAGAACATCGCAATACTGTAGTCAAGCAACCAACGCTACATTACTACGTTGCGTCGGCTGTTGTAATATTATACGAGTTAAACCGCAATGTAATAATCAATCACCGTATGGATGCTTGTCTGAACTCGTACAGACAACGAGTCGGTGAAACTTGTTTTAGCTAAGTGCTTATTTTAACTAGTAACCATCACATTATCTAACATCAAACATGTGCACACAACATGCCTAATTGCCTATACATCACAGTAATTAGTTAAAATGCTTGCTAGATATGTAAGTCGTCTGTAAACACAATTTAACATTATACGACACAACACTGCTAAACTCGTCATAATATAGCTGGCATGCCCAAAGTGACGTGAGAAAAATAACTCTCCAGGCCGTGTATATTGATACTCGTAATACGGAGCCGAGAGAACTGTACGTATATCTTTGTGGACATGTCCATGATCACTAGCAAACTGCGACTGGGTATGGCGCCAGCTATACCCTACCCGCGTCTGGCGACTGACAACAATAGCCTATATGTTTCAACCAACATTCAATAAATATTAAATGAAAGTATTGCCGAATATACCAAAAATATAAGATTTCATCAGACATACAAGACTCCGGTAAATTGAGCATGTGTGTTGTCTACCAAACGAAAACCCCCTTGAACGTAGCTTCCATACAAGCTTTTTGTGTATTAGAAGATTTGTTTTGTGAAGCGCAGTGTCCAATCCTAATAACCTGTGTATGCGCTTTACATTGTATCCCTGGCGCACCTATTTCTTCTTACACCTTTATGATAATTAATTATTACTTTGATGAAACAAATATCAACTAAATTTTCGAGCGCGCGTACAAGGAAGTGTTATGCAACGAGGCCATAAAATATTGTGTTTCCTCTAAACTGTTAAGGATGAAAGCACATTTACGTCATAAAATAAGAAATTGTTTATTGATGATTTATGCATTATAATATCGCAATATTTTGTATATTCATAACATCGTAATTGTTATCTCTAACCATTGCATACTGCCAGACATGACATCGGAAGACGGGGGAATGTTCACATTTGTAATCCCCTCAAGCGGACTCTTTGTTTTAGCTGAGGGTGGCTCGCTACCTATGAAAAAGGTCTAGTGGCGTCAGCTCAACATTTTAACAGGCCTGAATTCTCCAAACTGGCACTGCAAGATACGAGTACGTAGATAGTTGATGTAGACCGTCAGACTTTTAATTGAGATTATATGTCCGACGGTTGGGCGACTGCAAAATAAAACAACTTGATATTGATCGTGTATCCAAGTGGAAGGTATGCTGTCGCGCTTACATTTATCCGGGCGTTAAATAATATCCGGGTGATGTTTCTACGCGTGTGCGTATCTACGGGAATGTATTTACCACCAGCTACGACTGTCGCGTTTTAATTTATCCGGGCGATATGTGTGTTTATATGTATGTATATATATATATATATATATATAAACACAGTTTCCTCTCCACGCACACGTCACGTGACTTATTCTTATAATTGGTCACAAATCTGAAACAGCAGATAATAATTATGTTCTAACTATAACGCTCGTATTACGATAACAAACGAAACATATATAACTACTGGATATTATTTATCACTACGTGATCTACTGGTGCCAAATATTATGCCTTACATATGCACATAAACATCACCCGGATAAAATAACAGATAACTGCAATCATACTCAATCACGCACGAACGATAGATATGTGACGTAACCTTTTTTTTAATAAGGTATAACGCATTCTAGCTGGCGATGAACCATTTCTGCTAAAAGGATTTGGTATTGATAATTAATTTTGTATGTTAACAAATTCAAAGGCCGCAGTCACTATGGTCAAGCTGACCAAAAGAGTACGGGAAACAAGATGTTCACTGAGAACACCAAGATGACAGTCTACCAGGCCTGTGTGCTGAGCACCCTCCTCTACGGCAGCGAATCGTCGACCACCTACATGTGCTAGCAGTGCCGACTCAACACCTTAAGCCACATGCGGTGCCTCAATCGCATCTTCAGTATCACCTGGTAGGACCGTGTCCCTTACAGCGACATACTAGGATCCCCAGCATGTCCTCACCGCTGAGCCAGAAATGTCTCCGCTCGCTGGGTCTGGCAACATCAGCTCTGAAGACTAGGAGACAGAGGCCGAAAATCACACTGCTTGGAGTCACACTGCTTGGCATCAGACTGCATACAGTACAGAGGTATTGGATGTGCTGACGGAAAGAGACACTAGCACACGGCTGAGAAATGATCTAGGACGCGGCACAATTAAAAAAGGTATATATAATATAAATTCTTCGATATTAAAAATAAAAATTACGGCCCACAAATAAAAATGCAAAAAATAACATCATGTGGGATTCAAGCCTGCGACCAAATATTTGTGTTTTGGTTGTAGTCCAGGACTTTTATGGTTGGACCTGGAACAAATTGCAACAGAAGCAATTTCAACTGTTTTGGTTACATTGAAGGTACCTATAAAACACATCAAAAGTCTTCAGCTATGAAAATTGGGGATGTGATTTAAAACGAGGAATCAGCATGTCCCATTTACCGCATCTTAAACAGCATTAATACCCATATTTGAAAGTGCATATTTTGCTAATATTCGATATAGCGTTTATTCAATGTAATGGTGATTTAAACTGGATATTCATAATATACATATGAATGTATACAAACACACTACAGAGGTGCTATCTGCTGGACCAACCCAGAGAACGCACACGAAGACGCTCAAAGGTAAGTAGCCTTACATAACGGTACTTTCACGTTTTACGTAGGCGCCCAAGCTTCAATTAAATAATTTATGTTTAGTCAAATCGATGTTAATACATTCTCTCATGATTTCGTATTAACGAATAGCCACAACGCACTAGTATTTATACATATTTGCAATATATGATGAAAACGTTCGCGATAATAAAAGGTTGTCGAATACTGGTTCCGGGTTTTGTGCTATGTCGTCACGCTGAACGCTTGCATGTAATAGTGGCAGAACCAGAAACGGATTCCTGTGTGTCCTGCCAAGAACCCCTAAGTAATGGCCATGCAACAGTATCCCTTCGCGAGAAGGGTAGGCAAGGCATCAATAATGCTAGCAAACAACGTAGAGACTCCATTGAGACTGTTCCCGGACAGGTGGTGCATCAGGAGTTCCGTTATTCGAACTGCAATCCGACGAAAATTGCGCAATCCATCAGAGATTATGAGAAACCCGGACCAAGTATCCAGACTTCGATCAACAGAGGAGACGTTTAACTTCAAAACTTATTGCTTATTCCGTGAGACGACAGTATGTTTTGACAGAAGGAAAAGACAAGGAGATGTGTATACTGTGGCTACAAGCGAATACAAGGAAACATTGCTGGAGCAATGTTCTACAAGAAGAGACACCTGGGCTGATCGTGTTCGGGCCCGGTTGCATGATTTGCCTGCAGCTGACGCCGTATATCACCAAACATGCAACGTCAACTTCCGCACCGGAAACGTTGTCCTTCAAATGTTTGTCCGTGACTAGGGAACATTTTGGTGACCAAGTCATTATCACTACTATAAATCTCAAATTAAATGTGGTGACTATGCGGCAGACAGCTGAAAATATACTGCTTGAGTTTCATGCTAGTCAATCGGATGATCCAAAGTGCGAGAGAATCCGCATAATACAGGCTGCTGCAAAGTTCATCCGGGAGGACATCAAGGCTGTAGACATATCATGTGAATCGCAGTGACCAGGATCAAGTGGACCCAGAGCTCCTCTTTCGGCGTCTAATTGTCGCAGCAAGATCGGTTGATGACATGGAGACAATGTTCCACTTTGAGCTGTGTAGCCACCCACCGGCTTTGTTTGACGATTCCCTCATGCTGCGCGAACCTCAGAAAGCTGTACTTACTGAAGCCATCTGGTGTAGGTTAGCCCCCGACAATTGCAGGACCTATCGGTGAGGTTCAGTATGTATTGGATGGTGGGGTTTTGCTCCATCGGGTCCCTTGGTCACGTGGATTCCCCACATATCGAGAGTTATGCATGCTGCATTGTCACACAGAAGTTTGATCAAGCCATCGTTGTTTTTGATGGATATCACAATCCATCCACCAAGTACATGGCGCATCAAAGACGAGCTGGAGGAAAAGCCGGAGCATTTCACCGATGAAATGAGGATGACGGCAAAGAAGGATATCTTCCTTGCAAATGTAAACAACAAGCAGAATTTCATCAACATGCTGAGCGGATATCTGCAATATAGTGGATGTCAGACGAAACACGCCCACGGTGATGCCGATCTACTGATTGTGCAGACAGCAGTACAGTCTACAACGACGACGAATACTGTACTAGTAGGGGATGACACAGATCTGGTCGTCCTCCTCTGCTTCCATGCTGATCCAAATACCTATGACTTGTTCATGCACACTGAGGCAAAATTAACTACAATAAAGAACCGTATGTGGAACATCAAGGCCGTAAAAGACCAACTAGGCAAGGATGTATGTGACATAGTCCTTTTCATCCATGCTGTATTAGGATGTGACACCACGTCCTGGTTATACGGCCGTGGAAAAGGAGCACCACTGAAGAAACATGGCTCCTGACAGCATTTCCAGCCATTATTATAACTGTTTCAAAAGTATGATATATCATCAGAACAGGTTGTAAAGGCAGAGGAGAGAGCGCTTGTGTGTCTCTACAATGACACACCAGAAGACAGTCTGAATTATCTGAGGTATAGACGGTTCTGTGAGAAGGCAGCAATAAAGAGTTCGCACACTCAGCCACAGACCATTCCTCTGACATCAGCAGCAGCGCGCTATCACAGCATGCGGGTGGATGGGTGTAAGCCACTTGTGACTTGTTCCCGTCATAACAGGCCTGCCTCCAGCACCGGATGTCCTGTTGCACGTAATCAGATGTAACTGCTCCACAGATTGCAATACTGCAAGGTGCACATGCCGCAAGAACAACTTCGTGTGTTCCCCTGCATGTGGTCAATGCCGGGGCTCTGGTTGCTCGAACCCAGTCTTGGGTGACGCCAGTGATGATGAGGAATACGACGAGTAGTCGTGCGTTTGTTGACGGAGACAAAATAAAAAGTAGTCTTTATTAACATAATGACCATTGTAGTTTATGACTTCATGATATACAAATGCTAGTTCTGTTTTCAACAAAGACATGTAGTCAAAACTGTTTTGAATGTTGCAGTAATTAGCTCAACATGTTGCCACATACTTGTTGTATAAGTTAAATGTACATAATTCGGCGATTATCCCAGAATTAAGCTTTTGGGCTAAGTTAATATTATATTGTGTTTTGACATTACACGAACGGTTCCGTATAATTAATATATATAATGTTATCCTACTAAATGTATTTGTGTTATGTTATGTGTACGGCTGATTCTGACGACAACAGCATGCTTATATACAGAGAGTAGCCATGTTATATGGGAGAGAATTCGGCGATTGACCTCAGTTAAACCTTTCAGCTGGATTCACGAGTTTATGTTTGACCTTATATCAAGATTTTGCTATACACGATGTTCCCCAATTAAATGTATTTGTATTATGTTACCTATACATGACAGTTAGCACACTTATATACAGAGCTCAATCGTGTAATTTGGATGTTAATATGACGAATTTACTATAATTAAGCCTTCGGGCTAGATTAATGCATTTATGTTTTGACCTTACATTAATGGTTCATTATAATTATTATTATGCACATTGTTCCACTATTAAATGTATTTGTGTTATGTTTCCATATGCGATTGATGTTCATGATAGTGACGTACTTATATGCAAAGAATAATCATGTTATATGGAAGACAAACTGGAGATGTAAGTCCAACTAGTCGTGCAATTTCTGTGATGCGAAGAAATTATTTCATAGAAAAAGTTATTCAACATTAAAATATTTAATGTCTATATAATATATAGAAAATAAATATATTATGTTGTTATGGTTTCTGAACATATGTGCATATTTACGAACACCCATTTTAATAGTTTGGGGTTTACAGAAACATTATCGTGTTCATTATTTTTCCCGATAGTAAAATCGTGACTAAATCGCGCAGAAAAAAGCTACTGAGGAGCCTCTAACATATGGGTAACTTTGACAATGTTCCCCAATTTTTAGAAGCGAAGACTTTTGATATGTTATCTAGGATATACGTCTGCTATCAAAACTGCAAAAATTGCTTCTGTTGCAATTTGTTCCAATATGACCCTATTTTGCCCATAACAGTCCTGGACTATTGGTCACATAGGCAGCTGCATAGAAACCTTCATAATAAATCCAGAGGGGTCTCCAGAGAATCTCCTATGTTACTCAGTAGTTTCATTATGTTTCCCAATTGTGTGAATGCATATACCATATATATATATATATATATATATATATATATATAGCTGCATATACAAAAACGAAACGAATACAGACAGTGCTAATTAAAATATATATAATATGAACTTGATTGTGTTTTGATTGTTGTGCTGTGTAAGTTGTGCCAATAAAAAGGAAAGGTAAGTTCTTGTATAGCGTGGTATCGAGTCTTTAGGACTGCTCAAAATGTTTTACATTTTAACCCCTTGTAGATCTGTTCAATGGAACTTCATATCAAATTTTTAGGGAATAATTCAGCCCCGTTGCAATTACTGCACAAAGACTATGTTCATACACAAATATCTACCACTGTGTAGAACCAGGTACTCATTCTTACAGCTGAATTAACTGAATATAAGCGAAATTTGATCATTTCATAAGTTTTTGCATAAGCTTATATTTGCATAAGCTTATAATTTACTCGTAACTGAATAGTTAGCTTGTCAATGATTTGTTACGATGGTACCAATGCTGCCACCTTTTGGGTTAATTATTAACTGTAGTACCACAACTATCCGATAGGCTGGCAGACTTTCAAGCAGAAATTAGGACGTTACCCACCAGTGGGGGGCACACTAAAAGGCGGACTGCGTAAAGGCGGACCTGGTGGACCACATTCACAAGGATGCGCGCGATCTTTGTTCCTTCTGTACATGCGTTGTTGTTGTTGTTGTTGTTTGCGCGTGCGTTCGTAAATATTGGAGTGTCTTTTATTATTATTTATTATTACACAATATTAACAATTCTAAACATAATACCTGAATGGTGTAACTTGCATTTAGAAAATCTTAACATAATAATAAATTAACAGTTTACTTACTATAAAAGAATACTTTGATTATCCCACGCAGAGTCAGTTTATTTAAATCGTTTGATGTAACCACTCGTCTACCTGTACATGTTTTTACGGGACACTATCACCTGTTATTGCATGCTGACATTATTGAAACAATTACGATAGACCCAGGTGAGGAATTCTGAGGCTCCAGCAGTCTTTTGATTTTGTTTGGTCTATTGTACAGGGGCAGGCATATTTGGTTTGATTTCAGATGGATTGCACTGCTAGCTCCATATGTGTTAGTGAGTGTGTGAGTAGTTCACGTTTTGTTAATGTTTTTGTTAACTGAGATCATGGACAACGTCGCTGTGACTAGCTGTCCCAGACACATTCACAACTTTGTTTTGTAGTCTAATTAATGCTAGTGTTTATGATACTTTATTAAATTCACACTCATTTTGTAATTATATAATCAATACCCAATTTAAAATAGCTTAATCTAAATTATATCATAGATATGGCCTAACGTTATATTAATATTTTTAATATAATTTGTTGCATGTAAATGACTGCATTCTTTTTATGTATGAATATCTGTATAAGCTGTTTGTAACAGTTGAAACTGACATGAAACAATTATTTGAATATATTTCAGAGTTAGTTAGTTCATATATAGTAGGCCTATTGGCATATCGCATTTGTTTTAACTGTTGTTGGAATGTAATATTTAGGTATTATTAAATTTATTTATGCAACTAGGACAACTCTACCTATAATAAGTTTACTGAACACAAAAGTCAACTGAAAAATGTGATATACAAAAAAAGAAAACAATGAATAATAAGCAAGTTGTTTTAAAGATGATAAAAAATTAAAAGGACTAACAACAAAGGTGGGGAACAGGCCATATGTAACCTATTCATTTGCCATGTCTTTGTAGTATAATTTGGTTGTGTGACTTTGTAATATTAATTTGTTCATTGTTCCATTGTTAGCTGAGCTGTTGAGTAGATATTACACTTGCTTTGACAGCTACTCATGGTTACCCGTGTTTTGCAAGTTACTACAAACAATAGTTTTCTAAAAGAGGTATAAATCCAGAGGTGTGCCTTTGATACAGCATTTTTGACTCGGTTTAAAGGAACAAGTTGTACTACAATTAACTTTTGAGGTGAGCATGTACGTATTTAAAAGCATAGATAATGTTTGGTGGACATTCCCTCAATGACCAGTTTGTGTTGTTAACATCACTGCTGCCATGGTTCTTCAAGTGCATGTATAGTCTGATTCAATTTTTAAATACTTACCACATTTTGTGAACACAAATCTTGGTTGTGGAATTTAGTTCTTTTGTCAAAAGAGGGGCTACCATAACAGCATTGAGTAATGACATCTGCTCTGCTAGTTGAATCAACGGCAGCCCAGCCGTGGTTGTGCACAAACAGTTTGGACGATTATGTTTTTTAGGAAAGAGTGGGACTGCAATGGGAACAAATAGTGGACCAGTATGTTCAACTTGCCGAGAAGGTTCGATATTTGTACAACAATGAAACGATCATTGTCATGTCAGTCGTCCTTCCAAGATTAGATTGGTAAGTGCTCTATGATAACAGTAATACATAGGTTTTACGTACCACAAGCTATAATATATGTTTAATTTTTGTTTGTCAGGCTATATCATACAAGAATAACGTGAATTATTTAATTTGTTTTATATTGATCATATATATATGTACATAATATACATATATATATATACATATATATATATGTATATTATGTACTGATGTTTATTTGTTGCTATTTCATTAAAACTGCATTCTGGGTTAAACTACAATTTTAACTGTTTACTGGTCACCAGGCTGGGTTGAACAAAACCACTTATAAATTGGTGATTTTTTTATCATATTTTACATGATATATTATTTTATTGTTTCTTACAATTAATATTCAACTCTTTAAAAACTTTAATATTTAACCTATTTATTGGATGTACTTGCCTATGGGTTTGTTTCTGAAATTAGTGTACTTGTATGGTGAAAATTCCATTGTATAAATATCCTCTATTTCAGTCCAGACTTGCTCTATTTGGTCCGTGCATCCAACATTGCATTAGGACAGAAGCTGGCACATCTTGGTGACAAAGTGGCCTTTCTTGAATGGAATAGCATCTTTTCACCAAACTCTTTTACAGTGTCTGGTGATATGATATGATAATGATAACTTGGTGTTGGATTCAGACAGGCAGGCAGGCAGGCAGGCAGGCAGGCAGGCAGGCAGGCAGGCAGGCAGGCAGGCAGGCAGGCAGGCAGGCAGGCAGGCAGGCAGGCAGGCAGGCAGGCAGGCAGGCAGGCAGGCAGGCAGGCAGGCAGGCAGGCAGGCAGGCAGGCAGGCAGGCAGGCAGGCAGGCAGGCAGGCAGGCAGGCAGGCAGGCAGGCAGGCAGGCAGGCAGGCAGGCAGGCAGGCAGGCAGGCAGTTCATGTTTCTAAACATGAACTCAGCCCTACCTCCAGTCGCAATCTTATTATGCAAGAAACTACAGCACAACGTACAACATCACACTGGTAAAGCTACATTTAGACGATCATTGAAATTGGTTACATCAAAACCTCTGAGAGAGAAAACATTGGAAACAGAAATCTTAGGAAATAAAGAAATTACCTCAGACATATTTGACTTGATAAATAAAATTTTAATTCTAGATTTCCCACATACCAATGGTTTTCAACCTACATTGTGGGCACCAAATATTTGATGACTGACAAGAACACATGTTGGCAATACACAACCAAATTTGAAACGGGTGCTGCCCCTATAGCACAAATGCACCACAATGGTCAAGGCTACTGGGTAGCTTCTTTAAAAGATAAGGGTGGTCGAATCTATGTTTTGGACAGTTTATATACAAGTCAACTTTCTCCCTCGCTGCAAATATAGTTACCTTGTATATATCATGGGTGTGGCGTGAAGGAACTTCGGGTTTTTGTCTCATTCGTTCAACAACAAGATCCAGGAACATTAGATTGTGGCATATTTGCCATAGCCAATATTGTTGAATTTTGTACGAGTGGTTATAAAGAACTGGAAAATCAATCACGATCATGGAACTTTGACATGGTAAAATGTAGAAAACATTTAGTTGCACGTCTCAAATCAAAAAAGTTCATCCCTTTTCCAAAAATATCTCTACCCCACGAAGTAAAAATTGATATGGACATATTTTTAATAGAGCTTCTATGCCGTTGTGGCCTTCCATAAGTAGTTGGTGACATGGTGGCTTGCGGCAGATGTAGCAAGTGGTACCATCAAAGATGTTCTAAATTTCCCTATAATCTAAATGCTCCACGGTTTTGCTGCTTGTGTAAAGTAAAAGACCAAGGAAAGCACCTTCAAAGAGTTTCAATAAGAAAACCATATATGTTATTATCACTTATTATCTTAGTACTTTCTCATTTTACACCTGTGTAAAATCGTCACATTTATATTGTCACATATATATTTGTGACTTTGTTTTATGAAATAGTCCATACTCCATGCATTATTATATCTTCTCTGTTCATATTGATCACTTAAACTGATTGGTGTGTTGAATTTGACAACATTGTCCTAGTATTTTATTTGCATGTCCTCGGCAAAAGTGAAAAAATGGATGCTGTATTTGTAACAATTGTAACTTGTAGCTGTATATATGCACAGGCCTTTCGAGCGCTGTATATATATATATATATATATATATATATATAAATATATATATATATATATAGTACATTTATTATGGCGTTCATGTTGTTGTGTCAATGGCAGCAGATGTTATTGTTGCGGTCAGCCTATTATAGTGCTATAGATACATTTATTGATTGTTTTAATTTTTGTTCGGTAGTACAGTAATATTAAGAAAAGACTGTTCACTTATGTATTTAACTTTCTTGGCGTGCCATCAGAATAGTTGTCACTGATTCATACATAAATTCATAACACCTGTTTATTATATTATTTGACATGTGGTGTGTAGTTAATTGTACATATTGTTGCCGGACCCCGAGCGGTATGTGTGAGTCGATTTGGGTGGTTAGGTGTCGTCCGGTGCGGTAAAGGAAACACTGCCGAGGCGAATGCAACTTCTTTATTTCGCAACAGCAGTACCCAGCTGCTTCAAATTCAAACTACAGCGGACGCTACAACATGCACCAACTACGCGAAGGTCATACTAGAATGAACAACAATCAAATGAGGTATTCTCGGAACCACAGTCTAGAACACTTTCCCGTCGATTCGCTCACAATAAAACAACAACTACGTCACTCCTCTTCACCCCCCCCCCCCCCCCGAATCCCACACGTCCCCGGCCGAACCCGGTACACTAACATAATACACGATTTCTGTTACACTGCCCCCTCCTCAGCCGTAACCGTCCCTGGTTACTGATTTCTATTGCAACTCACCTATGACACATACTAAAGTTATCAAACAATAATCTACACTCAATATCATCTACAATCAGACATTATCCGTCTAACTAAATGCAGTTCAAGCAGATACTACACTACAATCTGTACGTGACGGAACTCTGTCATTACATAGTCATAGTTCAAGCATGTACTACTCTACATGACGGAACTCTGTCACCATAATTATAGTCCAAACATGTACTAGGGAAAAATCAGTCACGATATCGTGCAGGTCTATTCCTCTTTCTCTGAGTCTTCCGCGGAAGGGCCCTTAACCCATTGTCCGTCGGCGACAACTGTTCTCTCGCAGCTTCACTTGACGGCTGTCGTCTGCTGGTCGACGGCGACTGTTCTTGCCCCGGACCAGAATGTCGTCGTAGGTTGTCTCTGGCGATTGCAGCCCATCGGGTGTCCACAGGCGCGCCTCGATACCGTCGCAGTCGGTCCTTGTGCACCAGCTTCGGTGTTCTACGTGGTCCATGTCGCACCCGATACAGGACATCGTTGATCCGGTCAGCTATGTAATACGGCCCGTCCCACTGTTTGGCTAGCTTGGGACACATGCCCTTCTTCCGCTGGGGGTTGTTCATCCACACAGGATCGCCAACATCAAACCGATTGTGGTCAGCACGAAGATTGTAGTGGCGCTCTGCGAATTCATGAACAGATTCTAAACGGTCACGTAGGTCAGTCACGTACTTGCAGTACTCAATAGGCTCTTCGTCAGGGCGCCCATACATCAAGTCGGCGGGCATTGTAATTTCGCGTCCATACACCAACATACTCGGCGTGTACCCAGTGGTGTCGTGAACGGCCGACCGATACGACATCAAAAGCAAAGGAAGCTTCTGATCCCAGGTACCTTGATGCTCTCCGATGAACATCGCGAGCTGCTGACCAAGTGTCCGGTTGTACCGCTCCACCAAGCCGTCGGATTGGGGGTGTAGAGCTGTTGCCCTCGTCTTGTGGATGCCCAATAACTGGCACATCTCTGTAAATACTGCGGACTCGAAATTTCGCCCTTGATCGGAGTGGATCTCCGCTTGGACGCCATATCGAGATACGAACTCATTGACGAGCACGGACGCAACAGTAGTAGCCTCCTGGTTAGGCAACGCATATGCTTCTGGCCACTTTGTAAAGTAGTCCATTACCACCAATAGATGTCGATTCCCAGCATCGGTCTCTGGGAAAGGGCCCATGAAGTCCAGCGCTATCCTCTCCATGGGACAGCCCACGTCATACTGTTGCAGAGGTGATCGTGTCTTCTTGCCAGTGCCCTTTTTCGCTGCGCACATGTCACATCGTCTACACCATGCGTCTACTTCGATACGACATTTTGGCCAGTAGAAACGTTGGCGCACCTTTCCCAGCGTCTTGTTTCCACCCAGATGTCCTCCCGCCGGTTCGTCGTGAAGTTGTCGCAGTATCGCTGCTCGTTCGGTTTTGGGCAAAATAAACTGCCACAAAGCTATGTCGCCTCTAGGCGATTCCCAGCGCCGGTAAAGGGCTCCCTCGCGGATCTGAAGACTGTCCCATTGGGCCCAGTAGATCTTCACGTCCTCGCTCATCGCAGACACCTCCGCCCAGCATGGCCGCTGTCCCAGTTCTTTCCATTTTAAGACTGGTGCGATAGTGGTGTCTGCGAGCTGTTGCTCTCTCAGTGACTTCGACTCAATTTCTGTGTGCGTCACCACACGTACTTTTGCAGTAGTGTCCTCTTCCCGTTGCTCGTTGCGAAGACAGTGGCGACATTCTGATACCAAACACGGTCGTGGCGCTCTGGACAAGGCGTCAGCATTGGTATGACTCTTTCCCGCGCGATGGATCACATAAAAGTCATATTCTTGGAGTTTCTGCAACCACCGGGCCGTCTGTCCCTCTGGGTTTTTAAACCGCAATAGCCATTGCAGGGAGGCGTGGTCACTTCTCACAAGAAACTTGCGGCCGTATAAGTAGTGGTGAAATTATCCCACAGCTGTGACGACTGCAAGTAGTTCTTTCCTAGTGACACAGTAGTTTCGCTCGGTTTTTCGCAGGGTCCTACTGTAATATGCGATGACCCGCTCTTTTCCCTCCTGTACCTGGGACAAGATGCAGCCGATTCATACATCACTGGCGTCAGTATCCACTATGAAGTCACCATCACTCTCAGGAAACGCCAACACTGGGGCCGCAGTCAGTACATTCTTCAAACGTTGAAAGGCGGCAGTACACTCAGCTGTCCAATCAAATGCCTTTCCTTTCTCTGTTAGTCGATGCAGTGGCTTTGCGATTTCAGCGAAATCTGGCACAAATTTCCTGTAGTAAGTACAAAGGCCAATGAAGCGGCGAACATCCTTTGTTGTAGTTGGGACAGGCCATTCATCTATGGCAGCGGTCTTTGTCGGGTCCGTAGCCACGCCGTCGGCGCTGATGACATGCCCGAGATATGCGACCTCCCGACGAAACAGGTTACATTTCTTCGGGTTGAGTTTTAAGTCCAGCACAACGAAATCGACCCAGCACCTCTCGTAGGCAGCGCACGTTGTCATCAAATGATCTGCCGTGCACCAGGATGTCGTCCAAGTACACCAGGCAAGTCGTCCAGGGCAAACCACGAAGCACCAGTTCCATGAGCCTCTCGAAGGTCGCTGGTGCGTTACAGAGGCCAAGCGGCATGACCCGAAACTGCCAGAGTCCGGTACCAGTGGAGAACGCAGTCTTCTCCTTGTCCTCTTCGTCCATCTCCACCTGCCAGTAGCCACTTTTCAGGTCCAGTGTGCAGAACCATGAAGAACCGGAGAGAGCCTCAAGAGTAGAGTCAATGCGTGGCAATGGGTAAGAGTCTTTCCGAGTCAAATCATTCAGCAGGCGATAGTCAACACAAAAACGAGTTGAACCGTCTTTCTTCTTAACCATGACGATGGGTGAAGACCACGCGCTAGCTGAAGGCTCAATTATCCCTTGCTTCAGCATGTGGTCAACCTCAACCTGCGCGTCTTGTTGTTTCGCCAGCGGTAATCGGCGTGGAGGCTGGCGTATCGGTCGAGCATCCCCCGTGTGTATCGTGTGCTTCGTGACGTTAGTGCGGCCGATGTCGTTCGGCGAGGAGGAGAACACATCTTGGAATTCGATCAGCAGTTCCATGAACGTGCGTCGCTGCTCCAAGTCCAGATCCTTGTCGCTGTTGTTGTACAACTCCTCCAGATGAGGAGGTAGGAGGTTCCCCCATCCGCTGGGTGTGTCGGTCTCTCCCTTCTTGACATAGCAGACTGCGTGACAGCTCCCGACCACTGTACCCTTCTTTAGATGTATAGGGTGGTGTTTGCAAGTCGGACTGGAACGATATCATTCGAGCAGTCAACCAGTGTCCTTCCTAACACAAAGCCGCCAGAAGCGTCCTGAACTGGTTCAACTACACCCAGACCATCGCACGCGTGTTCCGCTATCACAGCCGGCGCAATCACCTGGGTCCTCGACTTGAGTTCGACATCGCAGTTTAAGGTTATCCGATGACAGAGGGGCGCGTGGCAGGTTGCACTCCGTAGAAGGGGCACTTGCATGTTTTGCAGTTCTAGAATACGGTTTGGGATGTCTACTCGACAGTTGAAAGCATTCATGAAGTCAAGGCCCAGAATACAATCGTCTACGATGTCAGCCACGAACACTTGCTGGCAATTCGTGAAGTCGCCAATCTCCACCGTCACTTCTCCACGGCCATAAATGGGTGTCACCTCTCCTGTAGCAGTCTGCAGTTGCGTATTTCCCTGTAGCTGTTCAACTATGTTGACCGACTGCAGGATGCTCTTCTTTACGACAGACACACTAGCACCAGTGTCTATAAGCATCCTACATGGTTGTCCTTCAATCGTTCCTTCTACGTACAGTCCCCCATCATGGCCGCCAAATGTGCGCACCTCGATGACATCCGTAAGGGCATTACTTAATCCTCCTACTGCCGGTCTCCCCCCTGCTGTTCGTTTCCCAGATGTCGCGATGACGGCGATGCCCACTCTGTCTGTCTCGGCGACTGTCGACAGGTTCGCCTAAAATGGCCTACGTTGCCGCAATTCCAGCATCTGCGTGGGTCTGGCAGATCGTCCTTGGGTGGCGCTGCCCGCTTATCCAGAAGTAACTTCTGGACTCCCTCCGCCACTGCTAGTAGCGTCTCTGTTAATTGTCCGTACTCCGACTTCTTGTTTGATGCAGAATCTTCTGCCACTGCCACGGCTCGTACGCTTGGGGTTTGTCGCACTGCCATGTTGTACGACTCCAGCTCCATAGCGAGGCGCAGAGCTTCCTGCAGGCTGGCCGGTCTTGCCTGCATCAAGCGGATGCGTAAATCATCGTCAGTTAAAGCATCGACAAACTGTTCTTTGGCGTGCTCGTCTTGCAGGCTCGATGGTACATCCCGATAAACAAGACGAGACAGACGCTCTATGTCTTCTGCCAGTTCAGGCAAAGACTCGCCTTTGCGCCTCCGGCGACTACGGAGCTGCACCCGACTCAACTCCCGCTGCCCGGTCGCTCCAAACCTCATCTCGAGTGAGGTTACGAGGACACAGTAGCTGCGGCGCTTCGTGCTGTCCATGCCACCTAGCACATTGGCTGCTGGTCCTTCCAAGCTGGTGGCTAAAAAGGCAGCTTTCTCCGAGTCCTGCCATCCATTGAGCTCTGCGACCATCTCGAACTGGGCGTGGTAGCTCTCCCATGTCGTCTTTCCGTCAAATTTCGGTGGACGCTGACGAGTGTGTCCACCCAGGGAAGGCCGAGACATCGATGCGGAGGTGACGTCTGTAGCCACGAACGGTGACGCGTTATGACTGAGTGGAGTCACTCCACTCACGCCATCCTCCAAATGTCGGAGCCGACTATCCAGTTGCGAGGTCTGCTCGGCAAGTTGTGTGGTCTTCTCTTCCAGCTTCTGCTCAAACTGGTCGATTTTGGCCGCGACTGTCGCATCTAACGCTTGGACAGCCTCCAGTTGTTGCTGCTGTAGCTGCTGCTGCAGCTGCTGTAATTCTTCTTGTCTCTCATGCTGCTGCTGTTGTTGCTGCTGCTGTAACATGTCAGCGAACGCCTGCATGTTTATTACTGCCGGTTCTGGCGGGGTTGCTGGCTCTTCCTGCCGCGATTTACGGGAAGTGGCACGTCTCGGCATTTTCAGTTCCACACCAAAATCCCACATCTGACACCAAATGTTGCCGGACCCCGAGCGGTATGGGTTCGTCGATTTGGGTGGTTAGGTGTCTTCCGGTGCAGTAAAGGAAACACTGCCGAGGCGAATGCAACTTCTTTATTTCGCAACAGCAGTACCCAGCTGCTTCAAATTCAAACTACAGCGGACGCTACAACATGCACCAACTACGCGAAGGTCATACTAGAATGAACAACAATCAAATGAGGTATTCTCGGAATCACAGTCTAGAACACTTTCCCGCCGATTCGCTCACAATATAACAACAACTACGTCACTCCTCTTACCCCCCCCCCCCCCGAATCCCACACGTCCCCGGCCGAACCCGGTACACCAACATAATACACGATTTCTGTTACAATATTATCATCACAGCAATCGATAAAATAAATACGAACAAACAACAAATCTAATAATTGTTATATAGTTAATTATACTGTTGTGTTCATTTTGTAAAATCATTAATGTATTCTCATGTTTCCACGCGTAGTATTAATGAAACACATATCAATGTTTATAAACGAACGCACAAGAGCGCACCCGAAGGAACAACGCACGTAAACATGGAACGTAGAGATCGCGCGAATCCTTGTGAATGTGGTCCGCCCTGTCCGCCCGGTTCTCCCGGTGGGGTAAGACCACATTAAGGATTCGTCCGCCATTAACCACCGAAAGAGTGCCCTTGAAAATACCGTTTTGGTGGCATGTGTGAATTTTGTTCGAGCACTTTGGCATGGCACATGTCAGTCCAGTGAATATTAAATGTACTACTACATTAGATCTTTCACGAGGTAGCAATAAACATACGCTAGTCGCTCGCGTATTCGCACAGTGGCTATTTTGCAGAACGCACCAATATTTCAAAATCCGTCACCAGATTGGGGCGAAATTGAGGGGTGTCAGGATTGGGTGGATTTTTCTGAAAACTGAGGTATGAGAATTTTACGAGTTTTCCATAGCACTTGTGTCAATGGAGGTTAAATATGCTGTGAAATTTTCAAGAAAATTTTTCGTCAAATTTAGCAGGAAATGAAGGAAACGTTATAATGGCCGCCTATGTAAAATTTAAATGTGGTCTTACCCCAAATTAGAAATACGCCCGTTTTATCACAAAAACTGCCAAAATATGATTTGAGCGACGGGTGATGGTTTTTCGGCTGTATTTGGAAGCTGGTGTAGACCAGAATATCGTGCAGCTACTGCATACTGTTAGTGTTACAACTAAAAGAAGTTTTAAAAGTAATTAATAAGCCAGTTATTATGTGATATGCATGGAAAATAAAGTGATAATTTTGGTGGCGTGAAAGTTAAAAAGTACATTCCAAGCATGTTCTATGATACTGAGTACCACGAAAGCTTGTGTAAAAAGTGTATATGTGTCAGGGTGTGGAGTTTCTTTTAAATCTACATCATGTGCAACGATATTGACATATTTCCAGTAGGATGAATTTCGCCTTAGTTATATCATTTATATTTTTGTAAGCGTCATCTATAAATGCGTGTTTCATAACCCCAATACTAACGTGGGTGTTTCTGCTGTTTCAACTTGTCCTTCCTAATTATATGGCACTGATATATATCATACTTGGATCGCACAATAAGCAATAATGGGCAAGCAGGCAACATTTTGATTCCACCCCCCCCCCCTAACACGGCCCTAATTTTAGTGAAATGTTGGCCACCATAGGAAGCAAGTTGTCCACACACTTCTACTAATCAGGCATCTAGCACCTATTTTTTATAGCAACATCCATACACTAACTGAGACAAGAAGAACAATTGAGAATCTACATAAATATACCACGAATGTAACAGAGAATATCATAACAGTGTGTGACTCTCCACATGTGCAGCGACCGCAATGATCC
>CM034542.1:6895726-6963572 GCA_020002185.1 Paraescarpia echinospica
TCGTGAAGATTTGCAAGATTGAGGAGATCTATTTGGGGTAAGACCACATTAAGGATTCGTCCGCCATTACCCACCGAAAGAGTGCCCTTGAAAATACCGTTTTGGTGTCATGTGTGAATTTTGTTCGAGCACTTTGGCATGGCACATGCCAGTCCAGTGAATACTGAATGTACTACTACATCAGATCTTTCACAAGGTAGCAATAAACATACGCTAGTCGCTCGCGTATTCGCACAGTGGCTATTTTGCAGAACGCACCAATATTTCAAAATCCGTCATCAGATTGGGGCGAAATTGAGGGGCGTCAGGTTTGGGTGGATTTTTCTGAAAACTGAGGTATGAGAATTTTACGAGTTTTCCATAGCACTTGTGTCAATGGAGGTTAAACATGCTGTGAAATTTTCAAGAAAATGTTTCGTCAAATTTAGCAGGAAATGAAGGAAACGTTATAATGGCCGCCTATGTAAAATTTAAATGTGGTCTTACCCCCGGTCGGGCGGACCGCCTTTTAGTGTGGCCCCATTTATGGCATCATGGGTAGTTTGTGCAAATTAAGAACATTTCACATATACGCACATCAGTATAATTTTGCCAACTTATTTTCATGTAAACATGTGGTTATTCTAATGTTCCACATTATATGATATTACATTCCTATTGCGGAAATAAAACGTTTAATAGTTCCGGTGAATGACGTCATTAAAGTAAACATCACAAGAACGCTACTCACGATCCAAAATATACTGTTTTTGTTACCTGTGTAACAGTGTAACATAATATCTTCAAAATGGCGAAACAAATGGAAAGTATCCTTTCTGGCAAGTATGTAAGGTCTTCATAACTGTGTTGTATTTTATGTCATACTGTGTATTGGCAGCAGAAATAAATAAACAGATCTTGTCTTTGATTCCTAGTTGTTTCCAGCAGTCGGCAACGTTCTATTAACTGACTAGTCTGTATATATTGTGGTTACAATGTTATGATCTTATGAGGTCTCATTCAACTAGCCAGCCTTTTTCAGAACATTTTCGCCAAGTCAACCTTTCTATGCTGGCACTGAGGGTGGTCACTGCCAGAGTGCTTGTCGACCTCAGTGGTTCTTTTACGTCCCAAATTGAGAACGGACCGACATTAACCGTTAACGTGATCTCCGAGTCACGAGGGATACACAGTCCCCAATGTTGAGAGCCAGGTTTTTACACCAAATATACCATACCTGCCCGGTCCGGGTATTGAACTCGGGGTGCCGGCATGTCAGGCGGATGTGCTAACCACTACACTATCGCGCGCCCCCGATTCAATCAATTATTGTCTCGACTTGAATGATGATTATGAAGCCATGCCCATGGCATGGGGCCATGATGGGCATGGACCATGTCCATGGCATGGCCATGGTTATGCTAGCCTGTGGCTATACCTGTGCCTTATATCGGTAACCCATATCTCTAGAGCTCGATATACATTAGATATACTATGCGTGTCTGTGTTTTTACTCGCACCTCATTCATACTTTACTCGCACATTGTCATTGACAGTTAAAATGACATATTCGAAGTAGGCGTGACATCACAATCACGTATATCAACCAACCAACGCCACAAAAAGTGTGGCCCGTTGGTTGGCATACATAATTGTGACGTCCCGCCAACATACAGATATATCGGTTTCGCTGCCATCAAAACACATCAGTTTCACCGCTTTTTAAAAGTGGGTGGAGCTTATAACATGAAATCGAGAAATGGTGAAATGTTCACATCTGAACCTGTGCAAATTAGGAAAACAGTGCCGCAATTGGAAGATTAGTGTACTGACTACCCGCCGCTAACGTCATTCGGAACCATAGGGATCACTGAAAACAGCACAGTTGTATGTCCATTTATACGTGTTCTTTGAATGGTTACAGGGAAATCTAGATGACGCTAGAATAACAAAAAGCGCATCCTTTCAAATGATACCAAGATCATCAGGACAGGACGAGCCATGAGGGTGCTAGCAACTAGAATTTCATGTTTTGGACGTTTTTTCACTTGCTTATCTATTTTTGTATATATATATATATATATAACTGACCAATTTCACATTATTCCATAACCATTTCCTAGAACATTTATTTAACTTGAAGTTTGCGACAAAGGACTTGGAACGAAATGCGAAGAAATCAGAAAAACAAGAAAAGGAAGAAAAAGAAAAATTGAAAAAGGTATGTTCTGTAATGGGGTATGTTTCAATCAGATTGTATATAGACCTGAAAGATGACCTGCTGTGAATACATGTCATTCAAGCATAATTATTTTATAACATACTGATGTACATTAGTACAGAATGATGAATGTAAACTGTTTTACCCACACTGACCTGTTCAGAGATCTGTTCTTTTCAGTTCTACACAACATATACTGACTAAAATGGCACGCAATTGCACAGCACAAAATTCGGTTTGAGTCAACAGTGACAAGAACAGCTGTAATACATGTGGTCAAAGTGAGTTGGAATTGATATTGCACAAGCAACAGATAAATAGTTTAAATAAATCGGCAGTCTAGTCACAATGCAAACAAACAATGTTTGCTGTACATTTACGTATTGGTGTTAAATGCTGTTTTGTCTGGAAGCATTTTACCTAGCCACTGTCTTCACCCATAGTGGTTGCGGAGTACATCAGTTGTGATAAATCAACCCAATGAAATATGGATTTGTACTTTGTCCTAGTTGCTGTCTTGACTAATGATGTTAGATTTCAGTCAGAACATTGGCCTACATATGAGCACTGTTGAATGTGGTTCCTGGAAGCAGTGAATGTTTTGCGGTCATATTTTCTCAGCCACGATGTTGATTGGCCATGTGTAGGCCGACCAGGACAGAAGTACAACTAATTCAGCACTCATATTGCTGGATGTAGATTGAGAGGGTGCTACCCCCTTCATGTTTCCCTGTCGCAGGCGATACAGAAAGGTAACATGGAGGGGGCAAAGATCCACGCAGAAAACGCCATCAGACAGAAGAACCAGGCTCTCAACTACAGACGGATGAGTGCGAGGATCGACGCTGTGTCAGCGAGGGTACAGACGGCTGTCACCATGAGACAGGTAGGGTGTTTGCTCACACACACACACACACATGCACGCATATATGCATGCGCACACACGTACACTACTTAATGGCAGAATTGTCTGTTCTTTAAAATTACTTATTTTTATAGGAGCAAAGTTGATCATTTCTATCATAAAAACATTATGTTATTTAATACTGTCGAACCTCAGTTTACGGTCATCTTACAATTATGGTCACTCTGCGACAGGGAGGCAAGTGATTTCCATTAGTCCTAGTACAGTCAGTAATCCAATCATCAAGTTTCCCCATTTTCCTTACGGCCAGGCAGGTATGCTTGGTTGGCTGTCTGGCTAAATAGTGCACAAAATATCAGTCTAAAATTGTTAGTCAAAGGTCCATAAATGTGGTAAATATTGCTCTGATCTGATTGACTTGTAACTAGTGCTTGTCGGGTGGAGCTCTTATCTAGAATTCACTCAGAGTTTCTTTATTGCTGACAAATTGGTTGGAAATGTGTTCTTATGACCAAGAATGCAGGAGGAATCGATTATAATTTATATACACTTTTCTTTTATTTATTTTTTGTTATATAAATGTATAATCCCGATGTTTACTTATTATTGTATCTTACACATAAACCTGTATTGTAATATTGTTTCAGGTGACAGGCTCCATGGCTGGTGTGGTGAAGGCAATGGAGGGAGCCATGCGCTCCATGAACCTAGAAAAGGTGGGTGCAGCATGAACCGCACATACACAAATATACTTTGTGGCATATCTCCAAACGTACCAATAAGAATCTTGTATTTTATGCACCTCTGAACAAAATGTATATACATACACATACAAAAGTGATGTATTTTCTAAGGCACCAGTAACAGTGGTGGCATCAGGTTACAGTCCAAAGATATATGAAGCGTTACTTACAGGTGGGCGGTAGCATGATCATCACTTCTCTTATCATGAGAAGTAAATTGCTATGCTGGTGCCACCTAACAAACGGAACACATAGTGTTGATGCTATTATGAATATGAGAACTGGACAGCGAGATGGGTAATGTCTTATCTTTTGTCTGTTGAATCTGGTGGCTATTGGCTTTGGAATCCATTTTGGAACACTAAAATTTGCAAGTCTGTCAGCACCTATTGGTGGGGTGTGCTTGTGATTTGAACCAATATGAAATGCTACGTTTTTCTAAACTTTACAAAGGGTTTTGAAAACTGCACAACGTTACCTGTCCCACGTGCATGTAAGGTGACAACATTATAATGGAAAAATAATCTTTGCCTAAGTTTGTGTAAACTGTTGGTGTTGTCATGACTTATGCATGCCTTTGTGCACATACTAAACGTGCACTCATCCCAGTGGTTTGCAAATATCGTTCCAGATGAACTATAACACAGTTTGACACAATTTGACACAAAACTCAATTTCTCATTATAGCATTTTCCTTAATCAAGTCTGATTTCCTGTACAGTGAGTTCAATGGCTACAACTGATTACTTCTGTTCCGTAGATCTCTCAGCTGATGGACCGATTTGAGACGCAATTTGAGAATCTCGATGTGCAGTCTCAAGTAATGGAAAACACAATGTGTGCCTCGTCAACACTCAGCACACCTCAGGCAGACGTCGACGGCCTCATGAAACAAGTGGCAGATGAGGCAGGGTAGGTCACATGACTGGTGTCAAATAGCGATGTGCTTCTATTGCAACTTTCGCATTGTACTACGGTTATGAAAGTGCATAATCCTTTGGTTTTGTTGCGCCACTGAGCTCTGGTAATTGGACCCATAGAAGTCTTTTATATTATTATTATAAACTTTTATTAAACTCGTTGCATTAACTTTGATCCTTATTTAAATTATTCTTTGAAAAATTATTTCAGACTGGAGCTGAATATGGAACTACCAACAGCCCAAACTGCATCGATTGGACAAGCAAGCCAGGCATCGACAGAACAGGTGCGGTGACTACAAAATCAACGCCGGATTGGTCTATAAAATTGTAAAAGCCAAAATCCGTTTTCCTTGTTATTCTATAAGCAGTGCTGATTGGTTGACATCAAGAATATTCATAGAAACATTAGCCTAAATACATTCTTGGTGAGGTCATTAATGACTATTGCCTGGAGTGACACATGAATGTTATTCTACCATGGATCTCCATGCAGAAAGAAGACAAGAAACCAACCACTGAAATTTTAAACATCTCATTTGTTCTTGTTATATACCTATTTTTGTTTGCCAATCAGTTAAATTCCAGTTTTTCATTCCTCATCCCAAATGCAGTGATAACTTAGCCTCAATCATTGTGTGAGTTTCACTGCATCTTGATTGTTCTTTGTAGGATGAACTTTCACAGCGACTGGCAAAACTTCGACAGAACTGAAGATTACAATGATTACTCTGCAAAACCCGCATATGAACTGTGCAGTTATCATCTGGAAGATCGGCGGTTTTAGGACAGACTTCCAAACAAATGATGACTGGCTACATCTGCACAACTTAACATACAACGTTCTGTGTCAAAACATACATTTGGAAGATGTTTAAAAAGTCTCCTTCCTTGGAGTGAAATCGCTTAAGTGTTTACACAGAGTGTACCCACTATCTGATGACAGCATGTCCGTTCAGAGCACTTGCCGTCATGTTCATCTAAGTGCTCATTTTTACATGTATTCTTTTAGAAGTCGCCAGATAAATCATATATATGTTGGTTAAAGTTATTGTGTAATTGTGAAAAATTATCAACATTTCTGGATTGGCTCCGAGATTATGATTTGTATTAACTTTAACATGGGGAATATTGCCCTTTGTTCTGCAGAAAAATTTATTTGCACAACATTATATATATATTTAGTTACAATAAATACACAAATTCTAATAATTTTATATAAATTTCGTTTTCCATGGGACGGTCCACAAAACCAGGCTTATCACTATTTTTAAGGTTATTTCGTTACCACAGCTATCGTTACACAAATTGATTATTATGTCATGACTGATCTTCTGTTTATATGGATATAATATACATGAAATTTTGCCAATATAAGATGAGTAATGTTAAGATAAGGAGTTATTATTAAAATATGACAATTCACATGAAGTGTGTTACAAGTGACAGAATGGTGTTGGCTTTGTGCTGTATAGTTGTGTCCTGTTTACTATTATATATTTTTATATACACACATGTAAATATCCATATATATAAACACATGTATTAATTAGATAAATATGTGTATAAACATATAGATTGTGTAATGATTATGCTTTAAGGGTAGGCACTACTCGAAAACGGCCATAGGCCATATCTCTGTTAGTACTGAACATATCTTAGCCAAATTCTGAGTACTAATTAGTTAAATGAATAGTACATGATATGTGGAATGTGGGCTCATTTGCTTGTGCAGTGCCATGACAATCAACATTTCTAGTGTGATAGAGGGGCATGCATCCTTGACAATTATTCTGAGCTGTGTATGTTGGATCTGCAGTTGTCTTGACTGCAATGGCTGTTGTGAGATGGGACTTAAGGTTCGAGCTTTTTTCATGACGTCTTCAAAAATGCTCAAACCTGAACAACAGTCACTGAAGTCAAATATCCTTGCTCAAAACCACCTTATTGCACAAAGGAGTATTCTAGCTAATGATTCTTGGCAGTTGCATGATCACACATACAGTTGTTAGCTCAGAATAATTTTCAAGGATGTGAAAATCCATCTCACTTGAAACGTTCATTGCCATGGTAATACACAACCAAACGTGCCCATATTTCACACATCATATACCATTCATTTTTCTAATCAGTGCTCCAAATCTGGTTATAATATGTTCAATATTAACAGATAGGGCATATTGGTTATATGGGCGTTTTCGAGTAGTGGCTACCCTTAATATAGAAAAAGGCAGTAAAATGATCGCACCATTTCTCTTCTTCTTATAACCTGTTCGAGATAAACCAAAATGTTTTCAGTTAAACTTTTAGTGATTTGTCTTTCTTGTATTTAAAGTCAATGTATAATTTTTCATAAGACTAAATAAATCCTTGTTACATCAATGTAGAGTACTCCTTTACTTTTCTGGCTAGATCTGCAATTTCTATACAGCTTCAACATCATGCATCCATACCAAACATACAGTTGTTTGTAAATAAAAATATTTTTTCTGCTATCTGTATACGTTTTGTAAACTGGAAACCTCAATGGTGTATCCCATAAATTAGTTAATTTTCATATTTTCTCATCGCTGAAGTTCCCCCGAGTCTGCAGCACATTACACATTTACGTGTTGTGTGTAATCTTGTTTCCCTTGGCTTAAACAGCAGATAGATAAAACCTACTATTATCACCCAAGAGACTGGTCCAAAGTGAGATGAATCATTGGCCAACTTTCAAAAGCAGACAGCTTAGAACACCAATTGCTTGGTTGACAGACTGTTGCACCAACCAACACGCTGTATGTTACTTGGTTGACAGACTGTTGCACCAACCAACACGCTGTATGTTGCTTGGTTGACAGACTGTTGCACCAACCAACACGCTGTATGTTGCTTGGTTGACAGACTGTTGCTCCAACCAACACGCTGTATGTTGCTTGGTTGACAGACTGTTGCACCAACCAACACGCTGTATGTTGCTTGGTTGACAGACTGTTGCACCAACCAACACGCTGTATGTTGCTTGGTTGACAGACTGTTGCTCCAACCAACACGCTGTATGTTGCTTGGTTGACAGACTGTTGCACCAACCAACACGCTGTATGTTGCTTGGTTGACAGACTGTTGCTCCAACCAACACGCTGTATGTTGCTTGGTTGACAGACTGTTGCTCCAACCAACACGCTGTATGTTGCTTGGTTGACAGACTGTTGCTCCAACCAACACGCTGTATGTTGCTTGGTTGACAGACTGTTGCTCCAACCATCACGCTGTATGTTGCTTGGTTGACAGACTGTTGCTCCAACCATCACGCTGTATGTTGCTTGGTTGACAGACTGTTGCTCCAACCAACACGCTGTATGTTGCTTGGTTGACAGACTGTTGCTCCAACCAACACGCTGTATGTTGCTTGGTTGACAGACTGTTGCACCAACCAACACGCTGTATGTTGCTTGGTTGACAGACTGTTGCTCCAACCAACACGCTGTATGTTGCTTGGTTGACAGACTGTTGCTCCAACCAACACGCTGTATGTTGCTTGGTTGACAGACTGTTGCTCCAACCCACGCTGTATGTTGCTTGGTTGACAGACTGTTGCACCAACCAACACGCTGTATGTTGCTTGGTTGACAGACTGTTGCTCCAACCAACACGCTGTATGTTGCTTGGTTGACAGACTGTTGCTCCAACCAACACGCTGTATGTTGCTTGGTTGACAGACTGTTGCTCCATCACGCTGTATGTTGCTTGGTTGACAGACTGTTGCTCCATCACGCTGTATGTTGCTTGGTTGACAGACTGTTGCTCCAACCAACACGCTGTATGTTGCTTGGTTGACAGACTGTTGCTCCAATCAACACGCTGTATGTCTATTATCTTACCAATATAACTTTAGGCTAAGTTAAACATTTAATCTTTTTTCAATGCCCAGGCATTTCAATCTGAATGTTTGGTTACCTTTGTAGTTTTTATCACTTGTACCGGTTTTCATAAAATCTTAAACATAATTTCAGGGATAAATAAATTGATGAATTACAAGATACAATATTTTCCGGTACAGGGCACCCTTTGGAGTGGTGCTCTCAATCCATCCGCTGTTTCCGTATTTCTCCAACAGGTAAAAAAAGCATATCGTGTGAATAATAAACATGTATGTAAATAAGTTTATCTTCTTTTAAATACATCACCAATTGGTAGTGAAGGGAGCAAGGAAACAAATGATCATAGAACAAACCAAAAGTTAAGGTATTAATGGATAGATAAACCAAATATAGAGAACCATAGTTGAACAGCCAATGAAGGTCATCAGTTTATTAACACATTTCAGAGTCAACGCAACACATAACATCTGCAAATATTTAAATGACAGTGCACAAACTTAATGTTCTGGGTAAATACACCGCAGAATGACACCGTGTCATTCATTGATATGTCTGAGCTAAAGGAACTGAAATGTAAGAAAAATAAATCTTGAAATCAGAAATTAAATAATGACCCTTGTAAATAAACCAATGACCATTATATAATTACTTGTATCAAAAATAGTCTAAACTCGTTAACAATTGAAGTCTTGCACGTTTTCAAATAAAATGGAATATAATATATACGACTTCACTAAACCTTAAATCTAACTTGGTATGTGATGTTTCCAGCACTGCAGAATATCACAATGCATCAAATATTTACTGAAATGGCATTTACAAATGCTTCGATCAGTTGTATGAAATATGTATGAAAAATACAATAGGAACATAAAGTATTTTGTTCCAGTGAATCATGGATGGAATACAGCAGTGCTAATATAGTTTTGTGCGGAACACCTGTGAAGAAAGTATATCACTTCTTAAATGCTGCTAAGGCACCCATGAGTTTAAAGAAACACAGCCTGTTCCTCATTTTGTACTATAATGTCCTTATTACTAGAGTAAATATGTTCTAGGTAAAAAAACGCTAAATTGCACCTAATACACCCGAAAGTGTTCACAATTTGAAAGTTGCGCCCGCGAAATATTCAAATTATAAACAAAACATTCAAATGATTCTAAATAAGATCTATTGGCAATATTGTGGATGCCAGCTGGGTGAACCACCATGCCCTTTGATGTTTGATCGTTGCCACATCCACACAACTCATTCTGTGAACTTCCTGCTAATAATGACCATACTGGCTGATTGCAAGTAATGGAAGAGACAAGCTCGCTTTACATTATTCAAAACTCAGTCTGCATAATACTGTAAAAATTACATGTTTATCAGTGACATCAGTCACTATGATGAAACTAGTTGTACACACATATATAAATATATACATATATATTCCTGCACAATGCCAGGTTTTACATCTAAAAAGGCACGTTTCCTTCATCACAGCCTAGCAATTTATGCACAATAATTGATCACATAGTAAGCAGATTACATAGAAAAGAAATCTAGATAAAATTGAAGGCTTTGCATCAACAAAGCCGCATAGCACATGATGATTATATGTACACTTTGGAACAAGCGACGTGCTCCTGATCTGTTCGCATGTAACATATCGACTGATACAATCTTCAAGTGCATGACATGGAAAATTTTTCCAAAGATAACATTTTGTGCTGGCCACACTGCAAGTACTTTTCCTTGTCATTTTATGCTGGCCACACTGCAAGTACTTCTTGTTGTCATTTTATGCTGGCCACACTGCAAGTACTTCTTGTTGTCATTTTATGCTGGCCACACTGCAAGTACTTCTTGTTGTCATTTTATGCTGGCCACACTGCAAGTACTTCTTGTTGTCATTTTATGCTGGCCACACTGCAAGTACTTCTTGTTGTCATTTTATGCTGGCCACACTGCAAGTACTTCTTGTCATTTTATGCTGGCCACACTGCAAGTGCTTCTTGTTGTCATTTTATGCTGGCCACACTGCAAGTACTTCTTGTTGTCATTTTATGCTGGCCACACTGCAAGTACTTCTTGTTGTCATTTTATGCTGGCCACACTGCAAGTACTTCTTGTTGTCATTTTATGCTGGCCACACTGCAAGTACTTCTTGTTGTCATTTTATGCTGGCCACACTGCAAGTACTTCTTGTTGTCATTTTATGCTGGCCACACTGCAAGTACTTCTTGTTGTCATTTCCTCAGTCTGAATGACTCTGACACAACTGTCAAGTTTCCGCATCTCATCACTTTCTTGTGCCAGTACTTTTGTGTGACTGAGGCCTGTTGAACAACAACAGTGCATCGTATTACTTTATACATACAACCATCATCCTAGCAAGTTTTAAAGGATGTTTCAAATGATAAGTATGACTCTACTATGTGACTTTGAGATTGACAAAGTAAGACAATTTGGAGTGCTAATCATGCAAAAATTCAAACTACATATCAGTTAATACAGTTTTACATTCCTGGAGACACTCACTTCTTACAACTTTCACAGACGACTCTCCGTGCATCTGAAGCTGAGTTTACTTTCACAACCAGCCGGCGCTCCTTAGCATTCTCAATCAATTGTCGCCAATGAGGATCCACCTGTGAATAATATATATATATATAATTATAGTTTAATTCCTTGCAGTCATAAGATTGAATAAAAGTAGTTACATATATATCATAACAAGAATTATATATATGCATATATGAAATCATATGAAGTTATACGTAATATATGAAAATATATTTCCTATACCTATTCGAAATATGGTTATACAGAAACAAGGTCAAGGTCGATATACTGGATCAGAGTTGTCACTATTTGTAAGAGTAAAGGAATCACTATAGCTGATGATCATTAACTAATAATCATTCGAATAACCATAGGTCAGACAAACAAGGCAATCACAAATGACTCCCAATTTCTCTGCTTTATTTACTACAATAAAGCATTTAAAAACAGTACCACATAATTCATAAACATATTAATAGTGCACACAGAATGTATATTTAGAATAAATTTTTTCGATAATTTCACTGTAAGTGAATAAAAAAATGGGCCAAGAGGTCCTGAAATCCTTTATGCTTTAACACTTTCAAGTATACCTAAGTTATTTTATACCTAAGTTATTTTATTTTAATCCTAGATCATATCGTTATATTGCATTGATAATTATGTCTATTGCTGTTTTAAAGTTTCTCAGGTCCTGCCAGTGCAGTAGGGATTCCCATTACACATTATAGCTACAGCCCACATGGAGGCATTCTGTTTGAAACTGGGACAATTGCAGGCAGTGAGCCACTCAGCCATCCCCAGTGATCAGGGCAAAGTCTATTATCCAGTTATATAAGAGATCTGTGGCTGCAGGAGGCTTACAGCAGTAGGGAAATAGCAAGAAAATTTTGCATTTTGGGGGTCCCTGGGGTGCCCTTAGAAAGATTCAATCAAATACAGATTTCTTGTGTACATTGGCACTACCCCATGAAATGTGTATGCGAAATCAGAGAAAAAGTTACTGAAGTTTTTTTAAATAGGCAAAATGTGAAAATTGACCAGTTTCGGGAGCCCTGTGGGGCCCTACGAGACCCTTAGAATGATTCAATCAAATACAGATTTCTCGTGCGTAGTAGCAGTACCCTAAGCAAAATTTGAGAAAACATTTCTGAGATATGGCAGCTAATGGTGGACGGCGCACGGCAAATGCAGACTGATGGCATAAGTCTGTTGGACCTTCGGCCCAAAGGACTAAAAACTGCACAAACAGATTGCAGTGAAAATTAGATAAGGTAAAGTTTTCGAAAAACGTTCCTGAAATGGAATGGACACAGAATTCAATGGAAAAGGGACTTTAACGCAAATGGAGTCTCCCAAACTTAAGTTAGACAGATAGTTTCCCACAATTTTCACTCATGACGATACAAGAATGTAAAAAAGTTAACACAGGATAAATTTATTATAATTTTCTATCTTTCCCATAATTCCTACCTGCAGTGACGAAACCCGGCCAGTGACGTAGAGAGCGTACTTGGCTCTCGTCAACGCCACATTCATCCGACGTTTGTCTTTCAGAAATCTGAAGAAATGATCAGCATGTAACAATAATGTGTTGTACGATTTCACACAAATGAACTGTTGTAACAGATAACATGTCCTTGTTCATTTAATGAAACAACTATTATCTTAGGAATTCAAGGTCACAACATGGAATAGCAAGGTCAGTAAAGGAAGAATTAATGTCATCACCATGGCGCTCTCTTCTGGATCCCAATGGAGAAATACCAAAGAAGAAACTACATCCAACAAATACCAAAAATGCTATGTAGGTCAAATTTCTAGTCCTTAGGACAGCGCAAAGGTTTCAAAATGGCAGCAAGAGTGTTGAAACCCTGATTCTACTGACTGTGAGTCTGATGCTCAGACAACTATGCTACTGCACCTAGTAATGATGACGATGCGAACAGAGAATGATAATGACAGGAGGATACTGATGAGAATGACGATAAGTGGATGGTGATAGGATGATAGGATGATGGTGATGATGAAAGGATGATGATGAGAGGATGACAATGAGCAAATGATGATGAGAGGGTGATGATGTGTGGATGATGATGAGGGGGTGATGATGAGAGTGACGATAAGTGGATGGTGATAGGATGATAGGATGATGGTGATGATGAAAGGATGATGATGAGAGGATGACAATGAGCAAATGATGATGAGAGGGTGATGATGTGTGGATGATGATGAGAGTGACGATGAGAGGATTATAATGATGAAAGGATGATGATGAGAGGATGGTGAGAGAAGGATGATGATGATGATCCTACTGTACTTACCCAATGGTCCCTGCCGTGTTTTTGGCACGCACACATGACACCACGATGACGTCCTTCTCACGACCTTGGAAGCCGTCCACAGTGCCAATGTCAATATCCTGCTGCCCTCTGGCGGAGAACAAAAACACTAACAACCAGCAACAGCGTTGTACGAACAATTTTCTACTAATACATTATTTATACAATAATGAAATGTAAATAAACGTACTCAATCATTAAATAGTAGAATCTTTTATATAAACAGACTCCATAATCAGTGGTCACTCTGCTTACCTGACTGTTTTATCGCTGTGGCCTATAATATGCCTCATAAATTACCCTTGTCAAGTTAAAAGTAAATTTTATCTCTGACGAACACTTATGGTTGCCTCAATGAAATCTGACATATGGCAGCACAGTTGACAGTACAATCACAAGGTGGGATGTATGTAATATTACATTTCACTAAATTTCAGAAGATGCCACTATTATACAAAGGAATAGAATAAAGCTTGAATAACTAATTAAAAACTACTGGAAATCTCCAAAACGAAGATCATATTATAAACTGTGACTTTGAATGACTGTGGTTTTCCTGGTAAATACATTCAAATATTTATTGGTTTTCGTCACAGACAAAAACACCAGTTTTATGTAAACATAGTTACTTCTTCATATGGTCGAACTCTTCTATTAGGTGAGGTAGGTTTCATTCTTGTTTCCTACCTCTGGCACAGGAATCTCTTGATGAGTTCTTTCTGCTTTCGATACGGAGTTATGATTCCGATGTTTCTGGGCTGCACAGCATGACCCACGAGATATTCGCACAATTCGATCACGAAATCAGCCTCCATTTTGTTGCTGATTCCGCTACAAGACCCACACAAGACACACTCAAGATGTAATCAGTCTGCAAATCTGATGAAGATTATGTAACAACTGTTGTTCACAATGCTACGTACCTTTTCTACGACTTCCAAGCTACGTGATCCTTCCACTGAGAGGTTAGGGACATTACAAACCATTAAGATTATATAACTACTGTTGTTCACAATGCTACGTACCTTTTCTACGACTGTTCCAAGCTACGTGACCCTTCCACTGAGAGGTTAGAGACATTACAAACCATTAAGATTATATAACTACTGTTGTTCACAATGCTACGTACCTTTTCTATGACTGTTCCAAGCTACGTGATCCTTCCACTGAGAGGTTAGGGACATTACAAACCATTAAGATTATATAACTACTGTTGTTCACAATGCTACGTACCTTTTCTACGACTGTTCCAAGCTACGTGATCCTTCCACTGAGAGGTTAGGGACATTACAAACCATTAAGATTATATAACTACTGTTGTTCACAATGCTGCGTATCTTTTCTATGACTGTTCCAAGCTACGTGATCCTTCCACTGAGAGGTTAGGGACATTACAAACCATTAAGATTATATAACTACTGTTGTTCACAATGCTGCGTACCTTTTCTACGACTGTTCCAAGCTACGTGATCCTTCCACTGAGAGGTTAGGGACATTACAAACCATTAAGATTATATAACTACTGTTGTTCACAATGCTGCGTATCTTTTCTATGACTGTTCCAAGCTACGTGATCCTTCCACTGAGAGGTTAGGGACATTACAAACCATTAAGATTATATAACTACTGTTGTTCACAATGCTGCATATCTTTTCTAGACTGTTCCAAGCCACGTGATCCTTCCACTGAGAGGTTAGGGACATTACAAACCATTAAGATTATATAACTACTGTTGTTCACAATGCTACGTATCTTTTCTACGACTGTTCCAAGCTACGTGATCCTTCCACTGAGAGGTTAGGGACATTACAAACCATTAAGATTATATAACTACTGTTGTTCACAATGCTGCGTACCTTTTCTGACTGTTCCAAGCTTCGTGATCCTTCCACTGAGGGTTAGAGACATTACAAACCATTAGATTATATAACTACTGTTGTTCTGATACTCACGTGCCTTTCTCTGACTGTTCCAAGCCTCGTGATCCTTCCACTGAGAGGTTAGAGACGTACAAACCATTAAGATTATATAATACTGTTGTTCACAATGCTAGGTACCTTTTTCTCACATTTGTTCAAATATAAGTGATCCTTCCACTGAGGGTTAGAGACATTACAAAACCATTAAGATTATATAACTACTGTTGTTCACAATGCGTACCTTTTCGACTTTAAGCTTCACATTGATCCTTCCACTGAGAGGTTAGAGACATTACAAACCATTAGTTAATAACTACTGTTTCCTGTGCTCGCATTACCTTTTCTCTTGACTGTTCCAGCTCGTGATCCTTCCACTGAGAGGTTAGGGACATTACAAACCATTAAGATTATATAACTACTGTTGTTCACAATGCTACGTACCTTTTCTATGACTGTTCCAAGCTACGTGATCCTTCCACTGAGAGGTTAGGGACATTACAAACCATTAAGATTATATAACTACTGTTGTTCACAATGCTACGTACCTTTTCTACGACTGTTCCAAGCTACGTGATCCTTCCACTGAGAGGTTAGAGACATTACAAACCATTAAGATTATATAACTACTGTTGTTCACAATGCTACGTACCTTTTCTATGACTGTTCCAAGCTACGTGATCCTTCCACTGAGAGGTTAGGGACATTACAAACCATTAAGATTATATAACTACTGTTGTTCACAATGCTACGTACCTTTTCTACGACTGTTCCAAGCTACGTGATCCTTCCACTGAGAGGTTAGGGACATTACAAACCATTAAGATTATATAACTACTGTTGTTCACAATGCTGCGTACCTTTTCTACGACTGTTCCAAGCTACGTGATCCTTCCACTGAGAGGTTAGGGACATTACAAACCATTAAGATTATATAACTACTGTTGTTCACAATGCTGCGTACCTTTTCTATGACTGTTCCAAGCTACGTGATCCTTCCACTGAGAGGTTAGGGACATTACAAACCATTAAGATTATATAACTACTGTTGTTCACAATGCTGCATATCTTTTCTATGACTGTTCCAAGCTACGTGATCCTTCCACTGAGAGGTTAGGGACATTACAAACCATTAAGATTATATAACTACTGTTGTTCACAATGCTGCATATCTTTTCTATGCCCGAGATGCAAAACATCTAGGACGAATAGCATAATCAACATACATGCATATTTTAGCTCGATATTTAGATGATAATTATGAAGATGAGAACTGAGACAAGATATCTAGGCCTACCCTGCAGTCTCTTGTTGCTCCTCCCCATAGGCAATGTCAAACAGAAGGTAATGCCGACAGGGAAACTTCTCCCTATGTGGCTTGATCTTACTGAAATAACATGCATACTACAAAGAACATATTTCTGCACACACAACACAAAGTAGAAAACACACAAGACGCTGTACACAACATCAAGTGTATAACATGCACAAACATTACAAACAACAATACATATATGGCTATGTCTGCACACACAACACAAAGTAGAAAACACACGAGACACTGTACACAACATCAAGTGTATAACATGCACAAACATTACAAACAACAATACATATATGACTATGTCTGCACACACAACACAAAGTAGAAAACACACGAGACGCTGTACACAACATCAAGTATATAACATGCACAAACATTACAAACAACAATACATATATGACTATGTCTGCACACACAACACAAAGTAGAAAACACACGAGACGCTGTACACAACATCAAGTATATAACATGCACAAACATTACAAACAACAATACATTTATGCAAGCACCAACACAAGTCATGAATAGTGATGAAAGAAGGCCAAATGAATTACGTTTATTAAGAGATTAAGTTAGAGACAGAAATGTGGGCTCTACATCCCAAGGCCAGGCCTGTGACTGAGCCCATACTAGTCTCCTGTCCCTCAGGTTGACAGAGCCCACATTTCGGCATATACAACATTAGCAGTATTGTTATAGATATATACAACATCATTACTACTGTAATCACAGTAGACCTTAGGCACCGTACCGTATTAACCAAGCACACCATTCATTCACCTAACTATAATCCCAACTACCTGCTGAAGAGTTACATTGTATCAAGATTTAGCCTAAACCTATAAGTGGGGCCATTACGCCCCACTTACTAAAATCACCGGTGGAAGAGAAGCGAGCTGTCTCGGCGTTAAAAACCCGAGAACACATTGTCCACCTGCACTAAGAAAACGGGGAAAGCTTTGAGATTTGCTATCAACCCCTTTTCCACCAATGATGTACATGGTATGTCCCTAACGTTATCAAAAATTTGGGAGGGATGGAAGGGCCAAAATTTGTTGATGCGACCACTCCGTCTGCTTTCACAAAACAAAGTGACCAAGAGCTCGTTGTAATCTGTGACTGCGCGCCACTACCACGCGGTGATTGGCTCCTTGCGCCAGAGACAACGAGGTAATTAGCATAATAATTAGCATCAGACATTAGGCCAATCATCACTTGTCCTGCGTTGTTGCCAGCACAAAAACCCATATGCAGCACGGTGCCGTGGCTGCATATTCTCATTTATGCAAGCACCAACACAAGTCATGAATAGTGATGAAAGAAGGCCAAATGAATGACGTTTATTAAGAGATTAATTTAGAGAGAGAAATGTGGGCTCTAAAGTATATAACATGCACAAACATTACAAACAACAATACATATATGGCTATGTCTGCACACACAACACAAAGGACATGACATGCATGACTGCACACACAACACAAAGCACAAGACATACATGACTGCACACACAATACAAAGTACAAGACTCGCATGACTGCACACACAACACAAAACACAAGACGTATAGGATTGCACTCACAACACAAAGCACAAGACATACATGACTGCTCACACAACACAAAGTACGACTCACATGACTGCACACACAACACAAAGTACAAGACTCACATGACTGCACACACAACACAAAGTACAAGACGTACAGGACTGCACTCACAACACAAAGCACAAGACATACATGACTGCACACACAACACAAAGTACAAGACACATGACTGAACACACAACACAAAATACAAGACTCACATGACTACACACACAACACAAAGCACAAGACACATGACTGCATACACACAAACATGGATGAGTGCACACACTGACATTGATGACTGCACACACTGACATGGATGACTGCACACACACACACATGGATGAGTGAACACACTGACATTGATGACTGCGCACACTGACATGGATGACTGCACACACACAAACATGGATGAGTGAACACACTGACATTGATGACTGCACACACTGACATGGATGACTGCGCACACTGCCATTGGCGACAGCGCACACTGACATGGATGACTGCACAAACTGATATGGATGACTGCACACTGACATGGATGACTGCACACACTGACATGGATGATTGCTCACACTGACACGGATGACTGCGCACACTGACACGGATGGCTGTGCACACTCACATGGATGACTGCGCACACTCACATGGATGACTGCGCACACTCACATGGATGGCTGCGCACACTCACATGGATGACTGCGCACACTCACATGGATGGATGCACACACTGACATGGATGAATGCGCACACTGTCATGACATTGCTGACTGCACACACGTACGGGTCAGTCTTGAGTTGTCCGTCATAGAAGTGTTGACTGGGAAAGAGACAGATCTCTGGGTGCATGCGGAACTGTAGATCAAGGACTTGGATGGGCTTGCACTGCCAGCGCTGAGACACTAGGAAGTAGTTGTAGAAGCGGTCAAACAACGACTGGTTGTAATTGTTCTCCATCGCCTTCTGCAAGGAGAGGCCATCAACACAAGTAAACACTTGTTATAACAATAATAACAAAAATGTATTTTAAATAGCGACTATCTATTAATGTTCGCAGAGCTGTATATAAACTAATAGATAACAAATACAAATAAAACATACTTAACATTCAAGAATATATAACTTAAGATAATAAACAACAGTACAATTTGTTGTGTTAAAATATATACAGGGGTATACCAACAACAAACAGCTAAAGCATGTTAATTAATCTATAACAAATAGAATAAATATAAACACAATATAATTAAAACAAGTATGCCTGAAAAAATATGATGAAAAATCAATATTATTATAAAATGAAGTTGCAATCCTATTTAAATGTGCGCAAGAATAAAAAGGCACGTCTTGAAAGGTGTCTTGACACATTCAAGATATGTTTGTGTTGTGACGTTAGTCGGTTTAGCTTACTTTGTTAATCTCAACAGTCTTTCTTTCCTTTTGTATAACAAAGATAAATTAAAATAAAGGATCAGCTCAAAATGATGAATGTTAATCTATTTATATCATCATTTTGGGAGGGGAGTCAGAGGTAGTTTTGTCTGGCGTTGGACATCAATATTTGTACGCTTCCGACCGATACAGTTAATCTATTTATACCATCATGTCAATGTTTACAAACAATGACAGTAATTTTGTCTGGTATTGGACGTTCTGAGGTGATCCCTAAGATATGTTCTAAATACACGAGCGGTCCAAAATTGACTGATTACAACATTTTACATATTTTCTGGATATTCACCCACCTTGGAAATGACGGTTGCTGGAAGCTGTTGCTGATCCCCGACCAAGATCATCTTGCTACATCTAAACTGTAGTGGGATGAGACAGTCTAACTCTACACATTGGGCAGCCTACAAACATACAGGAGCATGTTAGGAAAGAAACACATACCATCCTAGACACACTGCACTGGTAGCAAAGACATGCTTGTTTTGAATTAATTATTTCTAATAAAAGTTTTGAAGATAGACTAAACAAATTTTCCCAGACACTGCCTAAGACATCAAGCTATACTCTAGTCCAAAAACAATCAAGGTTCTAGGTTGTTTAGTGACATTTCTATACTTTTAAGACAATTAAAAAATATGTCAAAAATCACCTCAAAATTGCATTTTATTTCATTTTGAGAAATACCCTGAAAGAAAAATGTGCATGTTCGTAAGCAGAAATGTATTATTGATATTCATACGGGTTTGTTTTGTGAACAAATGCATATTAGGCGTGCTACAGCTTCATAAAAATGTTACAACAATGTTGAAAGACAGCCAAAACTTGAAGTGTATTTTTGGCACAACCCCTTCACCAATCGTAAATCAATCCCGTGTAATTTGGTGGACATGTAAGGCCAGCTTGTATGCCAAGTTATAGCTTTGCAACTATTGCAGTTTAAATATATTAAGTAATGCTTCCTGGTTGTCATTGATAACAGACATGTCACCAGATAGGCGGGTTTTACATAAACTGTGACATTTTTTCACTGGCAAGCGGTTTATTTTAAATTTAATACAAATTGACAGAGACACCTGTTTTTTTAGATATCTTTGTGTTTTCCCGCCAACTAGGCCCTGCAATCTGTATTTGTAATGGCTAAATGTTGAACGACTTTGTGTTTACGACTGGCCTACAGCCCCATGTGCTATTCTGTGTTTTGGTGGCACCTGATTGGTCAGGGGTCAACCCCGGGTTACTGACAAATGGCAGTCGAGCAGTACGAGTGCCACATTGTCAATCGGAGGAACCGGAGTTTGAATCCTGGTGCTGACCAATCAGTGGTTCGGTACCGGTACCGGCCACCATGTTGAAACTACGGCAATTTCATTCACCCTACATTGCCTGTGTGTTCTGGAAGAGACACTATAAACCGTTGGTCCCTTCTATCCATGGGAAATAAGTCTATGCCAGGGGAAATAAGATCCCATGCAGGGAAATGGAAAAATATGTCATGGACTCACTGAGGTGGGATCTCATTCTCTGAACTCCCACAGTCTTTCATGTCTGACAATGGACCCTGCCAATTAATAGTAAAAGAAGAATAACAAATTGCAACACAAATCTACTGGAAAATGCTATAATGAAAGTGGAAGACCACAGTTGAGTTGTGAGGACTGCATGACAAGGTATTTTAGAAAGACAGGAAGATGAAAAGTAGAGGGAGTGGGCTGCCAACAGGGAGCAGTAGAGAGCAACTACAACAACGGTCCAGCAACTATACCTCACCCCTGTATGTATAAGATTCCATCAGACAACTACAACAACAGTCCAGCAACTACACGTCACCCCTGTATGTATAAGATTCCATCAGACAACTACAACAACAGTCCAGCAACTATACCTCACCCCTGTATGTATAAGATTCCATCAGACAACTACAACAACAGTCCAGCAACTACACCTCACCCCTGTATGTATAAGATTCCATCAGACAACTACAACAACAGTCCAGCAACTATACCTCACCCCTGTATGTATAAGATTCCATCAGACAACTACAACAACAATCCAGCAACTACACCTCACCCCTGTATGTATAAGATTCCATCAGACAACTACAACAACAGTCCAGCAACTACACCTCACCCCTGTATGTATAAGATTCCATCAGACAACTACAACAACAGTCCAGCAACTACACCTCACCCCTGTATGTATAAGATTCCATCAGACAACTACTACAACAGTCCAGCAAATACACCTCACCCCTGTATGTATAAGATTCCATCAGGCAACTACAACAACAGTCCAGCAACTATACCTCACCCCTGTATGTATAAGATTCCATCAGACAACTACAACAACAGTCCAGCAACTACACCTCACCCCTGTATGTATAAGATTCCATCAGACAACTACAACAACAGTCCAGCAACTACACCTCACCCCTGATTGTATAAGATTCCATCAGACAACTACAACAACAGTCCAGCAACTACACCTCACCCCTGATTGTATAAGATTCCATCAGACAACTACAACAACAGTCCAGCAACTAGACCTCACCCCTGTATGTATAAGATTCCATCAGACAACTACAACAACGGTCCAGCAACTACACCTCACCCCTGTATGTATAAGATTCCATCAGACAACTACAACAACAGTCCAGCAACTACACCTCACCCCTGTATGTATAAGATTCCATCAGACAACTACAACAACAGTCCAGCAACTACACCTCACCCCTGTATGTATAAGATTCCATCAGACAACTACAACAACAGTCCAGCAACTACACCTCACCCCTGTATGTATAAGATTCCATCAGACAACTACAACAACAGTCCAGCAACTACACCTCACCCCTGTATGTATAAGATTCCATCAGACAACTACTACAACAGTCCAGCAAATACACCTCACCCCTGTATGTATAAGATTCCATCAGGCAACTACAACAACAGTCCAGCAACTATACCTCACCCCTGTATGTATAAGATTCCATCAGACAACTACAACAACAGTCCAGCAACTACACCTCACCCCTGTATGTATAAGATTCCATCAGACAACTACAACAACAGTCCAGCAACTACACCTCACCCCTGTATGTATAAGATTCCATCAGACAACTACAACAACAGTCCAGCAACTACACCTCACCCCTGTATGTATAAGATTCCATCAGACAACTACAACAACAGCCCAGCAACTACACCTCACCCCTGTATGTATAAGATTCCATCAGACAACTACAACAACAGTCCAGCAACTACACCTCACCCCTGTATGTATAAGATTCCATCAGACAACTACAACAACAGTCCAGCAACTACACCTCACCCCTGTATATATATAAGATTCCATCAGACAACTACAACAACAGTCCAGCAACTACACCTCACCCCTGTATGTATAAGATTCCATCAGACAACTACAACAACAGTCCAGCAACTACACCTCACCCCTGTATGTATAAGATTCCATCAGACAACTACAACAACAGTCCTGCAACTACATCTCACCCCTGTACAAGAATCCATCAGACAAAAACCGAACCGAACATCTGCCACTCTCATCACAATATTCCGAATACATCAGTAAATGTTACAGCCAAGCAAAAATCATCATGTAGTCATTACCTCGTCGACAATGACGCAAGTGAAATGCGGCATTCTGGGATTGGTCGTGCCGTCAGCTGACTTGGTTGGAATGAGATGTAACATTGAGTCGGAGCCACAACTGTTGAGTGTGCAACAGACAACGTTAGCGTTGAGCAAGACGTCTCTGCGGGCCGCTTGTTCACTCGCCTGGAACCCGACTACGTGACCCTGGAAGGGAGGAAATTTTGCATGTGAAACATTTCAGAGGTATTCTGATTCTGGATACAATGTAAAGCAGCCAATATTGGCATGAGCTAATGACAGGCTAGGTGTGGATGTATCATATTGTTCGTACGGGCCACCTGATCAGAGGTTGAAGTCATCTGAAGCATGGTGTTTAGATCATCTGTGGCTTCAACCTGGACATGAAGCATAGTGTTTACATCATCTGTGGCTTCAGCCTGGACATGAAGCATAATGTTTACTCAGCCACATGAAAGAGTACTTTTAAGATTGGCCGTTGAAGATATCAACATTAAACACTGACCATCCATGTGACGTGATGGATAGTATTTTAATCAAAATATAACAAAACCAGACAAATATTCTACGAAAGAAGACTTTAAGACATGGCACTAGCCATCTTAAGATGAAACACTGGTCATCTTAAGACTTGATACTGACCGTCTTGGATGTGAGACTCATCTCCAGTTTCTGCAGTCTCTCTTTCTGTCTCTCTCTCTCCTCCTTCGTCTTATTCGCCTGAAACATGTGTTACTATGGCAACCAGTTGCTACGTGATCCGTTTAATTGATGGATCCCCTACATCACGATATACATTTTCAATAAAACACAAGGTAAATTTTTCGCATTCATCATTGACTTTCCAAAAGTAACATTAATAATATGTCAACACCATCTATCATCATCTTGTAAGAAATTCAATTACATTAAAAAACAAACATGTTATGTTAAAAAACGCAATTACAGAAAGTTACATCTTGGGTATAAAAGGCTTTCAAGGTTAGAGAACATGAGCTGGCACTTGCCTCTGGTTCATTGCGAGCTGCCAGGAAGATCTCGTAGTTCTGTTCAAGTGCATTGATCTTGCTGCGGATAGACTCCATGGCGCGTGTGATACTGCTGGGACAAGTAGACTTCACCCCTGCAACCAATCACCACACAGTACATCTTGTAGTGTACAACTAGACCAGTTGTTTGTATACAAATGAGTTCTTTTAACTATCCTGAAGGATGTTCAGCAATCTAATACCAGTTGTTGCTTAACCCATTCAGACTTTGATACGTATTATTACGTACAGTGAATTTTCTACAAAAACGGGTGTTTAGGGGCATTTATACGACTTTACAATAATGCCAGATCGAGGCAGCCTTGTGTTTCACAGTCATGGGGGCATTGATTACTTTTGTTGCAGTTAATGCAACATTTTCATCAAAAATCATTGTGATGTCAGTTTTTGAGCAAAAACAGTGGCAGAAGCGAACCGCGCTGCACATATGTGTTTTAATGCATTATTTGAGGCAAAAAATGACAACGAATTCGGTGGATTGATACAGATAAACGAATGTAACTGGAGCTGGTGCTTCCACAACTTCAAGTAAATCGCACGGGGAGTGAAACCATCAAAGACAAACTTAGACACATCCGATTTCATGTCCGACTGGCAACAAAATGGCGTCAACCAACTTTGAATCCACAATGCGTTTAAACAAAATAATCATTTAATATCACGATTCGTGTGCGTGTTACCTAACACACACGCTAGAAACTTGGGAGTGAACTTTGATTATAATATGTCTCTTGAGCGACACATAACAAACATTTGCCGAAATGCGTATTACCACTTCCATAGCATTGGACGCATTCGTCGATACTTAGACAAAGAACACACAAAACAACTTGTGCATGCGCTAGTCATTTTGCGAATTGACTGCTGCAATAGTCTTCTTAATTGATTGCCAGCAACAGTAATTGAGAAACTACAACGTGTCCAAAATGCATGTGCTCGTATCATAACGATGAGGTCGAAACGAGACCATGCCATGCCCATGCTCTTGGAGCTGCACTGGCTTCCTATGAAGAGTCGCATTACTTTCAAGACCCAACTTCTCACTTTTAAATGTCTTCATGGGCTCGCACCTCCATATCTCTCAGCACTTCGCCCGGCATGCTGTCTACGCTCCTCCGATCAGCTATTCCTTAAACAACCCACTACCCGCACTAAACTCGGCAGACGAGCATTCTCTTGTGCAGCTCCAAGAGCATGGAATCACAGTGCACCAATGCACTAGTGCCAATCAGTTTAAAGTGGCACTGAAGACATATCTTTTCACAAATTATTTTAACATTCAATGATCATAATTACTGATATCTTTATTTCAATTAATTTAATATTATAATTAATCTATTTTATTGTTTTAATATCTTGCATACTTGTGTTTATCTGTATATTTTAAGACAGTAGTTGATTTTATTTAGTAGTAATGATTGCATAGTATTTTTAAGTATATACACTATGGGCATGTGCAAGTGAACAATTATTTGGATGGGGTGCTATATAAGAAATAAATTATTATTATTATAATTATGTTGCTATTGGGTAATCTTCTGTGCATGGTTTTATTTTAATTGTCTTTATAATGATTTTTATATTGTCAGTGCATTGAATATCTATCAGTTAGATATCTATCAGTTAGGTATCATGCAGAAAACAACTGTTATTGTTATTATTATTATTAACCTGCTTAAAATTCAGTTTTTTGTTTATCTAATTTTATAATAATTTTGCAGAAATCAAACCTACCCTCGTAGTCATGCAAATACTGAAACTCGATAACAAAATCATGAAACCAAATATGAAAGTTTTTCTTTGAAAACTGATAATCAGGAGAATGTTCGAAAACCAACAAAAAAACGGGAGATATCCGGAGTCGGGGATTTGAAAGGTGTGATGTGAGGTTCCCTACTTACCTTCCTGCATCCAAACTTTAGTGAGTGCTTCCAGACTGTAACCAGAGACATCATCAGCACACCTACCCACACGCACTAGTTGAAGGGGAGAGCGCCGACCTGAAGGCACACGCAGTTCATCAATCAACTTTGAAATATTAGAAAAAAGAAAACTGGAATTGTACATGTGGTGTGTGTGTGCATGTGCGTGTGTCGCTATGATGCTGTGTGCGAGTATGTGAATGTGTGCATGCCTGGTGTGTGTGTGTGCGTGTGTGCAAAGCTACCAAGTCTCACGCATTTACATGAGTCTCACACAGAGTCCATCTCACGCATTCACGCATAAACCTGTAAATTTCATATTCACAATTTCAAAAAATATTAAAACAAACAGGCTTATTTTCAAGCACATGTTGATATATTTATTCACTTGCACACGCGCACAGCATAGAGCTTCCATAGAGTCTGCTGCGAGGTCATTCTTATCATCGTCAGTAATGTGTATAAAATGTTGTTTTCCATTTATTTTAACTATTTGAGCTGCCACCAAGTGTTTTGTTGAGAAACATTAGTGCTGCCACCTTGTGTCCATTTCAGGAACTGAACCTCACACATATTTCTCAACTCAACTTGGCAGCTTTATGTATGCACAGATATCTGCACATGGCTTCCTGCATGTCTATGTATGGATGGACATGTACATACTGCATACACTGTAATCACATAAAACTCTCAAATTAGTAACAGAAAACATAGTATGCTAACTTTATCATCCAGTGTCTGTCCACGTTACTTGACACACTCAACTTACCGTCTTTCCTATCCTTGATCCGTTTCTGAATGAGTCGTCTCATTAACTCATCGACTGCTGCATTGGATGGCGTACACAGCAAGATCTTCGGTGTCTGAGTCGCTGAATTCTCCTGAAACATGACTGCAGACTGTCAACTCACAGCAGACATACTACATTCAACATAACCTGGACGCTCAGTAATATTAATCCCATTCACCAAAGGTTGATGGCAGGTAATTACCAATGAACAGTTAGCTAACTTTGAAAATGTATGCAGCCATAAAATGAGTCATTTTAAGAATTTATGCTGAATAAATAACAATGACAGAACTTATTTTGCACCTAAGTACTTGATAACCAAGCACAAAAGCATACAAATTAAAGCGTTATTCAATCTAAAAATTTATCCAGATTATTTCAGTTGTCAACATCAAATGTTGTTGGTAAGCAGTACACTTTCAAACATGTACATTACGCCCTAATCAAAGCTACAAACATAACCAAGGTCATCCCCTTCTAAGCACTACTTGCAGAAATGTGCAAATGATCTTCTGGGTAAAACTGAAAAGTTAACTTAAAACGCAGTAATGGTACCTCCTGGTACAGCCGCCTTTAGATACTGACATTCCTCAAAAATGTTTCCTCTGGCAACAGTAAACCCAGTGAAGTGGTGACCCCTACTGTCAATACTGTTGGATGTGGACACGAAGTATCTCACCTTGTTACCCCGCCCATGTTCTTTGGCTGATGACAGTATGCGGGAGATGATATTTATGATGGTTGTTGTTTTTCCCGTGCCTGGGGGGCCCTGGATGAGACAGATTCGAGGTAGAATCGGTGGACCGAGGGCGCACTCCGCCGCAGACTGAGCCACTCGTTGCTGCAACTGTGGACGGAACAGTGACAGTTAGTTGAGCAAAATAAAACAATTTGTTTCAAACTTCTTCCCCACTGGCAGGGTGGGACTACATCACTTATACCGGTGCTTCCCAATTTTGCTATACATAACGGAAAATCATTTTATTAAAAAAATGTGAACTCTTTCATAAGATATCTGTATTCTAAACCTGTAGATATCTGTATTTTAAACCTGTAATACATATTTAATCAAATTTGTACACACAAACTGTTAGAAATGTCGCTTAGAGAGTTAGAGTAAAGTACTTAGCAATAATTTAATAAGACAAAACTCCCTACTGTGGCATTAACCACGTTATGCATTGTAAGATGCTTACAAAAGTATCTGATCAGCATGCATAGCTTGGTTTTTATTCTTAATCACAGAAATGTTCCATTCATTGCTGCTATTTTATCAATTTGAATATTCTATTGAACCAGGCACATTAGTTTGTTGTTGCTTCCACAAAAACATTCATACATATGTAAACACAGGCAATAAATGCTTATTGCATGAAATCAAGGCTTCTTCATGCAAGATGTTAATACGGCCATTCTTAGCACTCAGCAAAGTAGACCGATGTAACTATAATGATGTTAATGCAGCTATTCTTAGCACTCAGCGAAGTAGACCGATGTAACTATAATGATGTTAATGCAACAATTATTAGCATGCAGCGACGTAGACTGATGTAACTATAATGATGTTAATGCAGCCATTATTAGCATGCAGTGAAGTAGACAGATGTAACTATAATGATGTTAATGCGGCCATTATTAGCATGCGGCTAAGTAGACTGATGTAACTATAATGATGTTAATGCAGTCATTATTAGCATGCAGTGAAGTAGACTGATGTAACTATAATGATGTTAATGCAGTCATTATTAGCATGCAGTGAAGTAGACTGATGTAACTATAATGATGTTAATGCAGCCATTATTAGCATGCAGTGAAGTAGACTGATGTAACTATAATGATGTTAATGCAGCCATTATTAGCATGCGGTGAAGTAGACCGATGTAACTATAATGATGTTAATGCAGCCATTATTAGCATGCAGTGAAGTAGACCGATGTAACTATAATGATGTTAATGCAGCCATTATTAGCATGCAGTGAAGTAGACCGATGTAACTATAATGATGTTAATGCAGCCATTATTAGCATGCAGTGAAGTAGACCGATGTAACTATAATGATGTTAATGCAGCCATTATTAGCATGCAGTGAAGTAGACCGATGTAACTATAATGATGTTAATGCAGCCATTATTAGCATGCAGCGACGTAGACTGATGTAACTATAATGATGTTAATGCAGCCATTATTAGCATGCAGCGACGTAGACTGATGTAACTATAATGATGTTAATGCAGCCATTATTAGCATGCAGCGACGTAGACTGATGTAACTATAATGATGTTAATGCAGCCATTATTAGCATGCAGTGAAGTAGACCGATGTAACTATAATGATGTTAATGCAGCCATTATTAGCATGCAGCGACGTAGACTGATGTAACTATAATGATGTTAATGCAGCCATTATTAGCATGCAGCGACGTAGACTGATGTAACTATAATGATGTTAATGCAGCCATTATTAGCATGCAGCGACATAGACTGATGTAACTATAATGATGTTAATGCAGCCATTATTAGCATGCAGTGAAGTAGACCGATGTAACTATAATGATGTTAATACAGCCATTATTAGCATGCAGCGACGTAGACTGATGTAACTATAATGATGTTAATGCAGCCATTATTAGCATGCAGTGAAGTAGACCGATGTAACTATAATGATGTTAATGCAGCCATTATTAGCATGCAGCGACGTAGACTGATGTAACTATAATGATGTTAATGCAGCCATTATTAGCATGCAGCGACGTAGACTGATGTAACTATAATGATGTTAATGCAGCCATTATTAGCATGCAGCGACGTAGACTGATGTAACTATAATGATGTTAATGCAGCCATTATTAGCATGCAGTGAAGTAGACCGATGTAACTATAATGATGTTAATGCAGCCATTATTAGCATGCAGTGAAGTAGACTGATGTAACTATAATGATGTTAATGCAGCCATTATTAGCATGCAGCGACGTAGACTGATGTAACTATAATGATGTTAATGCAGCCATTATTAGCATGCAGTGAAGTAGACTGATGTAACTATAATGATGTTAATGCAGCCATTATTAGCATGCAGTGAAGTAGACTGATGTAACTATAATGATGTTAATGCAGCCATTATTAGCATGCAGCGTTAACAGTAGACTGATGTAACTATAATGATGTTAATGCAGCCATTATTAGCATGCAGCGACGTAGACTGATGTAACTATAATGATGTTAATGCAGCCATTATTAGCATGCAGCGACGTAGACTGATGTAACTATAATGATGTTAATGCAGCCATTATTAGCACGCAGCGACGTAGACTGATGTAACTATAATGATGTTAATGCAGCCATTATCAGCATGCAGTGAAGTAGACCGATGTAACTATAATGATGTTAATGCAGCCATTATTAGCATTCAGCGACGTAGACTGATGTAACTATAATGATGTTAATGCAGCCATTATTAGCATGCAGCGAAGTAGACTGATGTAACTATAATGATGCTAATGCGGCCATTATTAGCATGCGGCTAAGTAGACTGATGTAACTATAATGATGTTAATGCAGCCATTATTAGCACTCAGTGAAGTAGACCGATGTAACTATAATGATGTTAATGCAGCCATTATTAGCATGCAGCGAAGTAGACTGATGTAACTATAATGATGTTAATGCGGCCATTATTAGCATGCAGTGAAGTAGACCGATGTAACTATAATGATGTTAATGCGGCCATTATTAGCATGCGGCGAAGTAGACCGATGTAACTATAATGATGTTAATGCGGCCATTATTAGCATGCGGCTAAGTAGACTGATGTAACTATAATGATATTAATACGACCATTCTTAGCACTCAGCAAAGTAGACCGATGTAACTATAATGTTGTTAATGCGGCCATTATTAGCATGCGGCTAAGTAGACTGATGTAACTATAATGATGTTAATGCAGCCATTATTAGCATGCAGCAAAGTAGACTGATGTAACTATAATGATGCTAATGCGGCCATTATTAGCATGCGGCTAAGTAGACTGATGTAACTATAATGATGTTAATGCAGCCATTATTAGCACTCAGCGAAGTAGACCGATGTAACTATAATGATGTTAATGCAGCCATTATTAGCATGCAGTGATGTAGACTGATGTAACTATAATGATGTTAATGCGGCCATTATTAGCATGCAGTGAAGTAGACCGATGTAACTATAATGATGTTAATGCGGACATTATTAGCATGCGGCGAAGTAGACCGATGTAACTATAATGATGTTAATGCGGCCATTATTAGCATGCAGTGAAGTAGACCGATGTAACTATAATGATGTTAATGCAGCCATTATTAGCATGCAGCGAAGTAGACCGATGTAACTATAATGATGTTAATGCGGCCATTATTAGCATGCGGCGAAGTAGACCGATGTAACTATAATGATGTTAATGCGGCCATTATTAGCATGCGGCGAAGTAGACCGATGTAACTATAATGATGTTAATGCAGCCATTATTAGCATGCAGTGAAGTAGACCGATGTAACTATAATTATGTTAATGCAGCCATTATTAGCATGCAGCGAAGTAGACCGATGTAACTATAATGATGTTAATGCAGCCATTATTAGCATGCAGCGAAGTAGACCGATGTAACTATAATGATGTTAATGCGGCCATTATTAGCATGCGGCGAAGTAGACCGATGTAACTATAATGATGTTAATGCGGCCATTATTAGCATGCAGTGAAGTAGACCGATGTAACTATAATGATGTTAATGCAGCCATTATTAGCATGCAGCGAAGTAGACCGATGTAACTATAATGATGTTAATGCGGCCATTATTAGCATGCGGCGAAGTAGACCGATGTAACTATAATGATGTTAATGCGGCCATTATTAGCATGCAGTGAAGTAGACCGATGTAACTATAATGATGTTAATGCAGCCATTATTAGCATGCAGCGACATAGACCGATGTAACTATAATGATGTTAATGCGGCCATTATTAGCATGCGGCGAAGTAGACCGATGTAACTATAATGATGTTAATGCGGCCATTATTAGCATGCAGCGAAGTAGACTGATGTAACTATAATGATGTTAATGCAGCCATTATTAGCATGCAGCGAAGTAGACTGATGTAACTATAATGATGTTAATGCGGCCATTATTAGCATGCGGCGAAGTAGACCGATGTAACTATAATGATGTTAATGCGGCCATTATTAGCATGCAGTGAAGTAGACCGATGTAACTATAATGATGTTAATGCGGCCATTATTAGCATGCAGTGAAGTAGACCGATGTAACTATAATGATGTTAATGCAGCCATTATTAGCATGCAGCGACATAGACCGATGTAACTATAATGATGTTAATGCGGCCATTATTAGCATGCGGCGAAGTAGACCGATGTAACTATAATGATGTTAATGCGGCCATTATTAGCATGCAGTGAAGTAGACCGATGTAACTATAATGATGTTAATGCAGCCATTATTAGCACTCAGCTAAGTAGACTGATGTAACTATAATGATGTTAATGCGGCCATTATTAGCATGCGGCGAAGTAGACCGATGTAACTATAATGATGTTAATGCGGCCATTATTAGCATGCAGTGAAGTAGACCGATGTAACTATAATGATGTTAATGCGGCCATTATTAGCATGCGGCGAAGTAGACCGATGTAACTATAATGATGTTAATGCGACCATTATTAGCATGCAGTGAAGTAGACCGATGTAACTATAATTATGTTAATGCAGCCATTATTAGCATGCAGCGAAGTAGACCGATGTAACTATAATGATGTTAATGCAGCCATTATTAGCATGCGGCGAAGTAGACCGATGTAACTATAATGATGTTAATGCGGCCATTATTAGCATGCGGCGAAGTAGACCGATGTAACTATAATGATGTTAATGCGGCCATTATTTGCATGCAGCGAAGTAGACCGATGTAACTATAATGATGTTAATGCAGCCATTATTAGCACTCAGCTAAGTAGACTGATGTAACTATAATGATGCTAATGCGGCCATTATTAGCATGCGGCGAAGTAGACCGATGTAACTATAATGATGTTAATGCGGCCATTATTAGCATGCAGTGAAGTAGACCGATGTAACTATAATGATGTTAATGCGGCCATTATTAGCATGCGGCGAAGTAGACCGATGTAACTATAATGATGTTAATGCGGCCATTATTAGCATGCAGTGAAGTAGACCGATGTAACTATAATTATGTTAATGCAGCCATTATTAGCATGCAGCGAAGTAGACCGATGTAACTATAATGATGTTAATGCAGCCATTATTAGCACTCAGCTAAGTAGACTGATGTAACTATAATGATGTTAATGCGGCCATTATTAGCATGCGGCGAAGTAGCCCGATGTAACTATAATGATGTTAATGCGGCCATTATTAGCATGCGGCTAAATAGACTGATGTAACTATAATGATGTTAATGCAGCCATTATTAGCACTCAGCGAAGTAGACCGATGTAACTATAATGATGTTAATGCAGCCATTATTAGCATGCAGTGACGTAGACTGATGTAACTATAATGATGTTAATATGAAGTGAAGTAGACTGATGTAACTATAATGATGTTAATGCAGCCATTATTAGCATGCAGCGAAGTAGACCGATGTAACTATAATGATGTTAATGTGGCCATTATTAGCATGCAGTGAAGTAGACTGATGTAACTATAACGATGTTAATGTGGCCATTATTAGCATGCAGTGAAGTAGACTGATGTAACTATAACGATGTTAATGCAGCCATTATTAGCATGCAGTGAAGTAGACTGATGTAACTATAACGATGTTAATACGAAGTGAAGTAGGCTGATGTAACTATAATTATGTTAATGTGGCCATTATTAGCATGCAGCGAAGTTGACCGATGTAACTATAATGCATTCCACCATCTCTATGAGTCAATTGCGTCTATTACAATCCTCTGCCGTGGACACTTCCAAATTTCTATTGTTTTAAAACCACATCACAACGGAGAGCAGCGACAGAGAACATAGTCCTCAATATTGAGTTTGAATTGGCTAAATTCAACCATTAGGAGTATGAAATAAATATTAAATGGTACCTTTGGATTCTGCTGTAATTGTACTCAGTGGTATGGGCTTATTTGAATGTGTGTTACGCTGCCACCAACGTGTACAATTACAGCAGTAAGCAATTAGCAAAGGTATAAACTAATATAACAATAAAAGAACACCACACCTGTAGTGACGATGTCTCTGTAGTTGCATCAGGTAATGATGACAGAAAGACTTGTTCGTTGACAGGGCGAAGAATGTCTCGACACAAGCTACTTCTGGGCAGCGACATGAGCCCCCCAAACTGGTGGATGGCTGTCGAGAGTGACGATATAATCTGTGAAAATAAAATTTTATTAATTAAATTTGTTCCCTTTAATTGATACAAATTGTAATTAAATGTACATCTATCATTTATTATGTATTAATTTAAAACATGTGAATATATTTATTTTAATATGAAAAATGTGTTCTACACACACACACACATATATATACACATACATATACGTTTTGATTATATATTAATATGAACATAAATGTCTTTGCCATCTAGCTGATGTACTGGATTGATTTACAAAGTTTCTTAGCCAGATCAGTTCAATTTTATTGGTAGTGAAAACTGATTGAATTGAAGGCTACGGAGCTAGTATAATTCAATATTAACGCAGCATAAACGTGAAAACATGACAAAGAGACAAAGACAGTGACTTACTGTTATTTTCATGTGTTTCTTCTCATCAATGCGATATTGTCGATAGTAGAGTCTCACAGATATCTGAGTGACCACGCTGTCATTGTCCTTCACATCTTTTGCTAGGAAAGAAATATATATGTTCACACATGGTTGACTAATCTCATTTTGATGCTAGCTACAAAATTCAAATATGTCTGTCTCAAATGGTGGCCACCAGTTTCAAAATTATTTGGTTTCTTACGTCTTTCTTTAAACAATAAACCCGATAAGTCCCCAAAAATTGCTGCACAGGTAAGCACAAGATTGCTGGTTGCATATTAAAAGTCATTCCAGAAAGTAAGATTATTATTGTAAAGTAGGACTATTATTCCCCTCAATTCAGTTATTTATCTCATCAGGTTCTAGAATAATTTTGCCTAAAATCAAACCACCATGATATGCGGCAGCATCTCATTTGTGCAAATGCATTATCCTGTTTTTATGAAAGTATTAAAACATAAAAATATTGTTATCTAACCTGGTCAAAATTCTTCGAAAAATGCCAAAATTGGGCCCAGCTGCATAATGCTACAACAATAGACTTTCATAAGTGACAAAATCTAAGTAATGCATTGAGTACTTGACAGTACTAGGGATCGATTTGAAAAGATATGCATGTGCCCTTCGGGCACATCAGAGATAGAACTATGTCCTTTTTTGAAATTTGATGTCCCCAAATCAGTTGATTAAAATTGTATTAATTAATTTGCATGATAGTATGATCGCTTAAATAACCTGGTAAATAATGTGAACATTACATTTCTTTAATATTAGGCGTGTAATCATGTTGTTATTTAACTTATTTTGAATTCTACTCAGGACTGCCTACATGACATATTTCTGGGTACAAAACAAAACAATCAATATCAAAGTGCTCAGAAATGTTTTGTTTTTTCAAAATCTGTAACATTACAAAACTAGGTACATCATGGGTAGGTGTGCCCCATTTTTCGTGGACTGGTCATGCTACTACAGTCTACTGCCCCAAGGATAGGGAGATTCTAACTAAGAAATATGGTGCAGCAGTTTGTGACATTGAGTAACAACGATTCACATAAGAGAGAGCCGCAACTAAAACTATTAAAAGAACCATGTTGATTAAACATTAAAAAACTCATTGAACAGATGTATGGAATAGCCTCACTCAGTCTAATAAAATTGCATGAGTGCAGTCTGTTGAAAGGAAATTTTATTATAAGTTGTGAGAAAATCACCCAATTAAATTATACTATATATACAGTACGACTATTACGTGTAAGACTAGAACATAGCATTGTCTGTTTTCCAAAGTTTATGACCCACGGTGACGGGGGCATTTGTAGTGAATGTACTATTTGTGAGCCTTGGGGACGGAGGCATGATTGTTGATAAACATGCTTTTTAAAAATGTTTATTTTTTGTTTATAATGTACTCCAATTGTAACATTTAGCAAATATACATGAATTTAAAAACGTGCATATATTGTACATGTATGGATATTATTTTGTAAGATATGAATGGATTGCATTTTGTTCGGCAAGAGTTGAAAGTTGACGATGGGCAATAATATGGTGTCGGCAGCAACAAACGCTGTTCACGGTGCTCAACTAAAGCTTATAAACAATGTCAATGACAGGCAAGGGGTAGGAAAGGCACAAGGGCATTGATTAGACTGTTCTCAGTGTCCAGACATCAATGTAAGATGTGATTTAAATAACTCCATTCAGGCCATTCAGTTCTGTTTGTTGTCTGAGCGGTCTTTGTCTGTGTTCGGGTGCAGACTGGAGCAAACTGGAGGGCTATTTGTGCCTCAAAATGTGCTAAAGCTTAAGACTCAATATTTTATAGCATAAATATGCCTGGGATGATGTGGAATGATTTAATTATCGCATCAACGTGTCAAATGTAGGCAAAACTATAGTTAATAACGGCAAAATAAAAGTGGGCCCGGATTCTACACAAGTGCCCCTCAATTTTCTCAGATTTCTCAGACACATTTTGTATGCGTCTTTTGGGCACATGCAGCAAAAATGTATGTGGCACACCAGCGTACAATGTGTCATTGACGTTTATATAAGTCAGATAGATGTTCTTTTGGATCTGTGATAAGGTCAGATTTAAGGATATCAAACATTAAAGCTGTAATGTCAATTCTGTGAATGGCTCTGTAAGACACATTGTGTTTTGACTAGAGTGACGTTATAGAAACATTAACATTAGCAATGACAGTTTGGTGGTTTGATAACCCATCTGAAACAGTAGGTGTTTGGATATTACTACAAGTTGAACGGGTTATCAAGAGGTCAGATGGATAAATATTGCTAAGAGACCTTGAAAGATCAGGGATGAACAGCTGAAAGTGAGAGAAAATGTCATAGGACCAAGATAGATGGAGACGGCTCATTACATGGGAGGGACAGACCAAGGGATGTACCCCCACCCCGCAAGGGATCAAGGGAAGAAGACCTACCAATCAGTGAATGCAGTTTTTGCTTCCTGTTACGAGTGACATTGGTGACCAGTCCAAACACTGGCTTCGTTTCCGTCCGACCATCTCGGTGAGCAAGACACAGATCCAACACCAGCAAGTCATTCTTCCATATCAGCCTTGAGGTTTTCTCCTCCTCGCTCGTCAGAGCACCTAAACCAAAGCAAACAAACTGTATGATACAACCAATACAATTACTGAAAAGTGCTGTGAAAAAAGGATGTATAAGTCAAGAACCCTGCAAATGACAATAATCTTATCAGACTACAGCCACTTTTTATATGACCAGTATACTTCATTTTTTGCATTTAGTTAGCAAAGTCCATTAACCATTTACACTTGCAACCTGCCAAATGTAGTTAACTTACAACATTTATACCCTCTACACTACCGTAAAAGAACCGAGGTCTAACACAACAGTAGCCTTTCTTGTAACCTCCTAGGCCATAATTCAGACTCGGTTCATTCTGACAAACCTTGGTAGACGAGGTCAATGTGTTTGTTTGGAATGATGTTTGCATGGTCAAGGACCATGTGCCTCTCTGACCCTGGCCTCTTCTCCATCCAGTCACGCTGCACCTGACACATAATGGTCACTTCTTAGGGGTTATCTCATGACCAAAGTAATACAATGGAATAATACAAAGACATGACCCACCAAGCTGCCTGGTTTTGACATCCACAATATGGTCAGTGTGCAGTAAATACAGTTTCATTCAATATGTTGCAACCAGGGTCCGTACACAACGACAGATACCAAATTCAAGGCTATTTCAAGGCTAGTAAAAGGAATAATCAAGGCTATTTAACCGAGAACAAACTGGCACCAGACTACCCTGGGGTACTGACTGCGACCTACAGCTGGTCAACAAAACATCAAAATGCTAACAAATAACAGATCTGAGTGGAATGGTTTGGCAGCCTCATGCATCTATGGAAGCATGCCCTGCTAAATCATAGTATGTAACACCCATACCTGTAAAAAGTGATTGGTCAAGGAAGATCAGTTTGAATTAATAGGAAGACCTGCATCATAAAAAGGGGTCTGTGGGCAACTGTTGTACAGTACAAGCAGATAAGTTGATGGGCAGCAGAAGTGCTCCCAAGCCAGAGGGAGGGGGGTAATGATGAACAAAGGCTACCAGGGTCAGTGGGCAACTGTAGCCAACAGCAGTGCAACCTGCATCTCTGACCGAGATCAGCAGGGAATGTACTTTTACCAGTGGGCAAAGGACAGAGGCAGAGCATAATCAAGGCTTTTTAAGGCTGTCAGCCAGAATTCAAGGATATCAAGTCTTTGAAATGGGATTGGTGTAATTCAAAGTTTTCAAGGATTTCAAGGCCCCGTTGCAGTGTAAACCGCCAATGAGAATCCATGTTACAAAGTTGCTATGTAAACAGCCAATGAGAATGTTTATTAGAACGATGAAGGGTTGACAGCCAAAAAGGCATGTTACAACACTGCTGAGTAGACAACCAATAAGAATGTTCCTTACAACGCTAATGAGTAGACAGCCAATGAGACTGAGTGTTACAAAGCTGCAAGGTGGTACTCACAGACTGCCATGTCTCGAGCAGCAGCAGTGGCATGACAATCTCCACGTATTGGTCAAATGAGTCGTAGCTGTCAAGGAGTGGCCAGACTTTCATCGAGCCCAATACGGGGGGCACTTTCTCACAGAATGCTGAAGTCACACAGACAAGCTTGTTGCATAATCACAGTCACATAATCACAGTCACTGCTGGTAGCAGCACAGGTTTTTTAATTTTAGTAACAGAATCTGGGGAAAATTTACTCCAACAGTAGTAAAAGTACTCTTTAAACATTTTACTAGAAGAAAATAATTCAAAACAATTGTAAAACATAAATAATTCTTGAAGTCAATAATTGTGTTTGCATTACCTATTAGCTGAATTATCATGTCTAATCACACCATTGCCGTGATTTGCAAGGGAGACGGACAGGGGAGTGACAGGTGAATAAACAGGCAAGCCAAGGCTACTGGTTTCATTGGGCCTTTCCAACAAAAATCATTTAAGACCTTTGCTCGCTACTAATAATGCACCGATTACATATTTATAACCACACATGGAGAGAGAGAGAGATATATATATATATAGAGAGAGAGAGAGAGAGAGAGACTTACAGTGACAGAAGGGTAGGGGATGGAGGGTGGGGGTGGAAGGGCGAGTGAGATATGGAGCAGAGAGAGGGGCAGAGAGGACCTGTGTGTCTGTGTGCATGCGTATTTATGTGTGTGCGTGCATGTGTGCGTGTGTGTGTGGTATGTATCCTACCTTGTTGCTCTGAGAGCCAACTGGTGTTCCAGCGTAGAATTCGCAGCAGTAAGTCAGAGTCTACACAGAGAGATCGACTTGATGCAGTTTGTGCCACAGGCCACAGCCGCCTCTCACTACCAGGTTGCACCACCTGTCACAGCACGCAGGCACAGTCAAACTTGGCTCACTATAGAGGTATGATGTCTGCTCCATATTTGTTAACAGTATCTATATTATTATTATTCTGAATGAGAATAAATAAATTGTGTTTAATAATCCTGAAGCAGTGTTCGCAACTAGAAATTGGTGCCAATGAGCGTTAAAATTGTAAACACAAGTCTTTTATATCACATTAACACCAATGGGTGTTCAGAGATCAAAATATAAGCTCTTTTATAGAATGGGGTGGATGAAATTGCCCACGTTTTGAAAGAGCAACAGTTGGATTTGAACCTCACACCCTCAACTGAGAGCCTGGTGCAGTAAACCGAGACTATTCGCAGTTCCAATATTCACAAACAGGCTACACAAATGCATTGTATTCAGCAAAATTGACAAAAATAAGAATGTACTAGCATTAATTTTTATAATGTTTTGCCTCCACTAAAATTGAACTAAATTCTACAAGTCGTTTTATCTCAATTTATTTTATTGATTAGTTATTTATTTTATCGATAAGTTTCACTCATGACACTACATACGTGCGGAGATGACATCTTGCTCGTCAAAGTTACTTTCTTAGTAACCGATTCTTGCTGTGCACAGTTGGGTCTTTTTGCAACAGGTGGCGCTACCAGGTTCTGATTACTGCTTTCCCCACCAGGTGGCACAGACTCTTCAGGTAGACTTGCACTTTTAAGTGGTGCATTGGCTGTAGGTGCCTCCACTGCTGGCGTAGAGATGTGTTCCGTGGCCATGGTAGTCTGTCGTGATGTGACTGATGACAATGGTTTAGCAGTGGTCCTGGTCATGTCCTGGAGGAGAGCGTCACTGCGAGACGTAAACCGCTGCTGGACTGATGCCGACTTCGCTCTTGTTAATTTATTTTTCCGTAACACTTCGCCTATACATAAAAAAAATAAACTCGTGCAAAAACAGAGAACCATTAAAAACAGATACACTGCTTTGATAATTCACAGTGAAATCCACAGCAAATGCCATAATTTACCAAAACATATGTTCTGTTTTTTAAGATAATTTACACCTGTCATAATGAACAGTAAATATATCCGTGTGAACTGTGAATGTTTACTAACTACCAAGTTCAAACCATGATAATAATCACTTTCTTAGATGGATATAATTTTAAAACTGTACATATGACCAAGTAGATTGATCCAAGATTGCTTTATAATGATAATTATTATAATTTTACATATTATTAAACCACAGAATAATCCCAAAAGCATGGACAAATCTGGTGCAACATACACCAACTGCTCATATGAGAATATCATATGAGAATATCATATGAGAATATCATATGAGAATATCATATGAGAATATCATATGAGAATATCATATGAGAATATCATATGAGAATATCATATGAGAATATCATATGAGAATATCATATGAGAATATCATATGAGAATATCATATGAGAATATCATATAAGAATATCATATGAGAATATCATATGAGAATATCATATGAGAATATCATATGAGAATATCATATGAGAATATCATATGAGAATATCATATGAGAATATCAGGACAACAGAACAATATACCAAAGAAAATAAAGGAACTCACGAGCCTTCATCTGCGTCTGTGCATTTCTGACCTCTTGTCTTGACAACCGGTCAGCATCCACAGCTTTGCTGGACGCCATTCGTTGTTTCCTGTTTCTCGCCCAGGTCAGCACAGAGGAATGTCTCCCAGGCACACCTTTATTGGGCGACATCACGGTCCGTCTCCTAGGGTAAAACATATCGGCTTTCAGTGGTGAAAGACGGCGAGCTCTCACTGGTGAAACTGATAGATGGAGGGCTCTCATTGGCAATGGATGGCGGGCTCTAACTGGCGACAGATGGCGGGTTCCCATTGGTGAAAGATGGTGGGCTCTCACTGGTGAAAGGTGGCGGGCTCTCATTGGTGAAAGGTGGTGGGCTCTCATTGGTGAAAGATGGTGGGCTCCCATTGGCAAAAGGTGATGGGCTCTCGCTGGTGAAAGGTGGGCTTGCTTGCGTTTTTGTGTCGCTGGAGCGGGTGGTCGGTGTGGGTGTTTGCCGTGAGAGTGTCTCCTGATATGGCTGCCAGAGAAAGACAACTTCTGACTTGTTGGCAAGACGAAGAACGTGCTGTTGTCTTCTGAGCTCCCATGTGTCTCATGGTCGTCAGTGGTCGCCGTGTCATCTTCTGTGAAATCTAGAGTTTCACCATCATCGTATAAACCTTTTGATTCAGTTGTAGTCTCGACTGCATGATGTGGCTGACATGGTTTGGTGGCAGTGTCGGATGTATCACCTTTTTGACATGGTTCCATGTCAGTGTCAACTGCATGACGTGATCGACACGACGTCTCGACTGGGATGCGTTTCTCAAAACTGTTTAGAATGCTATCCAAAGCCGCAGCACGGATACGAAGAGGACTACTGCTGCCACCTAGTGACCGTTCCTCTCGGTGTTCTCGCACTGTGTGTCTCACTGTCACGTCCTGGTCATACTCATCTTGCGCTGTCACATCTTGTGCATGTTCCCGAGTAATCCCATTTCTTTGTGTCCGGCAACTTGCATCAGAGGGTTCTGCTTCCACGGTCAGTTCAACTGACCCAGTCACTTCAAGGGGTTCTGTCTTGACAGCACTGGTCAGTGTCTGTCCACTCTCCCGTTGTAAGTCTTCGTCAGACTGCTCCCCAACTGAGACGTATATCCCTGCGTCGTACAGATCCTGCTCCACATCGGACCCCGGCTCCGATTTAACAAACACCTCCCCCAGTACAACTCCACCCACCCACCCACCCACCTCCTTCCCCGGGACGTCCCGGCTCCCTCCTAGCTCTTCCTCCAGTATCTCGGCAATGCCTCCCCTCTCCACTTCCTGTTCCAACTCTGATGTCGGTTCCGACTTTATGCACAACTGAGTCAGGTTTGCAAAGATACTGTCGTCATTGTCATCGCTGTCTGACAGCAGCATGACGACATCGTCTTCTTGCGAGAACACTGCATCTGTCACATCTGTGTCATCACCATTGTCATTTGTGTCACCCCCTGACTTGGTTACATTTGTTATAGCCATGTCAGCATTATTATCAGTGTCATCATCCACTGACTTGGTCACGTTCATAATTTCAGCATCATCATTATTATCAGTAGCATCATTCTTTGACTTGGTCACATTCATCACTTCCATACGGTCATTATCATCATTAATATCATCCCTTGACACATCCACCATCCCCGTGTCTTCATCACTGGTATGACCTCTTGATCTGACCACCTCTACAGATTGCGGAACATCGCTGGCTTCACTGAGAGCACCACAATGGTCTTTCTCACCCACCTCTGTCACCCCGTTTACCCCCTGCTGTAAGTTGTCAGTAATATCACAGTCATCTGTACTTTCTTTGGATTCATTGTACTTTGCGACACGTGGGTCATAGTTTGAGACACGGCTTATTCTTATCAAGTCACCCATAATGTCTCTCTTTTCTTGGATGTTGCTCCCAGCACCTGCATTCGACAGTGCAGAGTTCACAAAGTCCTCGTGGCAGTGGGACGTCGTGTCTTTGCCTTGGGACTGCTGTGTATGAGGATCAGTGGTGTTCAGATTCTTCCCAAATTGCGTGGACACGGATGACTGCACAGAGATCCCAACCGCCGAACAACCCTCGGTTGTGGCGAGATCCTTGCGTGGTTTGAGAAAACGATTCAGAACAGAACTGCAATCTGCACACTCACACGACATGATGTCCACCAATGGTACTTGCACAGTTTGTTTGCCCGGTGACCTTGTAGACTGGGCCTCCTTCTTCCTGCTTCCAATCACCTGATCCACCACTGTCTCTGATGATGAAGCCACCAGTGGTGATCTGCCATTTGTGTTACAATCATTGCACGATCCAGTATCATCATGAAGAGGACTTTTGCCATAAGGTGTGACGTCTAATGATTGGTCTACATCCATCGGTGGGGAAGTGGTGACCATTCTCCGGTAGTTAATCTCACCATTTTCCATCTTCTTCAACAAATACGATGTAAAGACAGGAGAAGCTGATCTACTCCGACTGATCGATGGAGGACAGGAAATAGCTGCATCAGAGGATGAGGCGACGCTGTCACTTGGCTCTGAATCATCATGCAAAGTAATGTTCTTCCTTCTGTTATGGGTGTGACTCATTTTTACTGCAGGAAGCTCATGGATGGTGTCATTGTCACCACAGGCTGAAACGTCATCACTGGTCTGTGTGATACTCACACCCTTCTGCATCTTCTCCAGTTTCCGCCTCACAACATCGGTTAAAGGTTCATCGGAGTCTGTGCTGCCATCTAGGTCTATTTGCTCAGGAACACCATCGCATTCACAATCATCCATGGTGGTGACAGACTCGTCAGGTGTCAACGTAGACCGGTTACGTTTAACGTGTTGTGTGCACGTAAGATTTAAAGTTTGGCCGCACTTTGATGTCAACAACATCCTTGATTCAGAGCGAGATGATCTAGGGTTAATGAGTGAATCCTTACATATGTGGTGACATTTGGATGTCACAGGTTCATTTGATGATGATTCGACATTTGAGGGTCCGCGTTTAAAGTGTCGCTTGAGAGAACCTTTCACTTTCGTGACACACATCGATGTTGTAAATTCATCATCAGATGATAATTCAAAGATTGTAGGTGCAGTTTTAGTGTTTTGTTTGTGGTCACTTCTCACAGTTTCATTGGAAGATGACACATCGTTTGACGGCCCAACCATCGCATCTGATGAAGTTAGAGCCTTTGATGGCCCAGGTGGTATGATGCGTCGCCTGCATGGTGCAGTAACTTTCTTGCCATGTTTGGTTGTCACACATTTATTTGATGATGATTTGGCATCTGATGGTCTAGTTTTAAGGTATCGTTTGCGAGAACTATTCCATTTTTCAGTTGCATCTTGCTCGACTACGGCAAATTCTTCAGAAGACGATTCAATGTTCAGTGCTTCAGGCGCGATATGCCGTTTATGTGATTGAAGCAAGGACGATGAAAGATCTGGCAGATCATCATTTGCCAAATCTGGCAGCAATATTATGTCATCTCTCGCTTTTCGTAGCAGCTCAACAGCACGACTTGTTGCGTACGAGCCAACTACTTCACGTTTCACTGTGTAATCAAAAGTGTCGAAGTTGGAATACATGTAATCTGCGACAGATTTACTGCCACTACGGACATGCCAGGAATCACCACTGCCAGAGCAAGGACTCTGTTTGATTGACAGTTTCACGTGTGGCTTCCTAATGTTTGCAGCATTGTCGTCATCATTGCTGTCAGAAATTGTGATGCAGTCACTGTTACTATGCGATGGCCCAGGACGAGGAATGTCAACTGGTGGCTCATTGGAGCAAGTTTCATTTGCAGTTAATCTGTTGTGAGTTCTGGCTGCCAATTTCCTTCCATTCCCGGAGTTCTTCCCTTTCCTTTGAGTAGCCTTCGACTCCTTCTTGTCTGGCATGAAGCGGCCATTTCCCAGCAAACCGCACAGAGGTGATCGGCCATTACGCTCAGAGTTTTGATCCAATGACTCGGGTGTACCAGTGTTTACCAGGGTTTTGTCTCGCCGCAGTTTCAGTCTCTTCTGAACCTTGCTCAGAGAATGTTCCTCGCTGGATGCCATACCTGCAAAATTACCATGAATCAGATATGAAAATGATAAAGTGTAAAGTTTATAACTAATTAAATTCAGGGTTTGCAATTTCTTCCAAAGGGTGGTTTTTTGTCCATATTTCTTCTGTCCCAGAAGAAATAGTTTCTTCTGGAAGAAAACGTATGTAACTAAAAATATCCTTATAAGTCAGTTTAAGCTAGTGATATTGATATAAAATATGTTTTTAACATTGTAACTCCATTGCACAAAATAAATAAGACTTCTTCTTATTTCAGGCATATGTGGGATATTTTTGTACTAAGATTGTCACTTGTGTTATATTCATTTCAGTGCAGGTAGAATGCAGTTCTTTATAATAAGTGGGTTTAATGTGTCACTCAATTATGGCTTCTTATGTCAGGCAGTTAGGTTTGTCTTGCTGTTTCCACATAGTAGAACAATCACTAAATGGCTTCAGTTTTTGTGTAACATCCACCTGGCCTGACAGCCACCTACTTTAGTTAGCTTCTTCTTGCTCACTGGTTGAGTTGTGCTAATGTAAAGCAGAGTAGAGCAGAGTTGCTGTGATAAGTAGATGATGACCGAGATATTCTAAACATATCTTTCAGTTTATATTTTTTCCTAATTATGATATCTGTTTAACACTAATACGCATAAAACTAAGACATAGTGGAGATTTGTTGATGGGCATAGTTTCAAGGGTTATTGAATGTATTAAATGTGTCACTGTGGCATGCACCAAATGGCTTATGGTGGGTGATAAATAGGAAGTATGCTGGATTTTGCTTTTAGGTGACTAATAAAACACAAGTAATAACCTAATACATCAACATGAATACAAATGGATACACTTTTTGTTTGTTATGCTAATATTATAATCATCAAATGTATTATATTTATATATTGAATAAAATCAGTACAGGAATATATATCAGAATAGTTTCCATTGTCTAATCCTACCGTCCGCTTGCTTCCAGTTTCTTCCGGATTATTCTGGAAGAAACCCCTTTCTTCCAGATGTCCTGGAAGAAACCAAACCCTGATTAAATTACAATTAAAACACACTCCTCAATTCATTTAGCCCCTCACAATTTACATTCATCTATTAAAACTGCTATCTCACATATTACTTTCAATCTACAAAATAGTAAACCATACAAAAACCCATCACCTAAGTTGTGATCTCAGTACTTTGTGATCACAATGTGTCATTCACCTAACAATGCTAACAGTTTATTAATGAAGAGGACATTTGACTGGTAGATGGTCAACCCCTGGCAGTGTTCATAACTAATGTTTGCACCTGCCATTGTCCATCGGTCAATATTCCCTTTGCTCTTTAGCCAGGCTGCAAATTGACTACATGTACATTGGTCTAAGAGGTTAAGTCACAGTACTTCTCCATAAGAAGGTTCTAGCAGTATTAGCAGTTCACAGTCTGTGTTGAGAGTAACAAAGGCATTTTATTGTGAATCTGGTGGCTTCAGGCTTACCTTAGTTATAGTTATTTGCAACTATGGATATTAACTAGAGGTTTTTGACTGGGAAAGTATACTCCTTGAAGGGAAGCCTTTGTCACTCCAATGACATCAACGTGCAAAATCTTTATATTTCATTAAATACAAAATTATCTTTGCACCTCACTTATTGATTTCAATTCCAATTTAATTTGTTTTTGATGATTTTTAAAATTTTATATAATTTGAGAACATTTGTTTTTCAATCAATTCTACATACCCGTGCAATATCTTTGATACACTTTTGGTAGGTCCGATTTATTAACACATAAGTAATTGTAATTGGAAACTTAGTGGTGTAATTGATCATGTGTAATTGGACCCTGCCCAGATTGTCAATTCAAAAAATGTGTACTACAGTAGTCTTGTCAAAATTGTACAAAGGACTGACTGGTTGTTAGGTCAGGTAACTGGCAAAAATATCAATAGCTCAATTGTATGGTATATAAAGTTGAACAACTTTTCCATATCTTCCTGAATTTTGACAATGCCCAGTTGAAAGCAATTCCAATTTAACCCATGGCTTGTTGTTGTTGCTACCTTTGCAATTTGTGTGTCCCATTCCATGTTGTTCTGCTGCCGTACACCAGCCCAGGTATAGTCAAGGTACCTAGTGAGATCTAGCAAGATTTAAATATCAAGCAATATTTATGAGATGCAAGTGTGGGTGTTATTGCTAGGTGAAGGTCACATACACATTTAGTAACTGTCAATCATTGGCTAATAACACTGGCACAGATGCTTTGTAGCTTCGATAATTAAGCCGTTTCTAATAGATTGTTTTTTGTTTTGTCAATAGGGTTGCCTGAAAGGGTCCCGGATGGTTCGGCCCCCGACGTGTTCGGCCCACGCAGACGGATGGTTCGGCCCGGATGTTTCGGCCCACGCCGACAGATGGTTCGGCCTACGTAACAAAAATCCGTTATGCAGGGTCGAATGTTTCGGCCCACGCAGACGCCGACGGATGTTTCGGCCCACTTCACTGAAAATTCGACTTGCGGTGTCGGATGTTTCGGCCCAATGATAATTATCGAAAGCAGCGATCGCCTCAGTCCTGCTTCAGCCTACCGTTTGATTCGGCCCGTTGCGATTGAAGATTGTTTTTGATGTTTCACAATAAATTACCTACCACCTCTTTATTGTTTGTTGGTTTGTTTGTTTGAACTCGCACTCTTACCTGGATTGCTTGTATGTGTGATATTTGTTTGTTTGTTGCAAAGTATCCTAGCAGTAAGTTAAACAAACACGGCAACGGAGCACACGATGTGAGCACACGCAATGTGCTCACTCCCTTTATGTAGTTGATGTCGATTGAACAGATAAAATGTGACCACAATTTTCTAAGACGCATTGACGGAGGTGTTATTCTACATTTGTTTGTGCTCAATCCCTTGATGTAGTCAGTTAGCTAGAAGTCGGTAGAACTGATGGAATGTGTGACCATAGCTGCAAAGACTCACTGGAGGAGGTGTTACTTTACGGACATGGCATAGTTTGTAGTGAAGTGTGATAAGCTCCCTTAGTGTATTGCATTGATGAAAGGAAATGGCACATTGACGAATCAAAACTGTGGCCCTATTGATACATGTATATAAGAGACTGCGTTCGGTCCAAGCGTTGTCTTTCTGCAATGGAACTGTGTATACGTTGCCAAGAAGTAGTAACTCAGCGTCAACACGCACTTTTATGCAACGGCCCGTGCAGACGATGGCAACACCGTTGTTGCAACACCGGGATAGATGTGGACGCCTACCGTCGTGCTGTCAGAGGTATGTTTTTGTGCGTGTGCATGTGCATATGTTATTATTGTCCATAAACTCTTTTTTGTGCTACATCCAGCTGCATTTTTCATCGGGTGCTGTCTAACACCATTTCCATCAGCGGCAGTCTTGGAGTACTTTCGAATGTTCTCCTGATGTTGTTGTCAGTGGCAACGTTGCCACTTCATTCTTTCTGACAGCATCTGGAATATTAACGTACAAATAAAAAATATATATATTTTGTAATATAATTATCGTTTAATTAAATATGCATGCAATAATTCTGAGAGAAAACTATATTTCACACCAAACCAAAGGAACGTGCCTACGTGTAAGAAATACATTTAGTAGACATCTTAAGACTTTTAAGTTGTTAATTGTTGACGATGAGTTGCATTGGTAGTTGTTGGTACCGTCATCAGGTTCAACATAGACACATTTACCATAAATCGCACCCCTCATTTACAGCACAGGGACAAAATTTTTTGTTGATGAAACACGTTCATCTTCATCATATCATCGTCCTCCATAGCCTATAGGGCGGCAACAATAATGACATCATAGCCCCACATTCTTTTTAATGTTTTACGCATAAATAACAAGTTTCCACACAATAAAATGTGTGCTTATAACGTCATGCTAAAATTACTGTATTTGAATAATCTAGAAATATACAAAGATTTACAACAGAATGTCTAAAACATACCTTTTCCCGGAGCTCTGTGTTTACTGTTTCCTCTAACTGTCAGTCTGTTCTAAAATGGCGGTACACAGTAGTGTCAAATGTTACTCGGGCCGAGGGTAGCGTGCTGGCTGGGCATGTGTAACAGCTTGAGGTAGAGCAAAACACTTATGATATTTGAAAGTTGCATTATATTTGTAATATTGGTGAAATGTATGTCCTGTATTGCAGACGATATACGGTTATCATGGAAGTGCGATGACTGCACAGACATGTGTATGGCTGAAGACTACCTGTCCGGGCTCTTGGAATCCGATATGCATGTAAGTAGTTTTTCAAACATAATAACATAGGCCAGTCGCCTGTATACACGCTGTTATCTATACTACCTGTATGTGTGAAGAAAAACTCTGGACAATAACAATGGCTAACTTTCTGTTGCAGGATCGGCCGGCAGATACAAACAACGCTGCTCTGAGCTGGTATGCGTATGATGCTGAAGTAGGTATCAATGATAACAAATAACGTTAAATTGTTTTCAGTTAACACTTGTTATTATGGCTACATTTAAATTAAAAATAAATGCGTATGATAATGAAATAATTATCAATGATACCAAGATACGTTTACTTGTTTTCATGTGACACTTATTATTATGGGTATATATTTTAATTAACAATAGCCACGTTTGTGCAAATATTACATTCTTGGGTTACAGGATGCACAGGAGCGAGCAAAACTCGAAAGGCAGGATGACGTAAACGACGATAGTTTTGTATGTGTTGACGCCACCAGCAACGTCGGTCAAGAAGATGTGAGTCAACAAAAGTTAAAACCAAAACTCCAATGTAATTATCACTAAAGCACAAAGAATGCTATAAAATAAGTGTATAATAAGCGACATATAAAGTATGTCAGGTTCAGGGCTTGGTGTAATTCTTAACTATCCTGGTTTACAGATAATATATATATATATACTTATAATATATGTACCGCCGGCATAAACAGTGTTTGTTGTTTTCTAGATTTCCTTCGAAATTCCAATGGAAGTGGAAGAACCAGAGCTACCTGATCCGCCAGTGAATGTTCATGACTTCAACATGGAACAAACGCCGTACGAAATAATAGAAGCTGGCACGAAAAGGGGACAACCTCTACTCGTGGATCCCGCTGGGTGCATAATACGAGTGTGTGGATGTGTGGATGCGTGCGCGTTTATTAGTTATGAAATGTACAGACATGGAAAGACATATTGAATGTTCGATAAATTTCTATTTGCAGTTATTCGTACACCATCAAGCGGCATACATGCAGCGGTGACATCCACTGGATGTCTACCATCCGTAACAAGACGGAGAAATGTTTCGCCACCGTGCACCAAAGGAAGGACAGGTTCAACGCAGGAACGAATGTGCACTGTCACCCAGCGGCAACCTGCGCAGCAGAGAAAGCAAAGATCGCACGGACGACAAAGATTAAAGCAAGTGAAAATCCCTACTTGTCAGCGTTCACGATTGCAGAAAACGTTCTGGAAAGTAAGTAGCTTTTATCCCCTCGAAAAAAGCCCTAGAGTTGCGATGGCAATAGGTCTGTAGTTATCTTTGTGATTTAACAAACCAACTTTATTCATGATGCCTATGTTTTCAGGTAAATATCCATGAACTTTTTTATATACATAAGGGTTCTTCCCCATTTCTGGACGTTCCTGTGTGTCCGTCTCTCCCTTAAATAGGAAGTACTATGCGGTTGTAGACGTAACGCTTGTCCCCGATCTGCCGACTGCCACGAACCTGTTTAATCTTCATAATACCGGAACAATTTCCTTTAACCCATCATGCGAGGTCAATTTCCGTAATGATTATGGGAAATTGTTAATGGTAATGAGCCCTGGTTATATAACTGTCATATATAGTTGCTTGCCTAGTGGAGTCCTACGGTCTGTGCGTTCCATGCTGACGGACCGCGCCACTGACGAACAAGATCCTTGGGCTGTCAACGGAATAATCTGCGACTTTGAGGCGGCAGTGTGGCGTGTTGTGCAAAAAGGTAAGCTATAGTATTATAATCAAGATAGCACGCGTGTATGTGTTACGTTATGTCTTAGACGATTGCACCTTCGGCCATCAAACTTTCAGAGATTACTCTATGGACGCCACGAGTTTAACGTAATCTTCGCAACTTAACTAAGATGTCAAGATATAAATCGAGATGCTGTATTTTTCTTAACATTTGGTAAACAAATTAATTATGGATGTAACAGTACAGTAACTATTTTTTTTTAAATCGTAACCATCAGACTCTCTACGTGTTTGTGTTACAGAGTGGCCAGGTGTTGAAGTGCGTGGCTGCAACTTCCACTGGACGCAGGCTGTGTTCCAGCGGATGCAGGAACTTGGACTTCAAACGTCCTACCGACGTGACCACAGCCTGCGTGCATACTGCCGCCAGATCCTCGCATTGCCGCTGATGCCGCAAGAGCATATCGGCATGCTCCTAGCACAGTTGACGGCAGAAGCGAGGACGGACGCACAGACTCAGCTGTGCGAATACATCAAAGAATCTTGGATAGACAGCACCATCTGACCTCCAAGCACTTGGTAAGTACTCATACATGTGGCGTCACCCATTCTCACGACAGCATGGACGCTCCACATATATATCTCATTTGTTGGTTCTGGTCGCCTTATGCACCCTTCCGCATTGCAAATCTTCACATAATTAAGATGAATTTGGTTCTGGCACATTCATACACTAGGTTGTACAGAATATTTTCATATGTAGAGTCACTTTCAGATCCTCGCCCCTTAGGCGAGGTAATCTTCCTGGTAATCACATTAAAACATATTATTCTTCCTTTATAGGTCAGTCTTCTTCCGGTACACTAGGACGAACAATGAGGTTGAAGGGTGGCATAGGCGGCTGAACAGCAAGGCGACGAAACTTAGAGTTGTACCTGCTGATGCAACTCCTCGCCAGTGAATCCACCATCGCCAACGACCGCCTCACCGTCTTGCGCGAGACCACCTTGACAACATCACGCAAGCGCACCGACCAACGGACGAATGCTCTCTTCTCCATCTGGGAGAAATTTATCAAGCGCGAGACCGACGTCCGATCAACGCTAAAGTCACTCAGCCGTCTGACCTCAGCATGAGTCAGCACAACAATTCACTGGACGTACACTACATGCATAGGGGTTGTGTTTTTGTGATGTTATTTGGATATTTTTAATGATTTATGATTTGTATTTACACGTATGGTATTTCGGGATTTTTAATTATTTATGTTTATTGCATGTATTGTATTTTGGTTATACTATCTCTCTATATTTTTGATAATTTGTATTTATTACATATGTGTTATTTCGGTAATTTTATTTGTATAATTTGGTGGTATCATGTTAATAAAATTATTGCCCAATGTGTCTCCTTTCCAACGTTAAATAATTTATTCCGCAACGTGTCTTCTTTCCAGAATAAATATAATTATTATTGCAAGCTAAACATTGAAACATTACGCATAAATATATAATAATTTGTAACACATTTACCGAAAATACGCAAGTCAAAATAGTTGCATGCAATATAAGAATTATTTAAACATTTATCATTATTTAAATATCGAAACATCACGCATAAATATCTAATAACACATTTGCTGAAAATTCACAAGTTGCATGCAATATAAGAAACATCACGCATAAATATCTAATAATTCGTGACACATTTACTGAAAATACACAAGTCAAGTCAATTTCTAAACAGAAGCAGGACGGATGGTTCGGCCCATAGAGCCCACCGACACAGGTTACCGAAACGGATGTTTCGGCCCACTTCACCACCGACACCTGTTACAGAAACGGGTGGTTCGGCCCCCGACGTGTTCGGCCCACGCAGACGGATGGTTGCGTGAACGGATGGTTCGGCCCCATGGGCCGAACCCGTCGGGGGCCGAAACGTCCGACTCCCGCCTGAAACAACATTTCCGTTTCATTCGTGAAGATTTAATAATTTGTTTACAATAAAATCCACGCGTAGTAGTGACATACCTTCCCAATTTTACGGGGCAAAGTAAAACCTTAATTTACTGTTAAACAATAAATAAAAACAATACAAACCATCGGCTGTAAAATAAAATGATGATCAAGCATCAAGTTTTTTCAGGAAGCTTGCGATGGACCTTCGCTTCGGGCTCGGCTTCGCGGCGACGTTCACGGTGAAACTGAAAGTTGGTAGCTGGAAAGAAACTTCCGCAAAACTTTCAGTCTCAAGTGGTGCACACACTCTATTATCACGCGTCAGTGATAAACACAACTAGGTAATGTAGAGACTTTTTGACGACAACGAAACCGCTTTCGCTTCGCTAAAGGCAAAGCCAATCGATTTGGAAGTTTTGTTTCGGACTTTGGCTTGAGAGCCATTACTATATTATAGCGACCTCTGGTGAATAAGTGATACAATAAAATATAGGCGCACACTAAAAGGCGGACCAATAACTGGCGGACAGGGTAGACCGAGCGGACCACATTCACAAGGATTCGCACGACCGCTGCGCTCCGTTTTTACATGCTTTACCTGTGGTACGCGTTTGTGTGCGTTCGTTTGTAAATATCGATGGTGTAATGTGCATGCATGCTTGTGTGTAGAATGGAATTCCATTGATAACATTAATGAAATGCTTTTGTTCAACTAATGATCATTTCAGAAAATTTGTGATTTCTGTATTTTATTTTACAATGACCATGGTCAGATATTAAAAACGTGAATGTTTTAGCAACGGCTAACCCTTTGACAAACTGAATAGAACAGCTGCAACATCTGTGCAATTAATAATGTAACTATCCTTGGTTTTGATTTTGATTTGGGCAATTGTGCACATGCACGCGCACGCGCGCACACACACACACACACACACACACACACATACACACACACACAAACACACATACACACATTCACACACACACACACACGCACACACACTCACACACACACACACACACACACACACACACACACACACACACACACACACACACACACACACACACACACACACACACACACACACACACACATACAATACACACAAACACAAGACACACACACAAACACACACAAACACACACACACACACACAAACACACATACACACATTCACACACACACACACACACACACACACACACACACACACACACACACACACACACACACACACACACACACACACACACACACACACACATGCTTATACCACAGTATTGACTGATCATGAACTATCATGTTTGGTGTAAAATATCGTATCCCAGATATATAGTCGTTTCAGCGTGCATTATTAGAAAGTGCACTTAGTAAATATTTTTCGTAGAAAACACATCACAATTTGTAGCTGTGCTACTTTTTGGTTATACTTATTACGTTTGTGTATCTTAAGGAACGTGTAGTCCCGACAGACACCAAAATGTTCTACATGTATACACATGCACTCACATACAACAGGAGTCACACTTTCATTTAAACAAAATGATAAACGTACACGCTCACACAAGATTCACAATACAAATCATACACAAAACTCATCATGATTTATCATATGATTTTGGTGGCTAATGTTGTGGCCCTGGTGTTACACTATGAAGTCATCAGTCGTCTCATCATGTATTGTTATAAAATGCATTTAGTAAATATTTTCGCGGAAAGTATATAACAATATGTACTGCACACATAATTTGAGATGCACTGCGTCTTCTTTTACAAAGGAATTACGTTTTTCGTGGATATATAGTTAAGGTTATTTTGTGGCTCGTCCAAATTTATGTACTATGTACTCAGTTACGTGTATAGTTATACATTTAACTTACATGTGTCACTAAAATACTTTTGTGTTACCGGCTCTAGTAACACCTATTATGTTCATTTTTGTTATTCTCTATTTTCTGTTTGGAACGACTTTTCAACTGTTTGTTACCTTAGTACTACCGGACTGTTTTTCCAGTATGACAACTACTCCCTTTGTGGTACATGATACAAATCTAACCACCATCTATGGCACAAAATACATATGATAATTTATCGGAAGACATAATAATCATCCATCAAGGCAAAAAAATGTACAGGTCACGGAGGCCTAATTATATATTTACATGGACGTTACCAATATAATATAAGGAATTTATACGAGGTATCTGATATTTTGGAGGGGATGTTTATTGACATTTATGGAGCGAATCTTAAAAAACACATTACAATAGGTAATATTTACAGACCACCAAAACTAAATAACACAGACGTAGTAATATCCACTTTTATTGGGGAATTGGCACCTATCTTGTCAAAATTAGGTACGGAACGCTCCGAAACAATAATAGTTGGAGATTTCAACCTAAATTTGCTTAAAGTAAATGATAGACAACAAATGGGGGATTATTTTGATCTATTTTGTTTGAATGATTTTTATCCGAAGATCATTCGACCGACCCGTTTTTCTGTAAATAACTGTACACTCGTTGATCATAAATATTGTAATATTTCAAATCTCACTAGAGTTTATACAGCAGGTGTACTTATGAGTAATATATCAGATCATCTACCATATTTCATAAGCTTTGACAAATTACACTCTAAACAAAGCACTCCCAAATATGTGAAAATTAGGACAAATAATTAAAAGTCTACCTTAAATTACTGTGAAGCCTTAAGTCAATTATGCATTACGGGGAAACTAAATCAAGATCCCTCTGCTGACCCAAATAATAATTATGAAATACTTGAAGACATACTTACTCAGCTATACGAAACTCACTTTCCAATTAAAACAGTCTGTTACAATAAGTTTAAACATAAAAATTCCAGCTGGATAACAGCTGGAATTGTTAAGTCTATTAAATGTAAAGATAAACTTTATTGAGCACTAAAACAGAGTCCACAAAATGACACTTTTTATAATGCCATGTCGGTCAATCTTCGTGTATATAAAAATATTATAAATAAAACCATCAGAAATGCCAAAAAGATCTACTATGGAAATCTATTTGACTAATTCAAATCAAATACTAGGAAAACATGGGACACCATTAAACAGTTTATAAATAAAAAATGTACACAATTTAAATTTCCAAATCATTTCCATATAAATGGATTACGGGTTACCGACACAAAGCAGATTGCAAACGAGTTCAATGAGTTCTTTGTAAATATTGGTACTAAACTGACACAGACAATTTCCAATACAAACCCACAAAAACAATGTCTTAGTTATTTACAAAACAAATCTCTCACAACGTTTAATTTCAAAACAATAACTGGAGATATTGTAATTAAAATCATTAAGGAATTTGACTCAAAAAGAAGTGCAGGCCTTGATTCGATTTCAACAATTTTACTAAAAAGGATCAACTTAGTAATTGTGCAGCCTTTGTCCCTTATCATTAACCAATCTCTTAGCACAGGTATATTTCCACAAAGACTAAACATTTCTAAAGTTATTTCTTTGCATAAAAATATGATAGCACCTTACTTAACAATGACATACCCATTTCATTATTCCCCTCAATTTCCAAAGTCTTTGAAAAAATTGTATACGATCAAATATTTGACTATCTAACTATAAACGATTTATTATACAAAAGTCAATACGGATTTAGGATATTACATTCAGCGGAAATGCCTACGCTCGAACTAACTGACACTATTCTTCAAAACTTAGATAACACAAAAACTCTAATTGCAATTGTTTTGGATCTGTCAAGAGCTTTTGATACTATAGACTACAATATTTTATTTTAAAAACTTGAACATTACTGCTTAAATGGTATTCCCCTCACTTGGTTAATGAGCTACATTTCCAAAAGACGCCACTTTGTCAAATTTGATGACGTTATTTCTGACACATTATTTGTTTCAACTGGCATCCCGCAGGGATCAATATTAGGACCCCTACTATTTACTCTCTATATAAATGACATCCATCTTGCCACCAACAAATTCAAGGCCATACTTTACGCTGATGATACCACCCTCGTCGGACCACAATGTTCTTTCAATTGCAACTCTAACACACAAAATTATAAAGTTGTCAGTGTTAATATTAACGATGAAGTAAAACATATTAGTGAATGGTTACAAGTAAACAAGCTTACTCTAAATACAAATAAAACTAAATATATGCTATTTTATTTTCCACAGCGTAATATCTCCGAAATAAAATTATCGTTAAAAATAAAATTAATGGTCAACCAATAGAGTGTGTACACACATTCAACTTTCTAGGCACTACCATCCAAGAAACGTTAGACTGGACTCCACACATTAACAAAATATATAATAAAATATCATGAACTCTGGGAATTATGAATAAACTAAAACTCTTTCTACCTGGATATACATTAAAGACTATGTATAATTCATTCATTTCACCACATCTCAACTACAGCATTTTATTGTGTGGTTTTAATACAAAATAGACTTTCTAAATTGCAGAAAAGGGCAATCCAAATAATTTCCCGCAGTAAATATAACTCACACACCGAACCTATTATGAAATCCATAAATCTACTCAAACTGGAAGACATCTTTACTTGTCAATGTTTAACTTTCTTTCATAAATTTGTACATAAACACGTTCTTATATTTTCCAATCGCTATTTTTATAAAATGTTACTTATCATGATTATCCTACAAGACAAAATCATCAAATTATTATCCCATTCAGTCATACTTCGAGAGCCAGAAAATGTATTAGATACCACCTACCAGTTTTATTTAGAAAAATGCCACCCTGCATTTTAGACAAAATGTACACTCATAGTTTCTGCAGCTTCTCTAAATACACTAGAAAGTACTTACTGACATTTTGCAAAGACACTTGCATGGACAAAAACTGCTACATATGCAGTTAGCCTACCAACATACATCATATACTCTTTTTTATGTATTACAGCAGCTTGTAGTTTTAACTTAATATATGGTTATACACCGCAATGGGAGTAGTTAAAATTACCAGTGGGTGGCTCTCATGTTCAGCGGCACATTTGAAAGCCTTAGTGAAAGTCTCCCGACAGTTTTTTTATGAAAATGTTCTTACATGTTTTGTACTTATTTGTATTATATCTATCAAATAAAGATGTTCCTTCCTTCCTTCCTTCCTGTGCACATCATGTCAAATAATACAATAAACCGCTGTATTGTTTGTTGCAACGTTATGAATTTATTGCAATGCTCGACAAAAAATTACATGTAAAATTCCTTTTACAATTTCTTCATTTATTCAAAATGATTTAATAATCCTAATATTCTAAAAAGAATATGTGAAATGGACTGATGCAAAGTGAACTTATATATATATACAGCTGGTTTACTACTATATTATTAGATTACATCTTACATTTGACTATTGTTTTCAGCAAATCCAACTGTGCTATAGATCAAACATAATCAAAAGACAGCGGAAGCCTCAGAATACCTCACCTTGCTGTGTAGTAATCATTTCAGAATATTGTTATAGTAAGTAGACTGTTTATCTTCATTATTCTTTTAATTTTGTAAAATACAAGTTGCACCATTAATTATATCAGATATACTGTTAAAATAATAATAAGAGGTACCCCGATGTTTACAGATGCACTCGCAAAAGACAGCAACAACGCATGTAAAGACGAAACAGATATCGTGCGATCCTTGTGAATGTGGTCATCAAGTCCGCGTTTTGTTGGTCCGCCTTTTAGTGTGCGCCAAAATATATACACGTTTTCGTGTTTGCCCGCTAGGTGAGGCGCTACTGTTTGTCGTGCATACAATAGTTTTGAAAAGATTCAAACTAACTTTACACATCGTTTATATCGACACAAATCAACATTTCATAACAACGTTTCCATGTCCGCGGTTTTCCCGCTGAAGATTTAAGATGTGGTGTTTTTGTTTGTAGACCTATACCACTCCTTCGGCTTCATAACAACGTCTTGTTATTCCACTGTTTTTGACAGATATCCTCTTTCCATTTTGATTTACAAGATATAAAACGGTACGTTTCATTTATCCGATGTATGTGGCATTACATTTTTATTACATGCTATGGAATACACCCCGTTCGCACACTATTTAATATGCATGGTAACACGCGGTGGCGTATTGTGGGTTGTTGGCGCCCGGATGCAAAACTTAATTTGACCCCCTCAATTTCATCTTTTAGATATGAATCCCTAATTGCTTATCTTAATATAATTCCACGTTTCTCATAAGCGTGATCGACCCCCTTCTGAAAGCTACTGGATGGCAGCTAGGGCAGCCTGATCGATACAGATACTGAAGCCTGGTTGTTGGGTCTGTCACCATAGTCATGTCTTAAAAAGGCCGCCATTGGAGGAACTGGTTTCACAGCACCAATGCATCTATTTAGCCATGCAACAGGACTTCACACTATCCTGTTATGTAAACTCATGGAATAACAAATATACAAGAAGCCAATTTTACTCCTAAGGTACATGATTCCAAATTGTTGTCAGTCAGATGTGACTGATGCAAACAAAAACTGAATAACTCAATTTGATATCGACATTTGATTGCTTAATGACATTGGTTTTCGTAAGTATAATGTTACATGCTAATGGATGAAAGAGGTGATGATGATTTAACACTGATTAAAAACACTTACGAATACAATTAATGTTAATAATAATATATTTAATTTGTTATTGTTGTGTATGTGACTGTCTAGTGTCATATTACGAAGCGTGTGACAGAAGGCATTTAACGAATTTATTAGCCAACCAACCGGGCCCCCGGAACCGGAACTCCTGTTCGGCCCAGATACCAATACATACAGTATCGTACCAATGTTGCCTATTCGGCCCATTGCATATATCACATTCCCTTACACTTATTTTGCGAAAGGTATCAAATAAACGATTAATATCTCACTGAATGTAACACTGAAATTAAATGTCTTTCATTAATATAATTGTGTAGCAACTAGCTAGAAACTAAAAGTCAATACTTGCTGTATTATAATTTTAAAAGTCAATTCGCATTGTGTTACAAATCCAAACGAAGTGGTACACGACACACACGAGTCGATCTGCGCGGCGATGGCGGAGTTGCAGGTTTCTGCTGGATCGAGACATTGTGTGGCGGTGCGGGATTCATCAGATACGAGTCATCAAGTTGTGCGCGGCTGCGCGGAGTCGTTGGAGTCATCAGCACAGCTGCGCGTATCGGAGCAGCTCGTATCGGAGTAGCTGGAGTAGTTGGTACCACATCGTCATTACGCAACAGCGGCGATGTGGCCACCTCTTGACGTCGTAGTGCCTCGGAGTCCACTGACGTCGTCTCGCCAGTACGCCGTAAATGATCGACATGGCAGTAGCGTAGTCTGTGACCAACACGAACAAGGTAGCGCATTGGCCCAAGCCGCTTAACGATCGAACCGAGTACGAACTTGATAATGCTATTGTCATAACAGTTCTTCACCCTTACCAACTGCATCGGAGTGAACTCTCGCATTGATGAGTGCCGGTCGTGATATTGCGCTTGGATGTCTTGCTTGTTCTGCACGTCCATCGTCAAGTTTGGCTTCAACAAAGTGAGGCGAGTACGAAGCTGTCTTTTCAGGAATAGTTCCGCTGGAGTACGACCTGTGACAGCGTGCGGAGTTGTGCGATACGTTAGCAGAAAGCTCTGCAGTCTCTGACTTTCCGAAACACCAGACTTGTTATACAGTGCGTGTTTGTGTAACACTGACTTCAAGATCTGTACAACTCTTTCCACCTGCCCATTGCTGGCTGGGTGAGTAGTGGTAAGAGGTCCGCCATCCCCGGAAGTGACCTAAGATCAAAGGCTTTTTCGTTTTTTATAAGTAGAATTCCTACGTTTTTTATCAGTATGATTATAGCAACGTCAAAAGTGATTGATGGGGGTCATGAGAAAGAGGGTGTCGCCATCTACTGAATAAAGAGGAAATAAATAGGGTGAATGACGACCTCTAGTGACTAATCAGGTACTAATTAGGGTAATTAATTAATTAATTAATTAAGTACTAATTAGTAACAAATGAGTAGTGCAATTATCGGAGGAGAACGTTAGCAATGACTAAAAATAGTAAATAGCGACCTATTAGTATTCATTACGTGCACGGGAGGTGGGAAAGTTTTAGAGTGAAGTGACACCCCTGGAGATCAGCGAGTTTAAAATAATGACGCGCGGGAAGGTTCCAGAACCTTCTAGAAGCTTCTAGAACGGTGCGGTGGTGGAGGTGGGGCCGCTCGGTTTAGATTACGCCTGGTGGCCTGGTTTTCACGACTCACTGGCAAATGGTGGTGTCGAATGTCAGGCTGTAGGATTTTATGTGCATTGGTTTGACGGATAAATGTTTTTCGAGGCGCGCGCTTGTAATAAGCTTCTGGCACCGATGTGTCAGTGCTGGCTGCGGCACGGAAGGCCGGATTTTTCGTGGTGCGCGTTTGTAATAAGTCTCTGGCGCTGATGTGGATATTGCCTGTCAGTGCTAGCTGCGGCACCGCTGATGGATACGCGTGCAATTGCGGTGCAATATCGGAGCTGTCAGATTGGCCTGTGTGTGTGCGCGTATTAATATAGGTGGAATTATTCGTGTGTTATTGCAGTTGGTGGTCGGCGCTGTCAGATTGGTCTGTGTGTGCGCGTATTTAGCTTGTGGCGTTCGCTGGCTTTATCGTGTGTAAGTTGGAAACACAGTTGGTGGGCGCTGATACGCGTGCAATATCGTTATAGCAGCTGGGGGCCGGCGCTGTCAGATTGGCCTGTGCGCGTGTATTAAGCTTGTGGCTTGGGCGTTCGCTGGTGTTGCAACGACGAATAGGTGGAAAATATTATTCGTGTGTGATTTGGAATGCTGGCGGAGTGGGTCAAATGTGAAAGGAAACACGGAAACAATAAACGGTGAGAAATAAATTGTATTGGTACAATAAAATTTCATTTATCATGGCGGAGGGCCAAAGCCGTGTCGGCCCGGGGGTTGTGGCGGAAAGGCTAAATGCACGGAAAGATGTGCTGGGATGGGTGGGGCAAATGAGGGGGGTAGAATTTCAGGGGGTGGAAAAATATCCGCAAATGAGAATGGTTGTGCGAAAGTGTCTGGGAAGGGGTTGCCGGCCGCAATAACTTCTAAATCAGTGTAGCCGGGGAAGAAGTCATCGTCGAAGTTTTCTTCGAACTCTTCGAGTGAATCGTCACTGTCTTGTTCGGGTGGTGGTGGTGGCCGTCGTTGTGGCTCAACGGCCAAGAGGGGCTGGTGACGGCATCGGGATGAGGTGAACGTGATCGGGTGGGGGGAAGGTCCAACATGGTGCAGTATAGTGCCCCGGCCGATATCATAGCGTCGATGCACCAGGCTCCGATCTATCACGTAGAGGTCTCTGCAGGGGAATGAGGAAAAGTTTAATTAGTGATACTGGCGCACGGGGGTTCATCTGTGGAGACGGAAACAGTGTTAAGGGCTGTGATGCGGTCGGCGACGCCCAAGGTACAATGTTCCAGGTCGATCGGCGCGCGACCCTCTATCTATCATAAGCAGATCGGCTGGGGTTAAATTTATTCTATGCGATCTATGAATAAAGCCGTTTCGGTGCGAGGGCCTCGCAAGGGTTTGTCCGCGTCCTATATGTAGGGTATCGAAGCCGGCGATGTTTCGTCTGCAAGTATGAAAAAAAGTATTAAAGTAACGGTGCGTCTCTGTTTAGGTTAGGCCCTGTAAAAAAACATTAAGTCGGTAGCGGGGCGTTTGTAAATAGTGGGGCGCTATAGCTTTTTATCGAAAGTCTGCAAAATAAAGGTAAATTAAAAAAAGCGCTATTATCGTTAAACGTACCTTGTGCCGGGGCGGCTTTGTGGTGGGGGTAGACGCATAGAGGCAGGCGGTGGAATATCGCCGGCGGCTTGGGGAGGCGCAATCACGTCGACTTGGGGAGGCGTATTCACGTCGACTTGGGGCGTACCGAGTCCGGCGTTTTGGGGAGGCGGATCGCTGAAAAAATAGTGAACGTTATAAAAGAAAGTGAGCGATGAAAGTCAGTGTTAGGTGAGTTAGCAATGAAAGTCAGTGAGTTAGCAAAACGTACCTGTTTCGCGCCTGATGAGAATTGGCCGCATAATTACCAACTTGTTCGGTTGGCTCCATAGTGAGAAATGAATTGCGCAGTTGTTGAGCCGCTGTTTTGCGCGCGGCCCCCTAGACACGTACGCCATAGCCTTACATAAGGAGCTGACGTCACTGTTTATATAAAGCGCTTATGTAACTGTTTGTAAGTCTTTAAAACGACCGTTAAATGTGAAATGTGAGCAAACTAAGCGGCCTATAATAGTCAGTGGGGTCTAGAGAATCTTATGGTGACTTTATATTAGGAAATAAAAGTGGCATTCTGTTAGTGCACTAGACTGACCGAGAGATTTTTTTCAGTTTTAGTAACCTTGTAAGAGTCGGCCGCTTTGCGGCTCGCGTGCGTTTGTGCACGGGGGCCGCGTGCGGGCCGCGTGCAACGCGCTTATATAGGAACCGGGCGGAGAACGTCTAAATATTGTCGCTGTCGTGTTGCTACCGTTGCCGTTTTGTTGTTGTTGCAGAGCGTTGTTGATCATGTCCCCGCCTGTCGCGCACGGAGAGGCGCCACCAAAGAGAGGCAGCAAGCTGAGGGAGGTGCCAACGGTGGCGTCTGGTGGCAAAGCGAAGCCGGCGTCGGAGGCCAGCGCGAAGGCGCTTCCGACGGCCGACGGGGCGCCTACTTTCGAGGCCGTGGTGAGTGCGTCCGAAGTGTCGTTGAAGGAGTTCGTGCTGGCGTGCGATGGCACGTATAAGATTGTTACCCCGCTAACAATCGTTGGGGTGGCTTGGAAAAGCAAATGCACGTACATGGGCTGTGGCATTTGCAAGCGCAAAGTGAGAGGCCTAGAAAGTGGTGGCCGGGTGTGCGCTGTACACGGCATACAGGCAACGACGAAGACGTATTTTTCGGTGCGCGTTTTGGTGGAAGACGAAAAGGACGCCGACACGGAGGCCAGCATTTGGATCACCCTGTTCGACGAAGCTATTTCGGCGATAGGCGATTACAATGCCGACCATGTGTCAGCCCTGTTGCCCGACCAGTTGCGCAGTAGCTTTGTGGCGAGCCTGGTTGGCACCGTCTTGGAGTTGACCGTGCACAAGGTCGTGTGGGGTGGCATACTGGATGCGTATACGGTCCGTGAGGTGCGGGTCGTGACGAAGAAGGGGAGCGAGACCGTTTGAATGACTAACGTTTGGCTAGTGTTCTGTAGACCTAATTGCTGCTTTGGTTATTCTTCTGTAGGACGCTGTAATTGCTGCTGCGTTGCGCGGCCTTATCGACGCTGCTGACGAGTGCGCACCCCCTGCCGAGAAGTGCGCTAAGAAGGAAGCGACGCCACGCCTTGCCGACGACCCTCCACCGCTGGGGAGAGCCGAAGAAGCGCTATCGTACTGGCCGGCAGCGGACGGCGCGCAGCCCATGCCACCGCACGACCTGGTGAGCGACGCCGGGACGCCCACGTACGTTGCATTAACCCCGGTGGTGGTGGTAGTGGGTCCAGACGAGGCAGCCGCTGTGCCAATAGGCCCGGCGGCGACAGCGGACGCCACCGCGACCGTGCTATCGTCACCACTGCCGCTGGCCGTGCTGTCCGTCTCGTCGGAAGACTTCATACCGTGGGCCCGTAACAATCGCCCTGTGGTCGTGGGCACACTTCAGACCGACTCGGAGTGGAGCGTTCTGCATTCGTACGCCGGTCGTCAGCGATGCATGATGTCCACGTTTGCTGAGCTAGTCGGTGAGCGCGTGATGGACACAGCGCGTCAAGAATGTGGTGAGTGCCCCCCGGAGGAGGGGTGCCCCTTCGTGCACATGCGCGGCTACAGGGGGAGGAAGCCGAGCCGGCGGTACAACATTCTGTACGAAAACGTGGCGGCCCTGAATGTGTGCTTTTTTTCAGCGTCACTCGACAGCTTTCTACAGCAGACGTTGTTGCTTCCTGCTATTCGTATACTCTCGGTGCTGGAGGATCGTTGCGTGCGTGGCGATCGCGCTTCGGAGGGCGCACTCCTGCGCCAGGTAGCCGACTGGCTCATGGGGACGGATTGGACGGCACCGTTCGACCGTGCTCTGTTGGAGGTCGCCGTACAGTATTACCTGATGAAAAGGGCATGCCTCGACGTCTGAACGCTATGGCATAAAGCCGCTGATGAACATTAGCAGGAAAATTGAATGATGGCATAAGCGCCCCGCCGCCCATAGGCCGTTGTTAGAGCCTTATTATTTACTCTGCTGTGGCATAAAGCCTCTTTACTGTTTACAGTCTGAACATTGCATTTTGCTATGGCATATACGCCGCTGATGAACATTAGCAGGAAATTGAATGGTCGCTGTGCAGTATTACCAGCGGCCTATAGTGTGGCGCTCCTAAAGCGTTATTATTTACTCCGCTGTGGCATAAGCGCCCCCGCCGAACACTTAGTAGCGATGAACATTTTGCTATAGGCCGTTGTTAGAGCCTTATTATTTACGCTGCTGTGGCATAAAGCCTTACTGTCGTGATGTAGTACGAGACTGCTTAATAAAACGTATGAAAATCAATTCCCGCCTTCGGTTGTTACCATCCAAAAAAAACCGCACGTCATTCAATGCCTGTCCAATGGCGGCTGCCGCCCACAAAACACTCCGGGCGCCACTGACGGCCGAAATTTCTATAAAAAAACACTTTGCCGTAGGGGGCAGCCGCTGACGGCCGAAATTTCTACTACAAACCGTCGTATTCGGGCGCCCCTGACGGGCGAAATTGCTACTACAAAACGTAAACTTAGGCGAAATTTCTACTACAAAAACGTTGCCGCTGACAGCCGCAATTTCTACTACAAAACTTTGCCGTCGTATTCGGGCGTCAAAACGTAAACAAAAACTAGGCCGCCACTGACAGTATCCCTCGACGCTGCCCACCTGTCGGTGTCGCCACCTGACGCAAAACGTGAACAAAAACTTTGTCCGCCGGGCGCCCCTGCCAAACGCATCCCGCGGCGCTGCCACCTGTCTGTGTCGCCACCTGTCGGAGCAGAGAACACCGCTTAGAAAAGCCCCCCTAGCGGGGTTTAGGGTGGCCTTATAAAGGGCGTCTACACGCCCCTCCGTCGTAGTTAATAGAGCGCCGCCTAGACCGACGATGCACGTGTGTCCGAAATGCGATCGATCGTTCGTCCGTCTTTTTAATTTGTCGCAGCATCTAAAAACATGCGGCAGCGATGAACACGTAGTATGCCCGAAATGCAATCAAGCGTTCGCGCAGCGCCCCAATATGTTGCGGCATCTGCGACTGTGCGGAGACGCCGCTGAGGGGCCCCCAAATCGACCGGTCGAGGGGGACGCCGACGACGACCTACAGAGCGTCGTGCGCGACTACTGGGCGAGCATCCGTACGTCTGTGGAGCGCGGACCCGTTCAATCTAGGTATAATTTCCATTTGACCGGTCACGGGCCTACGAGCGCGCAGGACGCCCAACTACGACTGATGTTCGAGGCGCAGACTCGTGCCTTTAAAATAAACTTATCGTACGGGTTTATTCTGCGCCACAGGGAGACGGGCCGACTACGTTACTACCATTCTTCGTGTAACTGTTGCGGCCGCTATCTCGAGTCGCCCGTCCTCGTTTCCGACGCCGCGTCATTCGAACGCTTCCTCGTGGCCACCCGTCAGCCCGACGTTCTGCAGTACGTGATTGCGCAGCGCCCCGACTCGGGGTGGATCGCCGAGTTGGTAACGAACGTTACGTATTTTCTCAACGCCATCATCCACCATCCTATCGGATGCGCCCGTCAGCAGCCCCTCCCCGCCTATCTGCGCCACAACGCGGGCCTCGTCAGCCTAGTGAACGATCGCCGCGGGCATCCGTATGCCGACAACTTGTGCCTCTTCCGCTGTCTGGCGCTGCATCAGGGCGCCGACTTTCGCGCTGACGATTTGACGGCCGCCGCCTTAAGGCTCTACGCCGACTACGGCGATCAACCCTACTGCGCGTTCGCCGGCGTCCCGCTGAACGAACTCGACCGGGTGGAGGCGGCCTTCGAAACGAATGTGACCGTGTATCGGCTGTCGGCGACGGAGGACGCCACCGCCGAAGTGGTCCGCCGCTCCCTCCATCGCTACCCGGCCACCATGAGCGTCAATCTATTCGGAACGCACTATTCCTTCATAGCCGACGTGTCGCTGTTCTGTCGTTCGTATCGATGCGGCAAGTGCGGCGATTCGCTGTGGCGCACCGCCAGTCGGCTGCGGTGTCACGAGGCGACGTGCGAGGGCGGCGTTCGCCACGTCTTTCCCGGCGGCGTCTGCCATCCGACGCCGTCCG